>PVJI01001064.1:69683-203972 GCA_004026765.1 Micronycteris hirsuta
ATTTACAGGGAACCAATAGGGAAAAAAAGGAAGCTGGGACTCAAACCAATGGGGTGGACCAGAAGGAAGAAACAAGAATTCAAAAAAATGAGGAGGGACTCAGGAACCTCAGAGACATTTGTAAACGACCCAACATCCGGATCATAGGGCTGCCAGAAGGACAAGAGGAACACCAAGAAATTGAACGTATTTTTGAACACATAATGAACGAGAACTTCCCAAATCTGGCAAAGGAAATAGGCTCCCTGGAAGTCCAAGAAGCTCAGAGAACCCCAAAGAAGCGGGACCCAAAGAGGAACACACCAAGGCACATCATAATAACATTACCCAAGATCAAGAATAAGGAAAGAATCTTACAAGCAGCAAGAGAAAAGGAGACAGTTACCTACAAAGGAATTCCCATAAGACTCTCAGCGGATTTCTCTAAGGAGACCTTCCAAGCAAGAAGGGGCTGGAGAGAAATATTTCGAATCATGAAAAGCAAGGACCTATAACCAAGAATAATCTATCCAGCAAAACTGTCATTTAGAATGGAAGGGCAGATAAAGTGCTTCTCAGATAAGGTCAAGTTCAAGGAGTACATCATCACGCAGCCTTTAGTATATGAAATGTTAAGGGGTTTTATATAAGGACGCATGAGAGAAGGCACCAAGGCCAGATCAGCTACCAGGGAACTCAGATAAGCCACAGCCAAGACGCTTGTGAGGGAAGCAAGCAAAATACAACCAGAGAAACAAATGATAACCAGAGACATTGAAATTTAGAACAATCTGGCAGTAAGCAGAGGGGAGGGGGAAGGGGATAATGGGGACAAGGGTATTCAGGAACTGCTATAAAGGACACATGGACAAAACCAAGGGGGAGGGTGGAAGCAAGGGAGGGAGGTGGGTTTGCCTGGGTTTGGGGGTGGGGGGTAAATGCAAACAACTGTAGGTGAACAACAATAAAATAATTTAAAAATAAAAATAAAAAAATAAAATCTTAAAAAAAAAGAAAAAAAATTATACTTACTCTATCTTCATGTAAAATGGGACAATCGTACTCTTCATCATAGCCATCATATAACTGCCCTGAAAAAGATAGACATCGGTGTGTTAAAGTAGTATTTTCAAAGTAACTTTCAGTAACAGTCAGTTGACTCTAGGCTTTAGGAAGGGCAACAAATCATCAATGACTCTTTTAGAGACGAGGGAGGGCACTGACACGATAGATGTCACGCGGACACAGTGAGCAGTACTAATGAATTAGAGTTTTGTCTAGAGGGAAGCTTGGATGGCCACATATCTGAAACTGTTTTAGCTGTCAAAATGGAAACCAACTAAGGAATTAATAATAGCTAATGTCTGAATTTGTGGACTACTAGGACAGTCTTAATTTTGGTGACCTACAGATTAGTGGGAAGAGATGACACATGGATAGAAACACTCTCACACACATTAACAGAAGATTGTTTCAAACTTATTAGGCAAAGGATATATAACTTATTAAAAATAACAAGTTCTCTTGTCACTGAGGTCACATCTTCACCAGGGTGTGGGGAAGGAGAGTCAGTATCAAGATGCTCCTGAACAGCATCTTTGTTTCTAGATTACCAACATCTCCATAATCAAGCGTTAATTGTCCTATTTCATAAGGCAAAACAAGAATGATGGGCAGTTCTCCTGTCTGGTGTGGCTCAGTGGATTGAGTGCAGGCCTGTGAACTGAAAGGTCGCTGTTAGATTCCCGACATGCCTGGGTTATGGGCCAGGTCCCCAGTAGGGGGCGCGTGAGAGGCAACCACACATTGATGTTTCCCTCCCTCTCTTTCACCCTCCCTTCCCCTCTGTCTAAAATAAATAAATAAAATCTTAAACAAACAAGAAAAGAATGATGGACAGTTCTACATAAGGCAGATTTAAATCTAACATAAGCCATTGCTGGGTAGCTCAGTTGGTTAGAGCTATCTCCATACAAGAAGGTTGAGGGTTCACTTCCCAGTCAGGGCACATACAAGAATCAACCAATGAATGCATAAATAAATGGAACAACAAATTGATGTTTCTTTCTTTCTAAAATCAATAAATAAAAATTAAAAGAAAAGAAATAAGCCGTAGCCGGTGTGTCTCCGTTGGTTGGGCATCGTCCCACAAACAAAAGGTTACAGCTTTGATTCCCAGGCGGGCCAACATCATTCGGGGTGCTAACGAGAGGCGACTGATCTATGATTCTCTCTCTCTCTTTCTCTCTCCCTTCCCCTTTCTCTACAAAGAAATAAATAAGATCTTTAAAAAATAAAATAACTAATTAAAAAGTTAAACCTCTGTTCAACGAAGAATTACATAACTTATAAAAAAGAAAAATAAGCCCTGACTGGTGTAGCTCAGTGGATTGAGCGCGGGCTGGGAACCAGAGGGACCCGGTTCGATTCCCCGTCGGGTCACATGCCTGGGTTGCGGGCCAGGTCCCCAGTAAGGGCCATGTGAGAGGCAACCATACATTGCTGTTTCTCTCCCTCTCTGTCTCCCTCCCTCTCTCTCTAAAATAAATAAATAAAATCTTAAAAAAAAAAAAAGAAAAATAAGACTAGGAGAAATATTTTGTAGTAGGACAAAGGACTGAAATGTAGATTATTTAAAGACCATAAAAATCAAGATAAAAATAAGTAGCTTGGCAAAGAGTAAGAACTCATACGGGATGGAAAAGATAGTAAGCATACATGAAAAAAGTGTACTTCCCCAGCTGTTAAAGGGTGCAAAGCAAAGTGAGCCTTTATATGCCTGTTATGCTGGTTGGATATGTACATAGACAGTAAATCAACTCTGGACATGTATTTTAAAAATAATTTTTTAAAAAATTTTAAAGAAAAATATATCCATTTAGATTTCCTCTATCATTTAATTTCTAATCAGAAAAAGATTGTGATGATTAAAAATGTTCAACAAAAGAGAAAGTTAAATCTTGATATAACAACTTGATGAAATACTATATAATTAAATAAAGTTCAAGAAATAAATATTAGGTAGTCTGCTCCAGCCAGTATGGCTCAGTTTGTTGGAGAATCATCCCATAACCAAAAGGCTGCGGGTTTGATATCTGGTCAGAGAACATACCTAGGTTGCAGATTCGACCCCAGGTCCAGGTATGTGCAAGAGGCAACAATTCAATGCTTCTCTCTCACACTGATATTTCTCTCTCCCTTCCTCTCTCTCTAAAAGCAAGGGAAAAGCCCTGGCTAGTGTGGCTCAGTGGCTTGAGCACTGGCCTGTGAACCAAAGGGTTGCTGGCTTGATTCTCAGGGCACATGCCTGGGTTGCAGCATGTTTATTTAAAAAAATAAAATAATAGCAAGGGAAAAAATGTCCTTGAGTGAGGATAAAAATAAAATTATTTAAAAAAAGATTTATTTCTTTTGAGAGAGAGGGGAAGGGAGGGAGAAAGGGAGAGAAACATCAATGTGTGGTTGCCTCTTATGCATCCCCTTCTGGAGACCTGGCCTGCAACCCAGGCATGTGCCCTGACTGGGAATTGAACTGGTGACCCTTTGCTTTGCAGGCCAGCGCTCAAGCCACTGAGCCATACTAGCCAGAGCAAAATAGTTAAAGGAAGAAACCTATATAATTTTATTAAGCAGCGTCACCTCAATAAATTCAATAAAAAATCATTTTGATTTGTAAAAAGAGTTGGAAGGAAGTAAATCTCCAGCAGCATGGACACCATATCAAAGCTACTGCAGAATTTTGGGTGAGTGATGATTATAACCTGTACCACAGGAAATGGAGAGACATGAATGGATTCTAAACTTTATTCTAAATTTCCCCAAAAAGCAGAAAAATGTATATTACTTCAAAAAAGTTTCAAATGGAGATCAAACTTATAGTTGTCTATACATAGAATCTTCATCTAGCAAACATGAAAAGGCTTGCTTTGATTAAATTACCAAAGCTTAAAAAATTATTCAATTTTCTAAACAAAGTTTTATAACTTAAAGATGTATTACTTGCAGAAAAAAAATACTATTGTGGAGCTACAGTTGAAAGGCTAAATTCTTACCTTAAAAGATCTTTCTAGCTGTCATTTGTCAAGCTATAAAATCCTGTTTACTTTAACTGCCATCCTAGAATTTATACACTATGTGAAAGGCGTTATTTTAAGATATTGGGATGCTAGTTATCTATTTTGATACTGTTGCCAATATTTAAAACATCTCCAGATATCTTCCCTTTGGAAATATATTTACCTCAATCCAAGAAACTTATTAAGTAAGATGTTAATTGGCTTAGAAGGATAGAGTGTTTTGATACTTGGCCTTTTATGGAGCGAAAAGAGCAATAAATTCTCCTTAGAGAAGTTAACACTAAAGATGTGACATCTGAGTTGGGCTTTTTAAAGAGTTGTTTGTAAGGCAGGTAAGGGCATCTACATGTAAGGAAATGACAGGTATAAAGACATGGAGGTGGAAAATTCCTAGTGTGATGAGAAACAGTAGTGCCTGTGGGCAGACTGAAGGGGACATAGTGGACAGTGGCTACAGGTAAGGCTGAAGGTAGACAGGCCAGTTCATAATCTCCCATACTTCATTAAGGAGGATGGATGACCTTTACCAGTAAAAAGCAAGTCATGTTATTCCCACTCCCAATTTTTAAAGAAAGTTATTAATCTGAAAGAGAAATACTGATTTATTGTTCCACTTATTTATGCATTCATTGTTGGTTCCTGTAGATGCCCTGACTGGAGATCAAACCTGCAACCTGGGCACATCGGGATGATGCTCTAACTAACTGAGCTACTCAGCCAGGGTCTCATTCTCTGTTTTTTAAAGGATATGATGGTGTAGAGGAGGAAGGTAAGAGATACTGAAGGAGATTCAGCACAAATGGTCTTGAGAATGGATTAGGGGTACCATAGGAACACAGCAGTTGGTTTAGGAACAGGATAGTAGTCTACAGGGATTTTTCAAACTATCAAGATTTAAGGCCAAACGACCAGTGTAGTGTGTCGGTGTGTTTGTGTATGTGGGGGATAGGAATCAGGAATGGGCAAGGAGAGTCAGGGATAACTTCGGAGCATGTGCTTTTTAAACATGCTAATTTGGAAATGTCTGGGTACTATCTGGATGGCTACCGTTAGGTGTCTAGAAATTGGGCTGTTAGTTATAAACTTAGAGTCATCAGTAAAAGGGACTGGCCAGTCCTGAGTGAATGAGATTACTAGAGAGAGGAGAATTACAAGGTGTCTGCAGTGAAATCATGAGGGAAAGAGGTCTGTGGTGGGAGGGAGAGGATCAGATGCAAAGACTGGGAGAGAACAGTGTTGCAGAGCAAATGGAGAGTGTTTCAAAGGCTTCAGTGGAAGAAAAAGATGGAACACAAAATAGATTAGAGCAAGGATGGCAAATTTCTGGAAAGAGTCAGTCTTCAGCTAGTGGATCCTATAAAAACAGCAGCAGTTTGCCTACTGCTAGGTTAGAAACAGATCCAGATTATAAGTGTTGAGGGTTCAGCTATGCTTTCCAACTTCTATTTGAAACGGATCCAATGTCAATATACTACTACTTTGTCTGGACCTACAGAGGCTAGGAACCTTGAGGCTTCAGACTGAAGAAATGGTGGCAGGAAAAGTAAGGATGCTGGTAAATGTAATTTAATGACTGCATATTGGAAAAGAATATCAAGTGAGGAGGAATCTGAGACTGAAGAATAGGGATTGTTGGGAACTGTCCTGCCTGGTTTCAGAAGCTGTAACCCCGCATGGCTAAGACTGAATAGAGATCTTGGGACCATAAGCCACTAAGGAGGCAAAGCTTATCTCCCTGGCAGGGGCTCCACCTCTGCCCCCTTTACTTCACCCTGCTTGGCCCTGAGCGCTTGGCCGGTTAGCCAGTGACGGGTAAGATTCCTCAAGGGAGGAATGACCTAAGACAGGCATGGTCACTAACGAAGGGGCCCTCAGGGAAGGACTTAGGAGGCTATAGAAAAAGGGGGTGATGGACCCTTACCCCTCAGCTTTGACCTAGCCTGAGTCCTCTTCCTGTCCGCGAGAAGTCTCCTAATCTCTTGGCTGCCTTACTTCCCCTGCCTGACTTAAACCTGAAACAATGCTGGAGGGTGGTGCAGCCCTGGGCTGGAACCGGTGGTTCCCCAGGGCGATCAGGCCTAATGCATAAAATCCTGTGAAACCTGCTTTGCTAAGAATGTCCTGTTTTCTGATAAGGGTCCCAGCATGAAATGAGTCTGTTTCCCAAAGTTTAAAGCCCTTTAGCTAACTGACCCTAACTCAGAATAAGCCCTCATAGTTCTTTGTATGTTATCTATTGTTTGATCCTTACTGTCTGACAATGATTGATGAGCATTACCTGTACTCCTGTGCAAACTGAACCCAATAAAAGACCATTGAGGAACAGGCTCCTGGCCCTTCTCTGAGAAATCAGCCACCTTCCCTCCCCAAGCAGATCATGTCTTGGTAGACTTATTCTCATCCACAGCGGACAAGGGCCTCTGCGGGCAAAGTTCCCCCACAAGGGATAAGTATTCTTAGTCACACAATGTTTAGGACTCCAGATAGTTTTAACCTTAATTTCCCAACTAATTTGTCCTGCCTGGGTTCCAAGTGACATAAGGATCTCTTAAAAATACAGTTGGCGCTTGAACAATGCAAGGATTAGGGGGACTAACCTCCCACAAACTCAAAAATCCATGTATAACTAGTCAGCCCTCCACATAAACAGATTCCCAACCATGGAACTGCATTGCGCATGTCAATTGAAAAATCCATGTATAGAGGGACCCGTGCAATTCAAACCCATGTTGTTCAAGGGTCGACTGTAATACAGCACTTCAGTAGGATTATTAGGGTGGCTACAGACACCCATTTAGACATTTGTTTGAAACCAGTTTTTTTTCTTTAAAGTCTCATTTATAGCAGAGCTTTTCAACCTCAACTACTAACATTTTGAGCTTGTTAATTCTGTTATGGGAGTGGAAGGTGTGAACTGTGGGATGTTCAGCAGAATCACTGCCCTTTACACATCAGATGTCACTAGCAATTCCCCAAGCCCCAGTTGTGATGAGCAAAAATGTCCCCGGAAATTGTCAAATATCCCCTGAAGGGCATAATCACCCCTACCTGAGAACCACTACTTTATAGATGACTGCACGGTTTTCCTTATTTGTGTATCACCATTTGAAAAAAAACGAGGCTGGATATCTCAGAATATTTTCTAATGAGATTCTTAGATATAGTCAAGTGGCATTAAGAAAAAAATCTCGTACATTATGAGAAATCTTAGAAAGTACCTCATCTGACACCATATCAAGTCAGACTAGACATCTTTTATGTGGCATTATATGAGGGAAACATACTTTTTCCTTTAAGGATTAAATTACATCTCATCAATAAAGTGGTTGAGTCTGCACACCATTAGGTGGATACACAACTGGCTAAAATGGTGTGAGTACAAGTAGGAGAGGACCAAATGGTTCTAGCGTTACTGTTCCTCGCAATGCTATTCATGATAGACTATATAGCAACTTAACATTAAGTTTAGACATGTTAAATTGAGTAGGTAAGATTAGAACTGGAAGACATGACTGAAAATGACTATTGTGACTCTGAAATCACTTGCCGGAAACTGTAAAGTTCAACAGGCAAAGAAACAAAACCAGATTTCACATAAGTATAAAATGAAGACTTTCTAGCTATGTACAATAGCAAATAATGAACTGAGTTTTATTAACTATAATTTAAATGCCAAACCTAGAGTAAAAATAAAAACATGAGAGTGACTTATATCAAGAATATGGCAAGTTGCCCTGGCTGGTGTAGTGAACCAAAGGGTTGTCAGTTCAATTCCTAGTCAGGGCACACGGCAGGGTTGTGGGCCAGGTCCCCAGTGGGGGATGCAGAAAGGCAACCACACATTGATGTTTCTCTCCCTCCCTTCCCTCTGAAGATTTAAAAAAAAGCAAAAATGCAGAGAACTGGCCTGCAAAAGGGATACTGAAAAATTTTTTTAATTTATTTGAGACAAAGGGAGGGAGTAGAAACATCAATTTGTTGTTCACTTATTTATGGATTCATTGGTTGATTTTTGTTATGCTCCTTAACCAGGGATTGAACCCTCAACCTTGGTGTATTGGGACGACACACTAACCAAGTAAGTTACCTGACCAGAGCTAAAAATTTTAAAGTGGGGAGATAATGGGAGACACATTAGGGCTCATAAATATAACCAATGGGATAGGAAAATGGGGACCTAGGAAGAACTTGGGCAATTGAGGAAGATAAATCCAAACAAATGAGGATTCACTATGAATAAACATCCTGATCCACTGTTCTCTCCAAAAAGGAAACATGGTTATACTTTAGTAATTTGAGAGAATGGCCCATAAGAATGACTTATACACCAGAGATCACACTATGATTTAAACATCTGAAGACATTAAAGATGACACTCTAGTGGTAATGAAAAGACTACAACAATTGAAGTTGTTACAACTATTATTTCTGTTGGTGATGAGGGATAAAATAGCTTCTAAAATGTAATTGCCAAAGTACGAACAATCAAATTGATGAATAGCAACTTTATTTCTTACACTTAAAGGCTGATGAAAAACCATTAGGAATTCTATTAAAGAAAATACAATATCTCAATTAAAAACTATGGTAACTGTATTTACTCATTAAATACTATTTAAGTTTTCTAAAACGCAACTTGAAAATACCCAGCATGCGTGTTTAATCTTAGTACAGTGGATTCAAGATCAAGTATACATGTTACATGCATCAAAGCTGGATTACAATGCATCATAGTCATCATCATCATCATCGTCATCATCATCATCATCACGTTTTCGTTTCAATGCATTTGATGATTCACTGGCAGTATTTTGTGATGACACCATATTAGTGGTAATAAGAATGTTTTTGGACCCAATTAATGATGGATTAATCAGAACATTCTGAACTGCTGATGTTGCTGGAATTGATGCTTTTACAGCTGGGGACTGCGAAGTGGGCATCTGTACCGTAAACCTTTGCCCTGTGAGGGACATTGGAGTCCCTACTTTAGTTGAAACTGACATGGTTTGGGGGGTTGGTGTGCCAAGTGTGGGAGTACTTGGTCTGCTAGTAACCGAACCAACACTTAACCGTGGCACTGTTATTCTTCCTGCAGAAGTAGCTGCCTTTTTTTGTAAAGACTTAAGTCTATAGTTTGGAGCAGTCAAGCAATATCTATCAGGTGGCAATCTAGGGCCTGAATATGGCTTGATCAATGGCAAAGGGGTTTGATTTCTTTGCCTTGCAATATCTAATAAAAAATCTCTTGGGGGAGGAGAGGTGAAAGACTGGTCAGCACGGCACTGGATTGCCAATCGCACGTCGTCTGCATCAACAGTGGCTTTTTTAGCATGGCTTGAATAAATTTTCGCATCATCTAGAATTGTGGTCACATATCGGAAGGCAAACTCCAACATCTGATTTATAACTCTTGGTTCATAATCTGTAATCCCCATATCCTTCAGGATTTGTGCCATCATCTGTGCATCTTTCGGCATGCTCTTGGGAGAAGCCATCTTGCCAGACTCCATGATATCCGGTGATCAGACTTTAGATTATTTAAAAAAAATATGTACATTAGATCAAACCTGAAATAGTTACTTTAGTAGCAACTGTCAGGAACTAAAAAAAAATTTTTAAATGTTACATTTTAAAAATACTTCAACTTTAAAAATGTTAATGTTTTTAATTTTAATGAGGCATACTTAAAGTTTCCTTTACTTAAATTTATTTAGTTTCTACCTTGTACAAATCATTATAGAATATAAACAAATGAAGACACAATAAAGGAATGATACAGACATGCAACTATTAAATTAATCTAGAAAAATATTGTAAGATAATCATGTCCTACTACCTAAATTCAGAATACTCTTTCCTTCCAGTGAGATCAATATAATCAGTTCCATAGACAGGCTTGGCCTCACCTGAACCTTTACGTGTTCACCCATCTCAAAAAATTCTCCCTCTTCCTCATATTCACATTCTACCTATCCCAAGTCCAATCAATCTCTTCATGAAAACCTTCCCAATTATTATTATCCAAAAGAACTGCTAGCCAATCGGGGGGCAAAGTAATGGTCGAAATAACTAGGACACAGCTTTAGACACTTAAATACAGTGGTACCTTGGTACTCATCATTACTGGTAATTTGTTCTGGAACTTGTGATGAGTGCCAAAAATGACGAGTACCAAATGATAAAGCATCTTCTCTTGCAGGTCAGCATCGTGAGTCAGCCAAGTTCTAGCAAGTGCAACGAGTCCTGAGCAGGTACCCAGTGCTAAAACATTTTTTTCTGATAAAAATGCAATGAGTACAGGGTTTGCTGAGTTCTGAAGCTGACGAGTACTGAGGTATGACTGTACTTTCTATTATTATGGGTCCCCAAACACAGCATAAATTCCTTAATGGCAATCCTCCTCTGCTTTCTGTACCCTCTCACCATATAGTACTAATACTTCATTATCTCTCTCTCTTTTTAAAAACACCACCAAAGTGCCCCTTACCTTCTCGAGCTAAATCACCCACATTGACGTATTTCAGTTCTGATCTTGCTTCAAGTTCTTTGCCTAGTGTTGTTTTTCCAACCCCTGGTGTACCTGTAAGACAAGCCACAGAAAATGTTGTTCATGAAATACTTATTTGAATTTAGCCACCTACCTGCCCTTCTTAATATTTAACAACTGAAATTAAGTTTCGTAAGTAGCAACACTACTTGAATTAACATACCCAAAGCCTGTTGGATGTCAGACTCTCACCTAGTGTATTTGATTGGGCCAGAAGTGGGCCCTGGGCAATTCTGATACCAATTCACAGACCTCTTGCCACCACTATGGAAATTCCCAGAGTAAAACTAACTATCTCAAATAAATTATTATCTAATTTTTTTTTAATTAAGAAATTGTTCATGAAGAAAATTAAGCAGTATGGAAAAAAAAAATTCTCATTTCCTCTAAGGACTCCCTATGCTCTTCCTTATAAACAAGATCCTTGAGCCCTGGCTGGTGTGGCTCAGTGGATTGAGCGCGGGCTGGGAACCAAAGGATCCGGTTGGGTTCCCAGTCAGGGCACATGCCTGGGTTGCGGGCCAGGTCCCCGTGAGGGCCATGTGAGAGGCAACCATACATTGCTGTTTCTCTCCCTCTGTTTCTCCCTCCCTTCCCCTCTCTCTAAATATAAATAAATAAAATCTTTAAAAAAACAAAAAACAAGATCCTTGAAGTCCTACACATGTGTTTGTGTAAACATTCACACATACGTACATCCCATAGCATACTGCGTATGTGTGTACCGATAATGTGCATATATACGTATGTACACACACTGTACATTCCATTGTGCGTAAATAGCAGTACTACACTGTTCTTCACTTTCCCTTTTTAATATCTACTGGACTTCAAGATAATCAAATACATAACTTTCAGCTGTTCAATTTTAATGCCACTGAATAAAACTCAATCATTACAACCCAAGATAACAAGAATAAATCAAATCTCTATATACAAGACAATAACATCCACCTGAAGTTCCCCTATAATACACCACGTTTGAATCCTGGACACCATGTTTTCAATAAAATGCTCACATACAAATTTTTGACAATATGGCTTAATATTAAAAACCAAGACACTGACTGCCCCAATCAATTGCGATGTTGTACAATTTTCCCCTTAAAGAATCTTAAAGGCTAAATATTAATTTGTTGAGATTAATTTGCAGCTCTCAGACACAGACAAAAATTGTGCATGGCCAACAAGCTTATGTTTTCTTAAACGATAAAAACTTTATAGCTTCCCCCCCACAAACAGCATCTCTGTTATGTGGCACTTTAGTACCTCTCACATTTAACAGGCTCCCCTAGTATGTATCCAAAGAACCAGAAGGGCCCCCACAGGAATTTCGTATCTCTGTATGAGAAATGACCAGATGTACTCAGGAAATAAATTTGTTTTCTTCTTGGAAAAAAAAAAGCCTCTGACGCTAACTCAACAAACATAGCAAATTAATCACCATACGCCACAAACACTCGAACTCTCTTACCGAAAGCTGACTCAGATACAAAGGAAAAATGAAAGACCGCCCAGTAAGGCCTAAGAACTAGGCATCCACCGGTAACAGACCTACTAAAGTGATCTCTCTAAAAGCCAAGAATAACCCAGCCAAATAAAAAACAATCAACATCCGCGTTGCCAACAAAAACCAGGTTTAGGAGGATTAGTCCGCTTGCCAGAAAGGGGAGCTGGGCAGGTTTACCGCTCTCCGCTTCGCCGAGCAGCCTCCGCCAGCAAGACCGACGTTCGGCAGCCAGCCCCTCCCCCACCGTGGTCACAAGGGCTGGGCCTGGGGACCTGACGACTGCCACGCCATGCGGCCCCGACTGGCCTCGGAACGAAACACGGGGCGCTCCCCGTTGGGACGCCGAGGTCGCAGAGAACTCCGCGTCCACACCCGACCCACTGTCCAGCCCCTCCCCGTCGTGCGGCCTAACCGGTGAGAAGGATGTTCGGAAGCACCGTGGTCATCACCGCCATGGCTCTGCAAACCTCGGCGCGAGGGCTCTAAACACAACCGGAAGGGGCCGGAAGGGGCCGGAGGGGGCGGGCGGTGGCAAGTGCCTTAGGCCCTGGGGGCCCTGGCAGCGCTCTCGACCCCTCTCCGCTTTCCAGTCCCCAACCTTTGGTTACCTGGCCTAATCGGATGCGCTTTCTTTACAGGTTCCGAGGCAGGGAAATGGAGGGGAAACCAGGACTGGAGTCAGGCAATGCGCTGGATGCCTAAGTCACCCTCTCTTTTGGCTGTCCCCGCCCTTCGGGCTGTGTCGCACAAGTGCCGACGGGTGTGGAAAGTCCCCGGTAGGTGGGAGCTCGGGGAGGCTCTGCGCTGAGCCCAGGTAGGGCCGGGTGGCTGCTGTCCCACCTGGAGCAGAGCCTGTGCTCCTCCGCTCCTCTCCGCCCACGGGGGCATGCAGCTCCCGGCAAGTAAGACCCCCGCGGTTGCGGCTGTGGTGTCTATATCTGTCCTAGTGACGCGAGTCCATTTCTTCGTTCACGCTTTCCTGGAATCTCGCTCGTCCTCCCCACCTACCCTTGTCATTTGGAAATGAGAAGGGTGGGGGCGCAGACCTCTGGCCTGGAGCGGGGCACTCGAGCCTATCTCGGCTCTCCGCTGATTAGCCGCCTCACGTTGCACTACTGTCTGAGCTTCTTATACCCTGTGCAGTGTGTAGGGTGGTGTGGGTTTGCTAGAAATATTCTCGAAGTTCTCTTCTGCCTCTGACGTCTCATTTCAGGAACGTGGCATCATCAGGGTCAGTTACCTGCTTTTTAAAGGAGGTAATTGTCATTGTCAAAGAGTGACTTGAAGTCCTTACCCAAACAACAGCCTGAGCCTTTTATTTCGACCTGCCAGCTATATTTACTCAAATAGGTGTTTTTTCCAACTTTGTACCTCTTTGAAACTCCAAAACAAAAACTGCTTTAATCACGAACGATTTGTATGTGTGCGATTTATTTTCTAGTGTGTGGAAGTGTTTACACATTATGTGTGCCTCCAAACTGTAAGAGTCCAGTGTACCGTCCAGTTTATAAGTTTATAGACCGTTCCCTCCGGCTAACTTAAAATTGGTGAATTTACTAGTTTGTATAAACACTGAAGAATTTTGAAAGTCAGAAAAGCGTGCTGTCAAAAACTTGCTAATATGTTCAAATAAGGAAACCAGTTATAGGAAAAATTTACAGTAAGATTTAAAGTCTTCGTCCAAAGTGAGTGATAAATTTGAATTCATTACAAAGGGGTTTTTTTTTTTAGTTTTGTCAATGAAAAGCTTCACCTGATTTAAAACAAGGGAATTTTAATTTTCCATATAAAAACTGCACAAATAATGTTGTCTTATTTTTCTTAATAGCAAAAGGAAGGTACACAAAGTGTGGTTTTTCTGTTTTCTCTAATTATTGAGTTTATATGAAATACTTTGTAACACCATGAATAAGATTATTTGACAGGTTATAGTCATTAAAGTTAAATTTTATTTTAGCATTTTGATACTTGCATCTATGTTTATTATGTTCTTTCTCATCGATCTTGAGCGTTAACATTATGCTGTTGATTATATCATGTATATTAATTGCTATCCTCACAGGTTTTTATTTCTTAAAATTTTTTTTTATTGATTTGTGAGCTAGATACATCAATTTGCTTGTTGTTGCACTTAGTTATGCGTTCATTGGTTGATACTTGTATGTGCCCTTACGGGAGATCAGACTGCAACCTTGGCTGTCAGGGTGATGCTCTAACCCACTGAGCTCCGTGGCCCGGGTCTCAGTTTTTTCTTAATTGAGATTTGTTTTTTCTTTTTGTTTCCTAGGTGAATTATACTTTAATATACTACAGGTTGTATGCTATGGATGGGAACTATTAAAGTTTATAATGTCAAAAACTTTTCTTAGACGAAAGGTATCTTCCACAAAGGTATGATACACTAAAATGGTCATATAATTGCCCGAAAGATTTACATTTTTGTACATGTTCTTAATGATTTATTACTGCTACCAGTGTAATGGTGCCCAATATCTGTTGTAATTAGTAATCTAAAAAGTCTAATAATATGTTGTTAAACAACTGTACGCTGAAAGTACAACCTTAATTTTGGAAAAATATTTACAATCCTAGTCACAGAGAAAGGGCTGAACATTCTAGAGTTAAAGAACAGTAGAAGAAAAGAAATGTATGAGTTGTAGAAGTGTTAAACTTTAACAACAAGCCCTACCTCTTAGAAATCATAAGGTTCAGTGATCCAGTTCTCAGCAAGGTTAGGAGGCAAAGTAGGATGAAGGTCAGACAGTATCATACTCATATGCGAAGTGGCTGTTTTCCTAGTGGTTGATGTGATTTAAAAAAATTTTTTTTTAATCATTTATTTATTTTTATTTTTTTAGATTTTATTTATTTATTTTTAGAGAGGGGGGAAGGAAAGGAGGGAGAGATAAAAACATCATTGTGTGGTTGCCTCTTGTACACCCCTTGCTGAGGACCTGGCCTGCAACCCAGGCATATGCCCTGATTGGGAATCGAACCATGACCCTTTGGTTCACAGGCCGATATTCAATCCACTGAGCTATACCAGCCAGGCCTAAAATTCATTTTTTAGAGAGAGGCGAAGGGAGGAAGAAAGAGGGGGAGAGAGGAACATCTATCTCCCACACCCCCAACAGGGGACCTGTCCAGCACCCCAGGCATGTGCCCTGACTAGGAATCCAAGCAGTGACCTTTCTGTTCTCAGGGGTGCTCAGTCCACTGAGCCACACCAGCCGGGGCTGATTTATCTTTGATCTTAAGTAAATGATTTAACTTTGGTGTTTCTCTTTTTTTCAGTAAGTGGGAGTCCACATTTATGTCAGAAATAAAGCCATAAAATGTATATATAACATGTAGATCAGAATTGCTATCAGAAGGATTGCTATAACATAATTTGTATGTACTCTTAAAAATAGAGGAAAAGGACCAAAATTATGATAATAGTGACAGTCTTTTTAAGAGGAGGGACTGAATCAGGTAGCTATGACTGAAATTTTTTCCCAGAGGTTTCATTTCTTCATCCACAATTGATAACATTTCTAACTCTTTGTCCTTCAAAGAGGAGTGAATATAATCAAGTCATAATCACAAATTATTCATAGTATCAGGATTCTTTAATTATATCCTCACAGAGTTTTAAATCTAATAGGAGTTGTTTTGATGTATGAAATGGAATGTGTTAAACTGGTTAAGGTGGAAATACTACTCTTCTCACTGTTGTCCGTGGTTAAAGTATTATTTCTCTATTTCATTTTGCTTTTTTTGATAGGTATTTTAAATACTTATGTTTCAGTCCTACATGAGTTTTAAAATAATCAGCCTACTCTTTATCCTGGGAAGATTACATTAATAAAAACAATTAAGTTTGTATTCTATATTCATTTATTTGGTATTCATCATTACCACGGTCAAGCAGACAAGTGTGCATTCGAACTTACTGTAAAGTACAAAGATAACTAATACATATAGAATCAGTTGTTTTCTTTTTTATTCTCATCTAAGGATATGTTTTTTAAAATTGATTTTTAGAGAGACAGAGAAACATCTATGGGTTGCCTCCCGTACGTGCCCCACCTGGGGATCAAACCAGCAGCCTTTTCAGTGTATGGAACAATGTTCCAACTAACTGAGCCACTTGGCCAGGGCTGGAATCAGTTCTATTTAAAGAGCTAACTTTTGAGATTTTTATTTTAAATATTACAAATATATAATTTTTTTTTAACAAAGTAGTTAGATTACATAGGGAATAGATGCAAAAAATGTAATAGTATTTATGTGATTTTTTTTTTCAGGTAACAGATTGGGTAGACCCATCATTTGATGATTTTTCAGAGAATACAAGCATCTCTGCTGTTACTGCCACATCATTAAGTGTGAATAACTCAAGTCATAGAAGAAAGAATGTGCCTTCCACATTAGAAAGTAGCACATTTTCAACTAGGAAAAGAGGAACACTGTCTTCCTCAGAACAGATATATGCTCTAGAAAATTCAAAAAAATACCTGTCTGAAAATGAACCATGGGTGGATAAATACAGACCAGAAACTCAGGTACTAAGTAGCATGCAAGCATAATTTTATTTCAGGAAGAAGAGGAGTGTGCATTTTCAAGTTATTACCCATAAAATATTTCTATATGAATTAGAAAAAAAACAATAATTTCAGAGTTTTCTCAAGTTATTCTGAAGTGGTACCATTCGTTGTCGTAGATTAAATTTAACACCAATGTAGAATTGATCTGTTTATTTTAGCTATTTATTTATTTATTGCTAAATGTAATATCCCTTCCTATTTGTTCCATTCCCAAAATATATTACAGGATTTTAAAAAATTTTATAATTCCAAACCTGCTCAAATTTTCAGATAATGGCATCAGTTCTTAAGTGTAATCAGCCTTTTTTATCATGTTAATTGTTTGCTAGTTTTAAAATGTTTAGTTTAGCTTAATCTGTGCTGATGTACCCAAAACCCTTCAGTTAAAATGTTTTATTTTAAACTTGAAATTTTTAGCATGAACTTGCTGTGCACAAAAAGAAAATTGAAGAAGTTGAAACATGGTTAAAAGCTGAAGTCTTAGAGAGGCAAACAAAGCAGGTAAATAAAAGACATATTTTAAACATTTAACCAAATATTTCTGTTACCAGTGGTTATAAGAAGTTAAACTTTTATGATGATTTTATTCAAATAAATCCAGGTCACTAGCCATGAAAAGCGTTCTGATCTTAATACTTCTGGCCTCACTAAAAGATTCGGAGACTTTTGAGTTTTCCCTGTACTTTTATACCTCCTTTTCACTCTAATGTCCTGTCATTAACATACAGCACAGTAAACCCGTTCAGGTGCTAGTATATCTCACACTGAAGTAAGCAGGCAAATTACATATTAGTTTTTGTACTAAATATAGCCTAAAACAGTCATTATTCACTTATGCTGATGTTTTTTGTTTCACTTCCTAATACCACAGTTACTCTAAGCCCCCAAGCTAGAATATTCTTCTCTCTCTCTTTTTAAATTTTTCTAATGTTGAGATTCTTCAAACATAAATATAGAATGGGAACTTAATACATGGACTCGAGTTGAACAGTTTTGTAAGAATACTTTGTAAGTCATGCTGTGTATTTTTTATTGCATCATATCAGGAAATATGTCTGTTTCTGCTGTTTTTGATGTGAAGTTTGATCACTAAATTAAGGAAGTATTAGTCGAAAAATCCTAATTATAAAGCAGTTTTCTGTTGCAAGTGGCACATAATCTATGGGGAGGTACTTTGGCAACAGGTAAGTGTCCAGCTCCCCAGCAGTCTTTCACCTAAGTACTTTAGCATCCGTTTTCTGTCTTGTATTTGAACACTAAACCGAAGGGTTAGAGCCAAAAGCCAGGCGTGATTCAAAAGAGCACCTGTTGCCATTGGAAGCAACTGAAACACTGTTTCATCTCAATGTTGAAAAATTAAAGGGAATTTTTTTAAAGATTTTATTTATTTATTTTTAGAGAGAGGGGAAGGGAGGGAGAAGGAGAGGGAGAGAAACATCAATATGTGGCTGGGTCTTGCGTGCCCTCCCTGGGGACCTGGTCCGCAACCCAGGCATGCTCCCTGACTGGGAATCAAACCGGTGACCCCTTGGTTCACAGACTTGTGCTCAGTCCACTGAGCTACACCAGCCAGGGCAGGAGTGATTTTTTTAAGTCAGACTTACTGTGTGAGCGAATATTACTGGGACCTATAATCTCTAGTTTCTTTAGAGTCCTGTCTTCTATGTTTCTTAGTATACATTTTTTAAAAAATCTGATATCCAAACTGTTTTTCCCATTAGAATATTATACTTGTATAATATTAAAATATATAATCCAAAGAATTCTGCGTTAAGATTGAATTTTATGAATTCGTGTAACCTCTAAAAATATTTGTTTCAAATGTTACCTCCTTAATCCAACTGAGGTTTAGTTGTTTTAATTTGGCTACTAAGTAGTCCTTGGGAGGGGCATAAGGTAAAAATTGAAGAATTAGTAGAAACTACACTTTAAGGTCAGGAAATAACATTATCTTATTTTATCTAAAGCTGGTTTGCTCCAGCTAGCATTATTGTGAAATGTAGTCTGCTTATACCAGACATTCGATAAATATTTATAGAATTAATCGGTATTTAGAAAGATTCAAACATGATATTCTAGCATTCCAATGATTTTGATTCTTATTTATTGCTTGTGTTTGGTTTTAGGGTGGATCTATTTTATTAATAACAGGGCCTCCTGGGTGTGGGAAAACCACAACTATAAAAATACTATCAAAGGAGCATGGTATTCAAGTACAAGAGTGGATTAATCCAGTTTTACCACAGTTCCAAAAAGATGATTTCAAGGAGGTCATGTTTAATCATGGTAAGGTTTGTTATGAAGGTAATGGAAATACTAGAAAAAGCCTGTGCTTAATTGAAAGACATTTGAAACCAACTCCCCATCCATATCCTTAAGATTCCTTTTTGGTATATGTTCTATAGAGAAAGGTGTGTATTGCCTCTCCTATACTAGATGGGCATCAGCTCACTACCAGCTGCATTATGAAGTCAGAGTAGCAATCAAATGAAACTATATGAGAACGTTTTCTCCCATACGTCCTAGTTTTCAAAGAATTTCAGGAGAAGGAAGGAACCAGGTCTCCAGTAGAAGAGAAGGGGATTCTTTGAGGATTAAGTCTTAACTGTTTTGTTAGATAACAAGCTAATTTCACTGTATTATTTATGTATTTTTTTCAGGTGCAGGCTGGAAAATTGAACTGTATAAATAAAATCTTTTTGTTCTAAATAAATCAAGCTTTAAGAAATATTAAAGGAGCTTATCTCCAGACAAGAGGAGGGAGCTTAGATCAGACTTATGTGAATCAAATCTAATCAAAGCATAAGGCAAGACTGTTTTTGGAATTGGGAAGGAAGACTTAAGACAAACACCCAAACATGATAATGGTACCAGCCCTGGCTGGTGTGGCTCAGTGTATTGAGTGTCAACCTATGAACCAAAAGGTTGCTGGTTCAATTCTTAGTCAGGGCACATGCCTGGCTTGTGGGCCAGGTGCCCAATTGGGCATGTGTGAGAGACAACCACACATTGATGTTTCTCTTCCTCTTTTTCTCCCTCCCTTCCCCTCTCTCTAAAAATAAATAAATAAAATCTTCAAAAATTTTTACTGTTTTAAAAAAATAATAATAATGTACCAATTTAAAGATGTGGTATATAATCATTTTACATGTGTGCTTGAATACTCTAGCACAATCATTTTTAGCTTTCATAGTTTTTCTTATTGTTACTAAACTAAATTAGGGGTAGCCAAATCCCTTAGGCCACTTTGAAGTGAAAGGACTTCTATAGAAGGAAAATTTTATTGTTTTTCATTTTTTTAATATTTTAAAGATTTTATGTATTTAATTTTAGAGGGGATGGGAGGGAGAGAGGGAGAGAAACAGCAGTATGTGGTTTACTCTTGTGCACCCCCTACTGGGGACCTGGCCTGCAACCCAGGCATGTGCCCTGACTGGGAATTGAACCAACAACCTTTTGGTTCACAGGCTGACGCTCAATACACTGAGCCACACCAGCCAGGGCAAGGACAGGTTTATTTTAATGTGGAATATTCTTCAAAAATCTCTCATCTGGGATTTTCTTAAGTGTGCTTTGTGCATGTTATATCCTTAGTATGCACACTCTTTATGTTACTAGTATCCTGAATTCCTAAAATTTTACTGCTTTTTAAACAGGAACATTATTTTTGAAAATATCTAGCAAGTCTTCATAAACAGTCTTATATATGAAAAAACAGTCTTCTGTATGGAGAATTTCCCTTATTCCCAAGTTCACTAATCAGTCATTCTAGTTTTGTTGTTAAACCTTTATTATTGAAAATATTTTATTTATAGTCACACACTCATTTGGAGAGTCTTCATTGTGTATGCAAACTCCTGAGTATTTTTACATTTGTGTGGAATGACAGCTGTGTTCTGAAGTGCGTTGACTCCACAGCACATTCACTGGTGTGGAACAACTCCTGATGTATTCATGACTCTTGCAGATCTTTTTGAAATGGATATCGTATTTTAAACTTGAAGAGTTTTGCCTATTTTAAATTTGAACAGTCTTTAGTATCGCGAGCTCTTCTTGCGTGTGTATTCATTGATGTATATGTATGTATGTGTAACATTGATGTATATATAAGTTGTTGAAAATAAAAGTGTTAAATATGTTCCCTTTCAGAATCGAGCTTCCATGTATTTCCCTATCAGTCTCAGATAGCAGTTTTTAAAGAGTTTCTACTAAGAGCAACAAAGTACAACAAACTACAAATGGTTGGAGATGATCTGAGAACTGATAAGAAGATAATTCTTGTTGAGGTAGGTACAACTTTTGAAAACCTCCAGTAACTGTAGAGTAAACAATTGCAAGATATATTTTGTATAATAGTGGTAAAATATAACATAAAGCTTTAAGATAGCAGAAACCTAAAAACCTATTCAGTTAAATTGAATAGAGTAGCTTTAGGTTAATGGGCTTTAAAAATTTAATAGCTTAAGCCCTGGCTGGTGTGGCTCAGTGGACTGAGCACAGGCCTGTGAACCAGAGCATCGCTAGTTCGATCCCCAACCGCGGCACATGCCTGGGTTGCGGGCCATGTCCCCACCAAGGGGTGCTCAAGAGGCAACCACACATTGATGTTTCTCCCCTTTCTCCCTCCCTTCCCCTCTCTCTAAAAATAAAAATTAAAAATTTAAAAAAAATTTAATAGCTTAAGTATAGAAAAGCAAAGTAAATATTTGGAAAATGATGTCTTAGTGAAAATACTCTTAACTAGTAATAGCGGTAAGAAATTTAATGTAGAAATTGGGTTTCCCATTAATGGATATTACTGTTGAGGATATCAGCTATTTCATATTTCCCTTCTATAAAAGTTCTTGCTACAATACATTGAATAGATAGCATTTTTTCCTGTCTTGGTAAATATAAATCTGTAAATAAATTTACATGAGAATCAAACTGAACAGATACTTATCATGTATTTTCAATAGGATTTACCTAACCAGTTTTATCGAGATTCTCATACTTTACATGAAGTTCTAAGGTGAGTTTCAGTGAAGCTTTTTAAAATTCCAAATTAAATGGTGAGTGGCTTAAATTTTAACATTGCTATATTTTGTTATTTTAGGATGTATGTACAGATTGGTCGATGTCCTCTAATATTTATAATCTCTGACAGTCTCAGTGGAGATAATAATCAAAGGTTACTGTTTCCCAAAGAAATTCAAGAAGAGTGTGCTATATCAAACATTAGGTAAGAATGAAATTTCTGCTTAAAATATTAATGTACACATTATATTTTTAGTTAATCATTTAACCATTTTCTTGTGTAAAACTTTGACAGTTTCAACCCTGTGGCACCAACAATTATGATGAAATTTCTTAATCGAATAGTGACAATAGAAGCTAATAAGGTAAGTTTCTTAGGAACTCATTAATTTGAATCTTTTTAAAAGATTTTATTTATTTTTAGAGAGAGGAGAAAGGAGGGAGAAAGAGAGAGAGAAACATCAATGTGAGAAAGAAACATAGATTGGTTGCCTCTCATACGCACCCTGACCCACAACCAAACCTGCAATCCAGGCCTGTGCCCTGACTGAGAATCAAACTGGCGACGTTTTGCTTTGTTTGATGACAGCCAACCAACTGAGCCACACTGGTCAGGGCTTGAATCTTACATTGTAATTATACAAAACCAAACTTAGAGGTATTATGTGAACTTGAGGAGTTGGAGACACATTTTATTTCAGTTTTTAGAATTAAAAAATTTTGTTACACTTTAAGGCATGTCATTTTGGAAAATGTAGGAAATACTGATTTTAAAAATCCTTAACCTTTTCTACTGTTAAACTTACCTTTCTCTTTCACATTGAGGGCAATTTCCCTTTGTTTAGCTTAGTGTTCTAAATAGTGCCTGTAATCAAGAAATTGTTTCCTCACATCTAGGTACATTAGTCATCGACAGTCCAACTCTGCTTTTATCCTGTTGACACGTCTTTTGTGTGTGTGGTTACAAACACATCATAGCCCTGGCTGGGTAGCTCAGCTGGTTAGAGGGTCATCTAGGTACGCCAAGGTGGGGGGTTTGATCTCCCGTCAGGACACATGCAAGAAACAACTGATGAATGCATAAATAAGGGGACCAAATCATTGTTTCTCTCTCTCTTTCCCTTCCCCCTCTCTAAAATCAATAAATTTTTTTTAAAAAATCACATAATAAAGTTTACCATGTCAGTAATTCTTTTTCTAGCTTTGTAATTGATAAAACATTACATAAGTTTAAGGTATACACATGTTGATTTGATACATTTACATATTGCAAAATGATTGCTACCGTGGCATTATCTAACACCTCCATCACATTATGTAATTACCATATTTTTGTAGTGAGAGCACTTTCAAATATATAATACATTGTTATATTGTTATCAACAATACCATCTTACGCATTTTTAAGTGTGTAGTTCAGTAGTGTTGGCATACTAGCATTGTAAAACAGCTGCTGTCACTTTTAATAGATCATTTTTTCTATCTTTCACATCAAGGTGATGTTAAAATAAATAGATGGAACTTCTACTTGCATGGTTCTAGATCTTACATGAAACATCGTTTTTTTCCACTGCTGGGATCAAAGGAATTGAAAGAAATCTCCAAGGGAGGGGTTGTTTTGAAGATTAAACAAAATGATGTGTGTGTGTAGAGCACTTAGCTGAATAATAACTTTTAATATTGAAAATTTAGAAACAAACTGAGTCCAATAATGACGGTTACATGAGTGAACTATTATGTCATTAGTGTTTTGAGAATATTTGGTAAAATACAATTTGATGTCAAGTTAAAAAAAAAGACAAGGTGTAAACTTATATGATAATGCTAGCAGTAGAAATGACTTCAGCCCTGTCAGGGACTATGCAGAGTATTTACATATTTGATCTCATTAAATGTCAGCACAACCATACAAAGTTGCTACCTTATCCCTATTTTACCATTAAGGAAACTGAGCTTTGGTGGAAATAACTTGCATAATATCAGATGGATTTGAAATTTTGTTCTGACTCCAGTTTACTGTGTTAAAAGAGAACAATAGTAACAACAAAATGTGTGTGTGTATGTATATATGTGTATATATATAAAACTTACATTCTAGAAGAAAGTACATAAAAGTGCTAAATATGATTAGTTCTAGTGGTTAGTGGTTGGATTACTTGTGTTTTTTTAAAAAAGTCTACGTTCTTTATGAGCATGATAACTGCAAATTATAGTTTTAAATATTTTATTTTTAAGATTTTATTTATTTATTTAGAGAAAGGGAAGGGGAGAAAGAAAGAGAGGGAGAGAAACATCAATGTATGGTTGCTTCTCTAATGGACCCCATCTGGGACCTGGCCTGCAACCCAGGCATGTTCTCTGACTGGGTATCGAACCGGTGACCCTTTGGTTCGCAATCCGCACTCAATCCACTGAGCTACATCAACCAGGGCAAATATTTTATTTATTAAACAAATATTAAGAAATAATAAAACTAATCAATATACTACTTTGTCACCTTAACTGAAGACTTTCTACTTTAAGACTTATTAAATTGCAAATGGCATTTAATTTAGCAAGATGTGTCATATTATTAAAAGAGATAACTTCTTTGTTATGGACATAATGTGTTAATATGCTCTGTCTTAAGTAGTGGACCTGCAAGAATATTAGAACTGTCACAGGAGCAATTTTTTTTTAGAGAGAGGGAAAGGAAGGAGAAAGGTAGAGAAACTAAATGCGTGGTTGCCTCTTGCGCACCCCCCACTGAGGACCTTGCCTGCAACCCAGGCATGTGCCCTGACTGGGAATCAAACTGGCAACCCTTTGGTTCATAGGCCCATGCTCAGTGCACTGTCCACTGAGCTACACCAGCCAGGGCTATTTCTTTATTTTTTTAGAGAGAGGGGAAGGGAGGGAGAAAGAAAGATAGAGAAACATCATTGTGCAAGAGATCAATCTGTTGCCTCTCCCACACCCCCAACTGGGGACCCAGTCCACAACCCAGGCACATGCCCTGACTGGGAATCGAACCTGTGACCTTTAGATTTGCAGGCCAGCACTCAGTCCACTGAACCACATCAGCCAGGGCTTAGGTAATTCTGTTAAGAAAGACTGTTGACATCTTAAGTGAACTTAGTTGTATGGTAGTGTTCCCCCTTATCTGTGGGGGATACATTTCAAGACCCCCAATGGATGCCTGAGATTGCAGATAGTACTGAACCCTATATATACTGTTCTATCCTTGTTACATACATACCTGTGATAAAGTTTAATATATAAATTAGGCACTGTAAGAAATTACTAAGAATAACTAATAATAAAATAGAACAGTTATAACAATAAAAAAGGGTTAATTGATGCTCTGGCTGGTGTAGCTCAGTGGATTGAGCGCGGGCTGGGAATCAAAGGGTCCCGGTTCGATTCCCAGTTAGGGCACATGCCTGGGTTGTGGGCCAGGTCCCCAGTGAGGGCCATGTAAGAGGCAACCATACATTGCTGTTTCTCTCCCTCTCTTTCTCCCTTCCTTACCCTCTCTCTAAAAAAATAAATAAAATCTTTAAGAAAAAAAGGGTTAATTGAGCACAAGCATTGTGATACTGTGACAGTCAATCTGATAACCAAGAGGGCTACTAAGTGACTAAGAGCAGGCAGCTATACAGTGTGGACACGCAGGACAAAGGAGTGATTCATGTCCCAGGCAGAATGGAGCAGTGGTTCAAGATTTTATCACGCTACTCAGAATGACACACAATTTAAAACTTACAAATTGTTTATTTCTGGAATTTTCCATTTAATATTTTCAGGCTTCAGTTGACCACAGGTAACTGAAACAATGGAAATGAAACCCCAGATAAAGAGGAACTACTGTAATGAGAAAGAGTATTGAGTATCTCAAGTTTTTTTGTTTGTTTAAGTAGATGTTTTTCTGTTTTTACAGGAAAAATAGCGTTTAGTCTTTCCTGATACTATCAGGTATATAAAGTGTAGAAAGAACTACTAATCACACACTTCAGCCACATTTACATTTTCATAGTAATTAACATTTACGGTATTTTCTCCAAGGATCATGATTTCAAATTACATTTCTATTTTGGAAAGTAATCCATATCTAGAATATTTCAAAAACAAGTACTCTAACAATTTTTAAATTCAGTGTTTTCACAATAAAAATAAAGTTAATATGGAAGAGAGATTCATAGGCATGAGCAAGAAAATGTTGTAAAAATGATGATGATTCTACTACAGAAATATTCATGCATATTGACAAAGATACATATATATGTAATGGTGAAAAATTGGAAACAATGTAAATATACCTTCATTGGGAGAAATATTAGTTAAATTATGGTACACCCATAACATTTTTTAAAAACAAATAGATTTAAAGCACACCCCAAAAAAATGGTATTAAGTAAATAGAAGTCAAGTCATATGATAATGCATACATAATAGTATCCCAATTATATCTATATATAAACACTATATACTTGTAAATATTTGTGCACAGAGACTGATCTGGAAAAGTACTCACTAGAATATTAACAGCTGTGACAAAGCTTAGGATTTGAGGAGACCAACAGAAGACAGACAGTAACTTTCTAATAAAGACTTTGAGACAGCTCGAGTTAATAAACTTAAAAATATTTTTTGAAGGCCCAGGCTGGTGTGGCTTAGTGGATTGAGTGCCGGCCTGCAAACTGAAATATCGCCGGTTCGATTCCCAGTCAGGGCACATGCTGAGTTGCAGGCCAGGTCCCCAATTAGGGGTGTGCAAGAGGCAACCAGTCAGCATATCTTGCACCAATGTTTCCCTCTCTGCCTTCACCACTCTCTGAAAATAAATAAAATCTAAAATACACACACACACACACACACACACACACACACAGAAGGATTGTAGCATGGCACTTTTTTCTGTTTTAATTAGTTTACAAGGTCTAAAATGTGATGATCCGTGAACAGTCACATGAATTCCGTTTCAGTCAGGTTAGTAAACCATCAGGAGGTTCTGAATGGATAGAGGGGACACATTTTTTCTTGCCTTATATTTGAACTACCAATGGTGTAAAAATATGTATTTTTTAAATTTGCATGTATGTCTTTGAAATATATGTGTGTTTTATATATCTTAAATGTCTGTATGAAACTTGGACTTTAAATAAGATGAGTCAATGCAGTTGTGGCTTTTTAATCCTCAGCAGACTGTATTAATATGTTGAAAACCCCAGTGTAGAGATTTCCATGTGACTGTCAACATTTTTATACTTAATTTTATTATGTTATATTATGATTTAAAGTCTCTCTGTGTGGGTACATATGTATAATTGTATATATGGATTCATGTATAGTGAGAGAAAATTTCACTATGTAATTTTGTCAAAGCAAAAGAATATTTTATATTCTTGAAGTCTAAACTATATCAAGTCATTGACACTTATACCTTCATAGGCAGGCTGGAGTTTCACACAGCAGCTTTTTATCATTCAAATTTAAGATTCTAATAAACTTCCATTAAGTTTATAAAATCAAGGAGTTTTAATTTTATTGTTTTAGAAAAACATTTGAAAATTTTTAATTTTCTCATTTTAGAGTGGAGGAAATATTACTGTCCCTGATAAAACTTTTCTAGAGTTGCTCTGTCAAGGGTGTTCTGGTGATATCAGAAGTGCAATGAACAGCCTCCAGTTTTCTTCTTCAAAAGGTAACTATGGAAGATACATTCTTAAAACATTATATACAACATAATTGTTCATTAAATGAAATCAAACTAAACATTTTAATTTATAATTGAAATATCTCTATCTCCATTTACTAGGTTTTTTATTGAGACAGTGTCATAAAATTACATTTGTACACATGCATGAAAACTCTCTAATGAATATGTCATCATATATATCTGTATATATGAGACAAAACCTGATTGATTTTTGTGGTTTGCTGCTTTACCTTTCAAAGTTAATTTGACTTCCTGGGTGAAAATCCTGGTTCTGCTACTTAGCAGTGACTTAATCTTACAAGTTTTAGCTTTCGTATTTTAAGTTTCTTTTAAATATTATCACTTGGGTGTATATTATTTAGGAAGAAACAATTTATGCCCAAGGAAAAAAGGAATGTCTTCATTAAAATCAGATGCTGCGCTGTCAAAATCAAGACGAAGAAAAAAACCTGATAAGGTTTTTGAAAATCAAGAGGTCCAAGCTATTGGTGGAAAAGATGTGTCTCTCTTTCTCTTCAGAGCTTTGGGGAAAATACTGTATTGCAAAAGTAAGAAAACCTTATACATTAAAAAAATTTTTTATGTATTAGTCTTACAACTGATATAAAGTACCCAGAATTTTTAAATGTCATGTATTTGGTTCTGTTACAAGAAGGAACTAGAGCTAGGTCAGATACTGTTTGGCAAGGCCTAAGCAAGAAAATGTATTTATCTAGATAGAGTATTTTGTGAATATGAGTGATTAAACATAAAAACTAACTACTATAGGCCATATTCATGTTTGTGAGTCTTATACAATTATAATTTGCCAAAGGTAAGATGTCAGTCCATCTAGATTTTTAGTCGCAAGTGTTGGCTGCCCAAGCTGTCTTAGCACTGAGCTGTGGCCACCAGGGCACTAAGCAGATTGCCAGGTAGCTTCAGGTTTCTTTGGATTCGCTTACATTTCTCTGGTCTCGTCACTAGCTGCCTGTACCCAGCCAGAGGTGTCCTTCCTTTTTCCTCTTCTGGGTTTTTTTTTTTTTTTTTTTTTTTTTTGCTAGGTACTTATAAGCTCTTTTTTTTTTTTTAACATTTTTTAAAATTTTTTGTTCAATTATAGTTATTTGCGTCCTCTTCCCTCCCCTCCTCCCTTCCCCTTCAGCCCCACCTCCCCCCCCAGCCTCCCTCCTCCCCCTTAGTCCTGTCCATGTGTCCTCTACAGTGATTCCTGTTCCTCTTCTGTTTGTAATGACTATTTTTCCTCAGCCCATTCCCCCTCATCACTCATCTCAAAGCTCTCAAATTGTCTCTCTGTTCAATAAAATCCGTTTTCAGTCTTATGGTCTAGAAGGAAGAAAATTGAGATTCCTTTTTTTGTTTGTTTTTTAAATTGGTCTGATGTGATTTTTGTTAAGAATAAAACAATTGCTCGGACTGGTGTGACTCACTTAGTTGGAACACCATTGTCCCATAACCGAAATGTTGCGGTTTGATTTCTGATCAGGGTGCACACCTAGGTTGCAGGTTTGATCTGTGGTCCGGGCACATGCGATCTTCAGTTGGAGTGCATTCTGGAGTCAACCAGTTGGTACTTCTTTCTGTCTCTTTGTCTATCTGTCTGTCTTTCTCTCTTGCATCGATATTTCTTCCTCTCTCCCTTTCTTTCTAAAAGCAATGAAAAAATGCCCTTGAGTGAGGATTAAAAAATAAAACAGTTTACACAGATTTTTTTTTTCGAAAGATTGTATTTATTTTTAGAGAGAGGGGAGGGAGGGAGAGAAACATCCATGTATGGTGCCTCTTGCACACTTCATACTGGAGACCTGGCTCACAACCCAGGCATGTGCCCTGACTGGGAATCAGACTGGCAACCTTTTGGTTCGAAGGCCAGAGCTCAGGCCACTGAGCCACACCAGCCAGGGCTACACGGATTTTTGAAGGAAAGTCATTGCTATAGTTTAGAATAGTTTTAGATGTCAGAACAAAAAGCAAATCATGATTAAAAAGAAAAACGTCGTACATGTACAGTATCCTCAGTATTGTCTCAGCTTTTCAGATCTCTTGTAAAATGGCTGTATCAGTGAGTCACAAATAGTCTGAGCAGACATTCACTGGAACTTCATGCTTATTACATCTGTTACTGTCTGAGACTGTTTCCTGGTTGCCAAAAACCCAGTTGTTTGAAACTTCTCTTATCTTCCTATAGAACTCTGTGAATGCCTCTTATACCTGCTTTCCATCTGTCTTCCTTGTTGAAAATTGAGATTTCTAAATAGAAACCTTTGTGGCACCTGAGGAAAATGAAACAGGCATCACTTAGGTGGAAATGAAGACACTCCTCTGTCTCTGGCTCCTCTGACCTCTGAAGCTCCGTGCCCGTGCCGCTGATTGTTTTCCTTCCACCCTGTCTTTCCTCCAACTTTCTTCTGTAACCTCCTGCATTAAAGAATGGGGTTCCTGTTCTCTCCAGCAGAGAGCAGCATCTGCCTAGGTAGTGGATTAAGCAGTAGGGACCTCTACATTGAGATGAGACTCTAAAGAAGAAAGCAACCCAGAGGTGGAAAGATGAAATGCAGAGTGCTTTAAGAAGTGGAATATTTTAATTCCAGAAATGCCATAATCTAAGCATCAGAATTCTAAATTTTTCTTGCTAATAGGCAACTCACATAAGCTTCCAATTATTTTGTTTTTTAATTTTAACAGCTTACTTAGTATTTTTGGAATTATGTGCCTACAGTGTTGGAAAAAACCTTCAAATGAGAGGTGTTATATAATTATAAAGATGTTGTTTCTAATTCAGAAATTTTTTATAGGAGCATCTTTAACAGAATTAGAATCACCTCGCTTGCCCTCTCATTTATCAGAGCATGAACGGGATACATTACTTATTCATCCTGAGGTAAAGTGTAAAGTCTTTAATACCACTTAGTACTGTTTACAAGACATATATTATCTACATTTGTGGACATACAGATCTGACCACCAAAATTATGTATGTACGCTTTTTTTATATTATAGGAAGTAGTAGAAATGTCACACATGCCGGAAGAGTTATTTAATTTGTATCTTCACCAAAACTACGTAGATTTCTTCACAGAAATAGATGATCTTGTAAGAGCCAGTGAATTTCTGAGTTTTGCAGATGTCATCAGTGGTGACTGGAATGTAAGACCATTTGACTTTAATGTTTTTGTGTTTGAATATTTCCTCAGAATTGAGAAAGAAATTTTACTTTTATTCTTTATTATTTGACATGATTTTCTGTAACTTCTTAATAACTATGAGAATATTAATTTCTCCAACTCAGTGTTTATAATGAAGCTTCAGCAGTTAATCTGATTTTTCTGGTGATAATATAACACTAGTTTTTTTCTAAAATTTTCTGATTATAAAATTAACATATACTCAGATTTTGACAGCTGTTGAAAAGTGGATAGAAAGAAAATAATTGTGCTTCTTTCTGTACTTTCTGCTAATTTTTAAATGTTTTTTTTACAGATTAGAAATTATTCACAATATAAATTTGTATTTTTTCTTAACATTTGAACACTTCTCTGACCAGTATAGTAGCCACTAGCCACATGTAGCTAATTAAATTAAAATTCAGCTCCTTAGTCACACTAACCACATTTCCAATATTTGATAGTTATATGTGGCCAGTAGCTGCTATATTGAACAGCCCATTTCAATATAGCTGATACTTCTATCATAAACAAAACATTTCTATCATAGAAAGTTCCATTGGTTAACACTGTTCTGATATGTTAACATTTCTCTGTGTTATAAATGTTGAAATAGCATTAATAATTAAAATTAGGAGCCCTGGTTGGTGTAGCTCAGTGGATTGAGCGTGGGCTGTGAACCAAAGGGTCGCCGGTTCGATTCCCAGTCAGGGCACATGCACTGACAAGCATCATGACACTTAATACTTAAGCATGCGTAATAACATTACTCTATTACAAGCCTAACAGCATCACACCTAAGAAAATTAACATACTGTGATTGTCTAGTTGTCTCAAAAATGTATTTAAAGTTGTTCCTCCCACTCATATCCAAGGTCTAATCAGAGTTCACACATAGCATTTGATAGTTCTTTCTTAGTTGGACTTGCTTAAATAATCTTGTAGTATATTATTTTTAGGGCTGCAGTGATGTTCAAAAAAGTGAACATATAATGACTAAATATGGTTAATTTTTGTGTGTGTGTGCCCCTGGTACCAATAGTACTGTTATAAATCTCTTATTTTCTTTATTTCACATTTTGTCTTCTTTATTTAGACACGCTCTTTACTCAGGGAATATAGTACATCTATAGCTACAAGAGGTGTGATTCATTCCAACAAAGCCCGAGGATTTGCTCATTGCCAAGGAGGAGGATCAAGTTTTCGACCGTTGCACAAACCCCAGTGGATTTTAATAAATAGAAAGGTAAAAAAAAAATTGTGCCCTTTCCGTAGGTGAACTTTATGGCATGTGAATTACATATCAGTAAAGCTGTTATTTTTTTTTTAAGTTAAGAAAAATGATGTTTTATTCTTAGTAAGAAATACTTGCTAGGGCCCACATTTTTCTTTAAATTATGACAAAACATAAAAGAATAGTCTTCTTAAGTGCTTAGTCATTTTTTAGGGGAAAAACGCTCAAAATTTGAAAGCTCATACCTATATTGTTTGTTAATAATTCTTACTGGAATCAAAGTATAATTATATTGTAGCCTTAATTGAAAATAAATCCTGGCTTTGCCTCTAACCACTTGGACAAGTTTTTTTACCTCACAACTAATGAGTATGTGCACTTAGTTTCCATAGCTATAAATGGAGAGGATTGAGCCCTAGCTGGTTGGCTCAGTGGATTGAGTGCCAGCCTGTGAACCAGGGGTCGCTGGTTCAATTCACAGTCAGGGTGCATGCCTGCATTGTAGGCCGGGTCCCTGGTAGGGGGTGCACAAGAGGCAACTACACATTGATGTTTCTCTCCCTTTCTTTCTCCCTCCCTTCCCCTCTCTAAACATAAATAAATAAAATCTTTTTTTATAAATGGAGAGGATTGAATTAAAATAAAGGTCAAAAACAGGTGGCCCACCAGTTTAATATAACAGTCACAGATTTTTTAAAAAGGTTTTATTTATCTGGTTTTTAGATAGAGAGTCAGGGAGGGAGGAAGAGGTAGAGAAACATCAGTGTGCGAGAGAAATACCGATCTGTTGCCTCTTGTACACCCCCAGGCAGGAACCTGGCCCACAACCCAGGCGTGTGCCCAGACCAGGAATGAAACCAGGGTGCCCAACCCACTGAGCCACACCAGGGTGCACACACAGGGTTTTTTTAAAAAGAATTTTGCCCATCTTTAAAAATTAGTATAATAATTAAAATTTAGACATAGATTTCTGGCATCTCCTGGGGGGAATAAAAAAGGAAAGTAAGGCAATACTGGCCCATACTTTTTCCTGAAGCCAAGTAGAATGTGCCTCTTGAGGATGGGGGTGGTAGGTACCACTGTTCGTGGCTGTTCCTCCTGCCTGGCTCCTGTAGCATCTGCGTCTGTGACCCCCTGGGTAAAGTCGTATGACTAAATAATTCATAATCTAAGAAATTTCAGCAGGTTTCTTTGAAGAATTTTATGACTTTTAAACAATTTATAATCCCTTATTGACTTACTTTGCCCATACAGAACAAGTATTAATTTTGTATTATAGTTACATAGGAATTATCTCTGCAAGACATGCTTCTCTCCTTATCAGCCTAGCATTGTACCTGTGTTAACTGAGAAAATAAGTTCTTTCATTGCAAAACAGTGTCCTCAAAAAATTTGCAATATATCTTTGTTCATAAACAATTCTTTTGATTTTTAAGTGTTTTTTCCTTCTACCTTTAGATCTTTTTAAAAAAATTATTACTGCTGTTATATCAAATGTGAAATAACTGTATAGGTAAAAGGCTTTGTTAGATAATGGTAGCATGGTTATAAAAGACTGATTAGATAAACTCTTAAAAGTATATTTGTAGTATGTAAACCCAACACACTTTTATAATATAATAAACTTAGCATGTGTAGGAATACATATCCTTATTGTTTACTTTATTTTTCATCTCTTCTATACAGTATCGGGAAAATTGCCTGGCAGCAAAAGCACTTTTTTCTGACTTCTGCTTACCAGCTTTATGCCTCCAAACTCAGCTGTTGCCATACCTTGCTTTGTTAACCATTCCAATGAGAAATCAAGGTAATAACATGCGTTTTTATTCTCCCTGAGAAGTAGTGTTTCATAACACTATCTTTTTTCATAGGTCTACTCATTGCTCAATACTAGTGAAGCTAAGTTTTTTTCCCTTTATTTGTTGATCCAGAATTAATATGCTTTTTGATTAAGAAAGAAATAAAATAGCCTTGGCTTGGTGTAGCTCAGGGGATTGAGCATGGGCCTGCGAACCAAAGGGTTGCTGATTCAATTCCCAATCAGGGCACATGCCTGGGTTGCGGGCCAGGGACTCAGTAGGAGGCGTGCGGGAGGCAACCGCACTTTGATGTTTCTCTCCCTCTCTTCCTCTCTTCTCCTCTCTCTAAAAATAAATAAATAAAATCTTTAAAAAAAAGAAAGAAAGAAAATAATACAGAATTATATCAAGTAAAAATTGAAATTCCCCTATAACCACAAGTAATTCCTTTTGACAGATTGGTGTAAATTCCTCCAGCCATTTTTCTGTGCATATACAAATATTAGATGTAAGCTTTAATTTGCTATGTCACTTACCATGGATAGTGTTCCATATTTTATAAGCTAGTGATAAAGCAGCTCTGGAGGCTAGGAAGTCCAAAATTAAGGTATCAGCAGCAACCTTGTCTGGTGAGCACTTGCTCCCTAGTTTGCAGATGTTCATCTTTTCAGATTCTCACATGGTTGAGAGGAGAGCAAGAGCGCTGTCTCTAGGGTCCCTTTTATAAGGGCACAAATCCCATTCATGAGGGTTCTGGCCTCATTACCTAATTACCTCACCTCCTAAAGCCATCACATTGTGGGTCAGGATTTCAGTTCGTGAATTTGAGGTCACACAGACATTCAGTATGTAAAGCAGCAGTGTTAAAATATATTCAAGTCTAACTCTTACTTTTTTTAAATTTATGATAATTTCAACCTTATTGATAGATACTTTGATTTCAATATTACAGTGCCCATTAATAATATATTTACATTGTCTTTCTAAGTTTTGAAACTATAAATAATGCTAAAAAAATTAGTATACTTATGGCAATGCACACTTGCACAATTTATGGCTACTGAGATTTACTTTTTTATAAACTACCAGTTTTTTCATCGTTTTTTTTTTGTTGTTTTTTTTTTTTACTGTGTATTTTAAGGGCCACATTTCATTAACAGTACTACGTCACAAGCCAGTGGTGTGTTGATCTTCAAGGTAGAATAGAGAATTTGTGTAATATTTAAAATAGTAATCTACCACATAACTCAGAAATTTTAAAGATAGGGTTTGCCTAATGACTGATCATAGGAAAGGATTATAGAGTAAATGTCTGCCCTCATACAATAAGCATCTCATCTTGTGGCTTTTAAGAGTATTAATACTAAAAGATTTAAAATATTCTATTATACATTCACAGGGAGAAGTGGATGTTTTTTTGTTTAAGGTTTTATTTATTTAATTAGAGAGAGGGGAAGGGAAGGAGAAAGAAAGAAACATCAATGTGTGGTTGCCCCTCACATGTCCCCAACTGGGTACCTGGCCTGCAACCCAGGCATGTGCCCTGACTGGGAATTGAACCGGCAACCCTTTGGTTTGCAGGCCTGCATTTAATCCACTGAGCTACACCAGTCAGGGCAGAAGTGGATGACTTTTGAACAATGGACGTGATTAATCTGTGGGTCAGAATCCAGAGATTTCTCTATCCTTGCCTATTATTTTGAAGATTATAATTTCAATTACTTCAAGAAAATAATTTTAAACTTAGAGAACAGTTATAATCAAAGTATAAAAGAATTCTTATTTATCCTTTACCAGGATTCCTCAGTGGTCAGTTTTTACTGTACTTACCTTTCATTTTTTCTCTTTATACCTACATGTCCGGACATATATGAGTGTATTTTTTTCTGAACCATGTTTGAGTAAATTGCAAGCATGATGCCCACTATTCTTAAACACTTCAACGGGTACTTCCTGAAAACAAGGACACTCCTACATAACCCCAGCATACACATCAAAATCAGGAAATTAACTTTTGTACACGACTACCATCTAATTTATACATGCCATTAAAATTTTGCCAGTTGTCCTAAATAATGTCCTTTGTAAAATAACAACAAAAACTTGTTCTCATTCTTGTCCAGTATCTAGTGCAAGATCACATGATGTATTTAGTTACAATGTCTCTTTAGTCTCCTTTGATCTGGAACAGTGCCTTAGTCTGTCTTTGCTGATGCAGTTTCTGAAGCATATGGGGCAGTTACAATGTAGAGGCTGCTCCTGGTTTAGGTGTGTCTGATGACCCCTCAGGAGTGGATTCAGGGTATGTGCTCTCGGCAGGGACACCGCGGAAGCTATGCTCTGTTCTCAGTGCATCGTATCGAGAGAATATGATGTCTGTTTGTACTCTTACTGGGGAAGTTAACTTCTATTATTTGGGAACATGATATCTCAGATTCTCTAATGTAAAGGTGTTAAGTATTTATGGGAAGATGCTTTGAGATTATGTAAATATCCTATTTCTCATTAAAATTTCACTTACTAGTTATAGCATCTGTTATTTCCTAAATCTGTGAAGGTTGGCAAATGGTGATCTTCTACATTACTCCTTCCACATTTGTGTTGGTGAATTGTACTGTAGGTATTGCTTTGCCTTCTCCCACGTTTGTTTGTTTGTTAATATTAGTATGGACTCCAATTCTTATTTCCTCAGTTACAGTTCCTTGATCTCATTATTTATTTTGGTCTCAAATTGTCCAGAGTTGGCCTGTGCAAGCTGCTTTAAGGTAACTTTCTGCCTTTTGATGTGTATCCATTACTCTTTGAGAATTTCCTGATACAAAATGTTCCAATATCATTTTAGACTTTCGCTGCCCTAGTCCCAGAACCAGGAATTTCATGGAGCCCTGGTTCCTCTTAGTGGAAATGGTATTTAGAAATCAGGATCTGGCACTAGGCATGCCCATTGCTACTGGGGTGTCATTGTTTCTAGGCTTTTCTAGTAGAACAAAGCTAGGAAGTGTGTGTGTATAACATGAGTTCACACTGATACCTTCTATTTAAGTCTAATACAAGGAGTTTAATCTTTTCCCTCTAAGTGTCTGTACCTCCCTTATTGAGCAATGAAAAACCTATCTCCCATTTTACTGAGTATATTCACTTATTTATTCAGTTCTTCTCATAGCATCTCTTGACAATGCAGGCTGTTCCTTCAGTTTCAGCCCTACTGCCACCAACTCACATTGTTACAACTGGCCACATCCCATGTCCCCCCTCCAGCTGTGGGGTCAAGAATCTGTGTAATTAGCAAGAGCCTCCGTGGACCAGGAGCATCAGCATCACCTGGAAGCTTGAGAGAAATGTAGAATATCAGGCCTCACCCAATACATATTGAATAAATGTGCATTTTAACAAGATTCTCCAGGTGATTCTTCATGACAGTTGTTTGAGGAGTTTGAGAAGTATGGGTTTAGATTACTTTCATTGGGATCATCTGGAGAATCATTCATTCACTACTTTAAAAAATTCAGACTGTAGGAAAATTCTTAAGTTTTCCATATCAAAAAGCTGTTTTTTTAAAAATTGAATTGTATTGTGTAGTGGATTTTTTAATAGGTAAAGTGTCCAGGAGCCCTCAGAGTGGTGGATTCACAAACGTTAAGAGGTTTAAAAAATTAAAAATATGGCTTTTCTTTGTATTATCAAATTTTATCCCATTTCTTTCATCGTATGTATTGCGTCATTTCAGACATTATTTGTTTAATATTTTTTCTACTCCTTTCTCCCTTCTCCTTTCTCATCTTCAATCAGTGTTTGTTGGAATGCTCTAAGGTAGCCTGCATTCCTGATAGCTTTGTTCATTTTTCTTCGTTTAATTTTCTCTCTTCAGTTGCACAGTTTCTGTCAATCTGTGTTCAAATTAACTGATTCTTCTGCCAGTTCAAATCTACTGCTGAGCCCCTCTAGTGAATTTTTCGTTTTTGTTACTGGATTTTTTTTATTTTTATTTTTTATTTTTTAAAGGTATGGGTTTTTTCTTCTATCTCTTTTTTTTTTTAAGATTTTATTTATTTATTTATTTCAGAGAGAGGGGAAGGGAGGGAGACAGAGAGGGAGAGAAACAGCAATGTATGGTTGCTCTCACATGGCCCTCACTGGGGACCTGGCCTGCAACCCAGGCATGTGCCCTGATGACTTTTATTTATTTTTTAAATCTTTTTTCTTTAACTATATTTATTTATTTTTAGACAGAAGGGAAGGGAGGGAGGAAGAGAGGGAGAGAAACATCAATGTGTGGTTGCCCCACACATGGCCCCCACTGGGACCTGGCCTGCAACCCAGGCATGTGCCCTGACTGGGAATCGAACTGGTGACCCTTTGGTTCGCAGCCTGCACTCAATCCACTGAGCTACACCAGCCAGGGCTAATTTCTGTCTCTTTATTGATATTCTCTATTTGATGAGGCATCGTCATTATAGCTGCCTCTACTTTAAAAAAATTTTTTTAAATTTATATATATATATTTTAAAGGATTTCCTTTTTTAAAAAAGATTTTTATTTATATTTTTAGAGAGGGGGAGGGAGGGAGGAAGAGAGGGAGAGAAACATCAGTGTGTGGTTGTCTCTTGTGCGCCCCCTACTGGGACCTGGCCTACAACCCAGGTGTATGCCCTGGCTGGGAGTCGAACCAGCCACCCTTTGGTTTGCAGGCCAGTGCTCAATCCACTAAGCCACACCAGCCAGGCGCTAAATTTATATATTTTTAAATTGAGTTTATTGAGCTTACTTTGGTTAGTAAAATTATATAGGTTTCAGTCATACAGTTCTATAATACATCATCTGTATATTATATTGTATGTTAACCACCCGAAATCAAGTCTCCTTCCATCACCATTCATTCCTCCCTTTACCTCTTCTACCTCCCCTCTCCCTTTGCTCCTTTAAGCATGGTTTCCTTTTGTTCTTTGAACATGTTTGTAATGGTTCTTTTGAAGTCTTTTTCTGTTCAGTTTAAATCTGGGCTCTCTCACTTTCTGTTGCCTGCCCTTTTCCTGTGCAGGAGTCATACTTCCCTTATTTCTTTGCATAGTCTCATAATATTTTGTTAAAAACTGGACATTTTAGGTAATATATTGTAGCAGGTCTAGATACTGATTTTCCTCCTCCCTCTGGGGCTTGTTTTTAATTGTTGCTTATGTATTTGTTTAGTGACTTGGCTAAACTATCTTGAGGAAGTCTGTTTCCCATGCAGTGTGAAGCCTTTGTCACTCCTCAAAGAGCCGAGCCTTGGGCATGTCCATTCACCTTGTGTTGACAATGGTTTTAGCAGGGCCCTCTTTGACTTTATTTCTCCTTGCTTTATTTCTTGGTTAAACTGTCTGCCTTGTTTGGCATCAAACCCACCTATTGATGCTCCACTAATTACTAGCCAATTGGTCTGTTGTTTTCAACAGTGCCAGGGGCATAACTTATTTCAGACTGATTGAATTAAATTTGAGCACGTGTAGACTCTGAGGCATGTCTCTGAGATTTGTTCTGACCCCAGGAGGACTTTCTTAGCTGTCTCTTTCTCTGGTGTTTCCAGTGAAGTAGTTGGCTTATGTTTGTTGCTCTTAAGAGAAGGTGTTGATTTTAAGATGTCCCTTAAACTTGAGCTTCCCCACACTCTCTTTTAAATAAAGCCATTTCCTTTGGGTCCAGCTTCAACTGGAGCCTCTGATCATCTTGGCTCAGCCTCTCCTGGGGTGGATTCTATGCCTTAAGAATGAACTGGGGCACGGGCCATTGCAGTTTGAGGAGGAGGGAGTATTCTTTGCCTTCTGTGCCACTGGAGTAGAGCTTCCACTTTACCGGTGCAGAAAGAGAGCCCCTAACTCTTGGCTGGCCACACCCATCAGGAGAAAGCCCTATGTTCTTGGCTGTATCCAACTGAAGTGAACTCTCCCTGAAGCTGAGGAATGGAAGAAGCAGGTCATGCCTCAAATGCTGCAGTCTCTTGTTTGATTTTTCTTGAATAAATGTTTCCTCATAACATAAAATTAAACCACTTTTAAATATACAGTTCAGGAGAGTTAAACATATTCACCGTATTGTGCATCCAGTCTTCAGAATTTGTCATCTTGCAAAACTCACTATACACGTTACACACTAACCAACCCCCACCCCTGCCAATACCACCTACCTCACCTAAGTGTAATCGTACGATATTTTCTTGCGATGGGTCTATTTCATTTAGCATGTCATCAGGGAGTATTTGTGGACAGCATGTGTCAGAATTTGCTTTTTAAGGCTGAATAATATTGTATGTATATACCACATTCTGTTCATCCATTCATCTGGACACTTAAGTTGCTTCCACCTTTTGGCTATTGTGAATAGTGCTACTATGAACGTAGGTATACAAATAACTCTTTAAGATCCCACTTTTAGTTCTTTGCTATGTACCCAGAAGTGGAATTGTGAGGTCACATAGTAATTCTGTTTTTAATTTTTTGAGAAACTGCCTTACCGTTTTCCACATCAGCTATACCATCATTCTATATTACCAGCAGCAATGCAAAAGGATTCCAGTTCTTCTACATTCTTGCTGACCTTTTTGTTTTCTGTTTTTTTTTAAATAATAGTCACCTTAAGGAGTATGAAATGGTATATCATGATTTTGATTTACATTTTCCTAATGATCAGTAATTTTGAGCGTCTTTTCATGCGTTTATTGCCCACTTACGTGTCTTCTTTGGAGAAATGTCTATTTAAAGCTTTTCAAAAATCTCTGTTTCAGCTCAGATTTCTTTTATCCAAGATATTGGAAGGCTTCCTCTGAAGCGACACTTTGGAAGGTAAGCTGATCTTAATTTTCAAAGAGCTGTTACTGAAATTCCACTGAATATGTTACCTGGTTTTTTTTTTTGTTGTTTTTTTTAAAGATTTTATTTATTTATCTTTAGAGAAAGGGGAAGGGAAGGAGAAAGACAGGGAGAGAAACATCAGTGTGTGGTTGCTTCTAGCGCACCCCATACTGGGGACCTGGCCTGCAACCCAGGCATGTTCCCTGACTGGGAATTGAACCAGTGATGCCTCGTTTTGCAGGCCCGCACTCAATCCACTGAGCTACACCAGCCAGGGCATGTTACCTGTTTTTTTCAATATACAATCAATAAATTTTATCTGTAAAATCCAAGAAATACATGTTGGGTCCAGTGATTAAAGACCATATGATTGCATTGTAGACTCATTATTTTATTACATATAAAAGCATAGTTACACCAGTTTACCATAGAATATCAGACTAAATAGAATCATGGGATCATGATGGCAAGGGGATCTTTAAAATCATCTAGTTCAACTCTTGCATATCTGGAAACCCCTTTTCAGCTTTCCTAACAAGAGATTTTCTTAGCCTATATTTGAGGCCTGCAATGACCAGGAACTACCTCATAAGCACTCTCTTTTATTTTCTTAGAATAAAAAATTCAGACAAGTGAGAAAATATAAATACTATAGAGAGATAAACCTATATCTATACTGTACTTTTTTTTTTAAAGATTTTATTCTTATTTTTAGAGAGAGGGGAAGGGAGGGAGACAGAGAGGGAGCGAAACAGCAATGTATGGTTTCCTCTCACATGACCCTCACTGGGGACTTGGCCTGCAACCCAGGCATGTGCCCTGACTGGGAATCGAACCGGTGACCCTTTGGTTCCCAGCCCACGCTCAATCCACCGAGCCACACCAGCCAGGGCTATACTGTACATTTTATTGCAGAATTGTTTCTGGGCTAATATCAGTGATTAACATAATAATTATATTTCATTTCTGGTGTGCTTTTTTGTAAGGTCAAATTATGCCCTCAGGTATTTAAAAAGGATTAAAAAGGGTTAATTGCCGTTACTGGTTCAACTAGTGAATCTGACTTGGGAGGCAGGATTTGTCAGTAATACTACAGTGACTAGTATTGTTCTCTTTCATTTATGATGACCACATTTAACATTATCTTTGATTCCCATTGATAATATTAAATATGAATATTTAGCTTATATTTATTTGTATAAATAGCTATTAAATATTTTATAGCTATTAATATTTTAATAGCTGTGTAGTTTCCTATAATTCAGCCTGTACCTTATTTTGGTACGTTTAGCTACCTCCAGCTTTTATCACAGCCTTTCTTACAGCTAAATCATCGTGGACATCAAATACTGTTTACATAGGGTGAATTCCTAAAAAATGAAATTGCTGGATCAATGATACACGTCTTTCTGAGGCCTTCGCTCTATATTGCCAGATTGCTTCCATGAGCATGTCGACAGCTCTGTGTCCTTTTACAGTGTACCAGCAGGGTCTTTTCTCTCAGTCCTTGCCACCACTGGGTTTTATCATTTTAAAAGGTCTTTGCCAGTTTAAAAGATGATGGTAGTAGCTTATTAATTTTTAAGTAGCTTATTGTTTTAATTTACATTTTAAACAAATCAGGTTTAACAATTTATTTAGTTAACATTACTATTTTTTTTCTGTGAGCTTATATTTTATGCCTATTTTTTTTTTTTTAAAGATTTTATTTATTTATTTTCAGAGAGAGGGGAAAGGAGGGAGAAAGAGAGGGAGAAAGAGCAATGTATGGTTGCCTCCCACGTGGCCCCCACTGGGGACCTGGCCTGCAACCCAGGCATGTGCCCCGACTGGGAATCGAACCGGGACTCTCTGGTTCCCAGCCCGTGCTCAATCCACTGAGCTACACCAGCCGGGCCTATTTTATGCCTATTTTTTCTTCTATTTTTTCTGTTTAGTTTGTAAGAACTCTTTGCTAACAACATTAATCAACTCATTTGTATCATAAGTTGTAATGGTTTATTCACAATTTGTCATTTACCTTGTACTTTATATTGTTCAGTAAATTAAAGGGCCTGGCTAAGCAGTGAGTAGAATGAAGGTAAATGAAAGAAAGCTTCAGGAGATGGCTTTATAGTCTTCATACTCATGGTATAATTTATATAATTTAAAGGAGCCCCTTCCTTTGGTTATTATTAATAGTTGCATTATGAATCTGGCAGATTAAAAATGGAAGCCCTGACTGACAGGGAGCATGGAATGATAGACCCAGAAAGTGGATACGAAGGCCATCTTAATGGAGGACAGCCCGTGGAGGAAGCTCTGGATGAACCCACTCAAACCACAGAACCTGAATCCTGGTCTCTTCCACTGAGTCAGAGTAGTGGGAACGAACTGCCCGCCAGCCAGCCTCGGCCCTTTTCAACCCACGGAGACCTGGAAGAAGAGGAGGTGGCGATAGAAGACTATGAGAGCGATGGGACATAGAAAGCTGCCCACCAATCAGATTGCTGCGTGAGAGATTCACATTAGCTTTATTCAGTGGCACTTGAACAGAGATAATACTCTTTTCAAGTGAATTACAGTTTAAGTCTTCACTGTTGTATTTCAGCACAAGAAACTGACTCGAAGTAAATAGAAGATCAAGCCTTCAAATAGTATCTTCATTTTTTCTCTAGTATTTATTTAATCTTGTGAGTGCTATTAGGAGAGGTCAGTGTGCATGAAGTGTATTTGAACGTTATGCCAAATATCACAAAATGTGAAGGAATAATTCAGAATACAAAGTTTATAGGATTGTAAATATGAATTTTAAAAGTTTATGCAATTATGAGTGTGAATAAATTTTGTGCCTTAATCACACTTTATGGTCTCTAACTTCTCAGATGCCTTTTAATACGTTGTACAGTGGAATATTCTAGATACCTTTTGGAAAGTATTACATAATTTATATAAAAATTAAAATGTTGAATTTCTTTTTGTTTCTCCTCTATTACTTCCTAACATGTACTGTCATGTCTGTGGTGTATCACTGGGCATACATAGTTCGTTAATCTCCTTCATCCAGAGTCAAACTTTTTTAAAACATGGGGAAGAGGATGGCCGCCTTGCATTGCGGGGTTAAGCACGCCCTTAACTACCTCTCCCCCGGCCTCGATGGCGGGGGCGGCGGGGGGTGCGCACCGACTGACTGGCCGGAGCGCCCGGCGGGAGTCCCGACAAAGCCGGGCGGGGCACGGCTTGGCTCGGCCCCGCCCCGGGAGCCCGATCCCGGTTTCACTGCCGCGGGCTGCGTGCGCGCTCTTCCGGCGGCCGCACAGGTGAAGAGGGTCCGAGGGGTGGGGCCCACGTGACCCGGACGGGGGTGGGGAGGGGCTGGCGCTTCCCAGGCAGGTGCGCGGGCGCTGAGGGGCTGTGTGGCGCCTCGGAGCCTCCTCGGCCCGCGGCGCTCGGTGCCCAGCCCCGCCTTAACCTGCGGGCGGACGCCGGCGCGGTGAACGGCGAGCGGCGAGGAGGAAGCGGGGCCAGGGGTCCGGAGGGCCCGGCGTCCCGCCTGGTCTCACTCGGGAGAGAGGTGCGCACGACGCGGGCCGCGTCGCCTGTGTCCTTCCGGGCGCGGGGAGCCTGGTTACTGGGAGTCGGGCATGGCTGAGCCGGCTTAGTTCCGGCCACTTTGGGGTGGAATCTGGGAGACCGAGACTGGATTTTCGCTCAGAGACGCGAAGACGGAGCGCGCGCGCAGGGTGGGCAGAGCACAGGGACCGAGCGAGGTAGGTGGCAGGCGCGCCGAGCGGCTGACTCGGGCAACGCCGGGGCGGAGACGTCCCGTAGCCCGTGGCCACTCACTCGTGGGTGAAGTTGAAGCCCTCGGAACTTTCCCAGCCCCCCTGGAAGCCCCCAAACACCCGAAATCTGCCCCTTTCGTGGGCCTGGTAAAATTCTACAGTCTGCTAAAGCGGTGGCTCTGTGTAAAGGTGACCAGACTCGACTCCTGGGACACTGCGGCGGGGTGGGGGGGGACCCCGTGGAGCACTTCTCTCACCGCTGTGGCTTTCCCAGATACGTGTCCCAGAGAACGTAGTGAGGGTTCGGGCCTGGGCAAAACGAGGACCCACTGCGCCTCTGCGTGCCGAGTGGCTCCCAGTGACACCCTGTATCCACAGGTTTACGATGTGCTAAATTACAGCTGACCGTTCCCTTCTGACATCACATAGTTTGTTCTTCCACAAATCTTCAGGTTTATAGATTTTTTGTTTTTCATTTAAACATTGATAAGGTGATCTAATTCAAATAAGCCACCTTTCACAGGTGCAGATAGATCCATTACAATTAGAAGCACATCTTTTTTTTTTTTTTTTAATACCAGTGAGTTAAATTAAGCCATGGGGTATCCTTTAAATGTATATACTTTATAGTATAGATATTGAGGGCTGTTATGTAAAATTTGCTAAAGTTATTCGTTATGCTTTTACTTCTTCTTAGGAAGATGTATTTCAAAACTACAGTAATACTTTGCATTCTAGAATTTAAACTTTTCACATAAAGATAAGAAACAGACAATAATTGATTGCTATCATTTCTGGAGCTCCTACTTTGCTTTGGGCACCATGCTGGGACTATCATAGTTCATTCTTTAAAACCTGAGTGCCCCATTTAGAAGCCCCCAAATGTAAACCTCTCCATCTCTACCCATTTCCTGGATGATTCTATCTATTCTGTGGCAACATGTGCCCTTCTGTATATAGATTGCCTACTTAACATCACCTGGATTTCAAACTCTCTGAGGCTGCTTCTCCCCAAGGCTACGCTGGAGGGGTGAAATGTTGCAGGTGAAATGATCTGATGTCGGGTTTCCTTCAAAGTATTGTATTGACAGAAGGAATAAGGTAGGGGATATCGATGAACAAGATTGGTCATAAATGGATAATCAATAATTATTTTTGAAAATCTCTGTTAAAAAAAGTTTATCTCCATTGCTACCACCATGGCCCACTGGATTATTTCACTGGCCTCCTAGCCAGTTTCCCTGTTTTCATGCTTGTCTCCTGTAGTGTACTCTCAACACAGCACCTGGAGAGATCCTATTAAAATACGGCCAGCGTGGCTCTGTTGGTTGAAACGACATGGTTGTGGGTTCAATCCCCGGTCATGGCACATACCTAAGTTGCAGGTTTGGGGGTGCATATGGGAGGCGGCTGATCAATGGCTCTCTCCCATGTTGATGTCTCTCTTCCCCCCGCCCCCCCCCAAAGTCAAATGTGTCACTTCTCTACTCAGAATCCTCCAGTGGCTCTTTATCTCACTCCCAAGTAAAAGCCAAAATCCTTTCCAATGGTTTTCAAGGCCCTCCTGACTCAGATGTCCTCAATTCTATGTCTCATTCACTCTGCTGCTGCCACACTGGTCTCCATACCTTAATAGTTCAACATGCCAGGCACTCTTTCAAGGCTTTTGCACTAGCTGCTCTATCTACCTGGAGTACTTCCCCCTGGAATATTTGCCTGGCTTCCTCCTTTATCTCCTTCATTTCTATATTCAAATATCACATTCTCTATGAAAACTTCCTTGGTCATTCTATTTAACACTCTGTTAAACAGGAACCTAGGGAATACATGTAACACCCTGTCCATAATGCACTCCTAATCCTCTTTCTTAACTTTGTTCCTTAGAGTTCCCTGTACTTCACTCCCCTTAGCTATCATCTGTCACCCCCCACTGGAATATAAACTCCACGATGATAGAGATTTCAGTCAGCTTCATTCACTGATACGCTTTCAGCGTGGTACACAGCAGTGATACACCTGGTACGTGGCAGGTGTTCAGTAAATATTAAATGATTAGTCTCCATTTTACAAAGTAAAATAAAATAAGCAGTAGGAACTTTTTTTTTTAAGATTTTATTTATTTATTTTTAGAGAGAGGAGAAGGGAGGGAGAAAGAGAGGGAGAAACAGCAATGTATGGTTGCCTCTCACATGGCCCTCACTGGGGACCTGGCCCACAACCCAGGCTTGTGCCCTGAATGGGAATTGAACCAGGACCCTCTCGTTCCCAGCCCGCGCTCAATCCACTGAGCTACACCAGCCAGGCCCAAATGCTTCCATTCTTTTTGTATTTGTGTCCACGTTACTGATTTCATGAAGGAAATCAACAGGTTTAATGAAACTGCTCTTTCTATGCTTTACTTTTTAGGTAGATTGAATACCCTCTAGGGTGACTTCTGAGTCTCCATGGCAAGAACAGTCGCCTTTAGATGATTACTCTGGAAAGAGTGATATACATGGTCATTGCTGCTGCTCTGTATTGTACTTTTGGGGACTCTTTACCTTTGGTGATTTTTTTTCTCTGAGAAACCAGTTTTTAAAATATAGTATCAGCTGTTACTATTTTAGAGTGGAAGGAGCAATGCCCCTAGACTGACTTTCCTGACTTAGGAAAGGGGCTCTTCACTCCCTGTGTTTGACAGGCTGCTTCTCCTGGGCCATTCATTCCAAAGCAAATTTGAGTTAATGAAAATGAGGAGTTATTTGCTGACCTATCACATTTTGGTATGCTTGAACTCTTAAGTATTTTGATATAGCTGTTTGAGGAAAGGATTCCACTTGGAATGTGGTAGCAGCCTGTCTTGTTAAAATTTAGTCTTATTTTTGTTTTTTTACATTTGGTTGTTTACAGAGCTCATACATAAGGTAGACTTGATTGCCCTTAAAATTGCATAGAATGATGACCTTATCCCTGGCTAACATTAATTGTTACATATGTTTAAAATATACATATTTACATTATCATTTTTTAAAAGATTTTATTTATTTATTTTTAGAGCGGGGAAGGGAGGGAGAAACGAAGGGAGAGAAACATCATTGTGTGGTTGCTTCTCGCGTGCCCCCTACTGGGGACCTGGCCTGCAAGCCAGGCATGTGGCCTGACTGGGAATCAAACCACTGACCCTTTGGTTTGCAGGCCCACGCTCAATCCACTGAGCTACACCAGCCAGGGTTGTGTTATTATTTTATATATCATAATAGACATGCTCATATTGGTTTCCTAAATGTGATCATACTAAGTGAATTAAAACAGCCTCATTGAAATAATAAAAAACTAAGTACAAATGATAACTTTAATCTTGGCCACAGGTCTAGAAATCACAAATGTCGTCAAATGATGGAAGATCCAGGAATAGGCACTATGATGAGGTCCCAAGGGACTTGGCCCGTGAAGATAACACCATAAGAACCCTCCAGACTCTTCGTGACAGCGAGCTGGCTCTGAGCGCCGATCCTTTGCCACCACCCCCTCTCCCATTACAGCCACCATTCGGCCCTGACTTCTACTCAAGTGACACAGAGGAGCCGGCCATAGCACCGGATCTTAAACCTGTAAGGCGCTTTGTCCCTGAGTCCTGGAAGAACTTCTTCAGAGGGAAGAAAAAGGACCCAGAATGGGATAAGCCAGTGTCAGACATCAGATACATCTCCGATGGAGTGGAGTGTTCACCTCCAGCGTCTCCAGGGAGAGCAAACCACCGTTTACCCTCCGACTCCTGCAAAGATCCTTACGGAGGGTCAGAAGGAAACTTCAAGTCCCGGAAGGAGGCCGAAGCGATGCTTCCCCAGGATCCCTATGGGTCTCTAAGCCGACACACACAAACAGCTGTAACATACAGTGAGAAGATGGAGGCGTATAACCTGAGGTATTCCTACATGAAGTCGTGGCCTGGCCTGCTGAGAATTCTGGGTGTGGTGGAGCTACTTCTGGGGGCCGGCGTCTTCGCTTGTGTCACAGCTTACATTCACAAGGACAGTGAGTGGTATAACATGTTTGGCTATTCCCCGCCCACTGCCATGGGAGGCATTGGCGGCCTGGGCAGTATATATGGGGGCTATTACTACAGTGGCCCCAAAACTCCTTTTGTACTCGTGGTTGCTGGATTAGCTTGGGTCACCACCATTATTATTCTGGTTCTTGGCATGTCCATGTATTATCAGACCATTCTTTTGGACTCTAACTGGTGGCCCCTAACGGAATTTGGAATTAACGTGGCCTTGTTTATTTTGTATATGGCCGCAGCCATAGTCTATGTGAATGATATCAACCGAGGTGGACTCTGCTACTATCCGTTATTTAATACGCCGGTGAATGCGGCGTACTGCCGGGTGGAAGGAGGACAGATAGCAGCGATGGTTTTCCTGTTTGTCACCATGATGGTTTACCTCATTAGTGCTTTGGTTTGCCTCAAGTTGTGGAGGCACGAGGCCGCTCGGAGACACAGGGAGTACATGGAACAGCAGGAGGTAAGGAAATTCACTCTTTTGTTTGTTTTTAGTGTTGTTTTCTGTTACTCACTCCCTTGTTAAATATGTATTGTTCTCAAAACAAAGATTTTTACAGAAGCCTTTTTAAAAAAAATGATGTGAAGCTCAAAAGCCCTAGCTCAGCATCTGACCTGCTGTGACGGGGACAGCCCTCTCTGGTGGGTCACTGGTGCACAGCCTTGCAAGTAGACACCAGATACGTAACGTAATTTAGAGTTTGTTGGCTGCGTGAGTATGTCTTTCAGATGCCTAAGGGGAAAACATAGCTACTGAATTCCTGCAAAGAAGAACAATAACATATTCAGTAATAAAATGTCTCATCATTGAAGTAAGTGTGAGAACAATCTTGATTCTTTAGCATGGTAAGACAATAAAAAAACATAATTTTTCAGTTTGAGGAGGAAAGTGCCCATTTAAATCTGTTACGATGAGTTCCACTTTCTCACAGCGAGTTAAATAAAGTCAAGTAAGAATGTGGAGAACCATATGTGATTTTTTTTTTAAGTATTGAGAGATTGAGTTGTAAAAAACATACTCTGAAAATTTACTCAGGCGTTTTGATGTTTCATCCTTATTTTAGGTAGGTGAATGCTCCAAAATTAGAATGGGAGCCATGTACTTGATTTCAGTTCTAAGATTTAACTAATCAAATATACAAAGGAGAAAGAATGAGGGAGAGGATTCATAATAATAAAATCTAGAGGATAAGACTGTATCAAAGCCCTATTTAAAAGCCCTGTTTTATTTAAACAGTAGCAAAATGTTAAGAGTATGTTCTACTAGCTTTATTATACCCTGAAATAAGTTAATGTTTTGCTTTCTTCTTCTAAGGACAAGTGTCTAGTAGAATTTCCTGACACTGATAATGTCAGTATTTAACTTTTTTCTTAATGTTAACTTAATTATATTATGCATCTTTTCCCACTTTTCCACATATCTCTTAATACTATATATAGTATAGTATTCTCCCAATTCAATATATAATTGCACATGGTGTACAGGGTGGGCAAAAGTAGGTTTACAGTTGTAGTACAAATAAATAATAATTAATAAATAGCAATACAAGAATAAACTGTTTCAGGTACTCACAACCGTAGACCTACTTTTGCCCTAATCCTGCATATTGGGCAAAACTGTAGATAAAAAACGAAATCCTGTCCTTATTTACTCAATAACCTATTTACTTATTCACTGACCTATATACTTTTTTTTTACTCTTTTACAAGAATCTTGTGCATGACAGCAACAAAAAAGTTGATTAAGTTTATAACAAGTACCTTATGATTTATGGAGAACCTCAGCATGTTTCAACGTGATCCATATTCTTTTGTCACAAAATATATTAAACCTACTAGAACTTGACATAGATTTAAGTTTTTTCTAAACATTTACCTTGGCATGTTAAGCACATTTCTTAAATTTACATCTGTGTATACAAAGTAAAGAACTTTATGTCCTGGCTGGTGTAGCTCAGTGGATTGAGCGCAGGCTGCGAACTAAAGGGTCGCAGTTCGATTCCCAGTCAGGGCACATGCCTGGGTTGCAGGCCAGGTCCCTGGTGGGGACCACGTGAGAGACAACCATACATTGATGTTTCTCTCTATTTCTCCTTCCCTTCCCTTCTGTCTAAAAATAAATAAATAGCATCTTAAAAAAAAAAAAAAGACAAAGTAAAGAACTTTAAATTCTAATCAGTGTGAAATCTAGCTAGTGAAACACACATATCCTTATATAATTTTATGTAAGTTTAATAACAAGAGAGTTCTTAATATCATTTCAAAATTCTGCATTATCTGTAATTATCAACGTAATACTTTCATTCTTTTTCCTTTGTCAACAAAAACTTGTTTCTATCAGACTTTTCATAATGGCTTGATTAGCCTGGAATCTCCTCTGATGCTGGAGGTTGTGCCTCTTTGTGTTGCTATATCTTCCTGAAAGGTAGAAGATGTAATGGCCTGTGGCTTTTTTCTATTGATTTTATACTGTAACTGTCTCAGACTCTTTAAATGCGCAAGGTCCCCTGGCTGGTGTAGCTCAGTGGATTGAGCGCAGGCTGGGAACCAAAGGGTCCCGGTTTGATTCCCAGTCAGGGCACATGCCTGGATTGCAGGCCAGGTCCCCGTGAGGGCCATGTGAGAGGCAACCATACATTGCTGTTTCTCTCCCTCTCTTTCTCTCTCCCTTTCCCTCTCTCTAAAAATAAATAAGTAAAATCTTTAAAAAAAAATGTGCAAGGTAATGGGAGCCAAGAATAAAGAAAATCTAGGTGACTCAGCACAACTTACCTAATAGTCTCTACCATCTCTACCATCTTTCCACCCCTGCTGTTTGTTCCTGATTGACAGGGAATTACAGTTGTGCCATCCCCTCTGGTTCTCCACCAGCCCATCGAAACCTGGCAGAAAGAGTAGGAGGAAATCTGGAATGTAGGGAATCAACCTCTGCAGAATGGAGATTGGGCTATAAATGCAGGTGGATGACAATGTTTGCAAAGTAACTTCACATGCCTTTGAATAATCATTTTAACTCTCTTTGTTCCAGATAAGTGAGCCATCATTTTTATCAAAAAGGAAAATGGTAAGGAAAAAACCTCACATTATATTTTATCTCTAGATTTGGTAAATACTTTTCTCTCTTGTCTATAAATCTACAGAGCAGATCATCTGTCTGTGAAAGTGTATCTACCACATTGAGTTCCTAAAAGGACTTTCAGCTTTTTTCTAATACAAAAAGGACCAAATTACATAAGCTTACTAACAGCTTCTTTAAATTTTGTTACATGAGAAGTTATATAAGTGAATGTTGGTTCTCCTTATATGTTTAAATTTTAATCTTTTTTAAGTGAAGGTAAGTCTCCCAAACTTTCTGCAGTCTCTTTAAAGTTCTTTCAGATGCCAAATTTTGTGTCAGAAAAGAAATTTCTATTCCACCACTTACTAACTGTGTGGTGGTAAGCAAGTGTTTAACCTTCTAATGCCTTGGTTTCTTCATCTGTAAAATTGGAATAATAATACTTTCCACTCACAAGATTGCTGAGATGATTAAATGAGATGCTGTTATTATAGTTATTTACATATATGTAATAATTTAATATATTTTAATCATAACTTTACCTCATTGAAAAGTCCTCTCATTTTTTTAAAAAATCCTGACCCGAGTATGTTTATTGAATTTAGAGAGAAAGGAAGGGAGGGAGGGGGAAAGAGAGAGAAAGAGAGAGAAACATCAGTGTGGGAAACATCAATCAGTTGCCTCCTGTGTGTGTCCCGTCCAGGGATCAAACCTGCAACCTAGATATGTGCTCTGACTGGGGATTGAACCTGCAAGTTTTTGTTGTACAGGATGACACTCCAACCAATTGAGCCACCCAGCCAGAGCAAAAAGTTCTTTTTTAAGATGTGGGTATTATTTCCAAGCAAAAATTGAGAATCCAAACCATTGGTTTGTTTCTTTCTTTGAAAAGATAGCGTATTTACTTGGTTCAAAATTCAAAAGAAGTTTTAATGCAAAGCCTTCTCTCACTCCTATACCTTGGCTTTCCATTCTCTTGCTTGGAGGCAACCAGTGTCATTAGCGTCTTGTGTTTCCTTTCAGAAATGTGTTGTGTATATATTCGCTCTCCTCCCCTGTTTACACAAATAGTAGCATACCATTCACACTGTTATGTTCCTTATTTTTCCCACAATACATTTCTAAGATGTTTGCTTGTTAGTACATAAAGACCTGCTTTCTCTTTTTACAGCTGCACAGTATTGCATCATGTGAACGAATCATAGTTTATTTAACCATAAATGAACATTGAGGTTATTTCCAATCTTTCACTATTAAAACAATGTTACCGTGAATAATCTTATACATACAAGAATATGCTTGTGCAAACTTCCTTTCATATATTTTGATTGTCAAGATTGTCTGATAGAAATTTTACCAATCTCCACTCCTACAGCATGGCAGGCCTCCTCACCCCCTGACCAGTGTGTTAGGAAATTTGTCAACATCAATCTAATGGTGAAAACCAGTACCTCGTGTAGTTACTATTTCATTTCTCTTGTCAGGAGTGAGGTTCAGCATTTTCCCTGTTATGTTTGCATTTCCTTTTCTATTAACTGTCATATCCTGTCCAGTTTTTTTTTTTTTTTGTTGGATTGCCAATTCGTTCAAGCCCTTTGTTAAATATATCCATTTTTAAAACACCTTTTATTGGTTCTTTTTAACTTTCTTCTCTATAACACACAAATACTCTTTGAAAATATTCTCTTGATATGATGCACTGAGAAAAACACAGCATCTCTTCTGTGGTGTTCCTGCCAAAAACACTTTGCTCATGCAGACATAGGGGATTTTGTGAAGTGGGTGAACAGTTTGCCCAAGGGATGGTGATTAATACATCATTGTCATCATTAATTAACTCAATGAACAAACATGTGCCAGTTTGGCTGCGGGCCAGTGATACGGCCCAAGATACTACAAAGAGTATCATCATATATTCATACATAAATACATACATACATGAGTGTATGTATGTAGTTGGGGGAAAAAAGAGTATTATCTTCATTTTCCAGGGGCTTACAAATCTAGTTAAAAATAAAAGCACAGACACAAGATTATAGAGCATGATTGTGTGAGTGTATATGTGTGCGTGTGTGTGAGAAAGGGGTCACAAGCATCAAGAACTATAAAATTAAACTAAATAATTTGCTTAGATTCGTATTTCTCTGACATCTGGGAAGGTCAATTTATGGATGATAATGTGAAAGTTGGCATTGTTGATTGGTCATCATTGGGGATCTGTAATTAGCAACATTTTAAGAGTCCGTTGCATTTCTGACATACATGTAAAGTCATCGGAATTGCAGCTGACAGGGCTCAGCAACTTTCTGGATTATTTTGGATGTTCATAAGTCTGTAGAAATCGAGAGATGCCTGCGGGCCCTGACTGAGCAGGCATGGCACGATGAGACTGGTGTTGCAGAGCGTCTCTCACGGGCTGTGTGGGCTGGCGCTGCAAACTGCGCTTTAAACGATGTTCAGAGAGCTGGGGAGGTTCCACTGTACTTTGTGTGCACACTCGTGCCTTTGTGCTTGTTTTATTTTTGTTTTAACTTCCAGGTTCCCCTGTGTTTTAGTTTTGTGTTCATTTCTTCAACATTTACTGCTGTCAGGATATACGTGTCAATTAGACTTGTTCTAACTCAGAGCTAAGTGAACGCTCACTTTTAAGCTATCTGAAATGTACGTCTCACATGTACCTGAAAGTGATTAGAGGAGCTCCCTTTAGGAGAGCACCTGGCTAACTGGGGGGAACAGGGATAAAGGGAGACTTTTCATTTTGTACCCTTTTGGACCCTTTGAACTGTATATCATGTGTATATATTACCTATTAATTTTTTGAAAGTTTTTAAAAATTAGATTCATACTCATTTCAGATATTGAGATAAGCCGTATAAGGCTGATGTTTAAATATTACTAACGCTCGCCCTTTTTTTTGCAATTGAAGTGCAACTTCCCTAGCTGAGCCTATGGGCTGCCTTCCAGTGTTAGTCCAGAGACGTAGGAGAGTTTGCCCAGCCGGGAGTCATCGTGAGGCTGGTTTTGGCAGATCATTGCCAGTGCTCTCGTTCAAGACTGCCAGCGTTGCATTAACCCACTGGTAACTCCTGCTACCCCAGGGGGACCGACCTGGAAAGTCACAAATTCCACCCTGTCCAGGAATGTGTCGCAGCCTTGTCAGAGTCCTAAAATAATGGTTGCTGCGTAACATGTCAAGTTCAAAGGGACTTTGGTTTAGAAGATGGATCAGGATTAGAAAGACTTTATAGAGGAAAAGGGGCCTAAAAACTTACATACGAGGAAATTCACTTTCTAAAAGCTGACTCTTGTTAATAGGTGATGTCCAAATCTGATATCCAAGTTGGCAAGTCAGAGTGCAAACATTAGGAAATGTGTTTCAGAACATCCTCAGGGGCAGAAGAGAAGACTTTGTTTGCTTTGTGGGGTTAAAGGTGACCACTCTGCAGATGCTGACTGCCCAGCATCAGACTGGACTGTCTCACTGAGCTGCAGTGTGGTGACGATGTGGCAGTTGTGGTCATTCTCGGCCAAGGCGGACTGTATGGGCGTCCTGGTCAGTCCCTTGCAGGTAGTGGGATTTACCAATGGGATTAAGTGCAGAATAGAGTAAAAGGCTTGTCTGAATTGGAAGAACGTACCCCAAATGATAGAGTGGCCAGTGTCATTGGTGAGAATATGGCTGAAGCAGGTTTCGCAAGTGGGACAGGATTAGAGACACCTGCCAGGGAGTTCAGGGGTGCTCTTTTAGGCCACATGCTGGTGCCCAGCATGTCCAGGGTGTGCTGTGGGGTTCCAGACCCTGACAGGTTCTGGAATAGTCAGGAATAACCTTAGCAGAGATGGAACCCCCACTCCTGGGACTCCTTTTCACATTTTATCAATCCAGTATATCCTTTTGAAGGCATCTTTTCCCGGGAGATGGATCGCTGTGAATCAGAATACGTAAGTGCATTTTACAGGCAAACCTCTGTGAGAGGGAATCTCATGACTTAGCTGAGGAATCTCCTTTGGACTTACCGACGAGAAACCTTGTAGAAGAGCTTGGATCTCCAGCTTCTCATTGGATATGATTTTTGCCTGATTCTTCCCTAGCCCCTAGCAGGGAAGAATCAGCAAACTGCCCTAGGAAAGGCATGCAGTGTGAGGAAGGGAAAATCAGCTTTGGGATCAGGCAAATCCGAATTTGAGTACAAGATCAGCTGCTTACCAGCTCTGTGACCCTGGGCACAGACACATACCATGTCTCTGAACTTCAGTTTTCTGTCACTTGTTTGGAACTATCTACTAGGCTGTCCCTTCTTTGGTATTTTAACAAATACAATTTATAAAAAGCAAACAAGATTATTTTTAAAAGAAATAATATACAGACATAAAGTAAGATCAAATACAGACAGAAATAAATTCTAATAAATCCCTAAGTGCTGAGCAGAGTTCTTTCCCAAGCAAAAAAAAAGTCAAAATCAAATCCAGGCATCAAAAGTAATGGTGTGGGTTTGGGATCAGGGGCCTGTGCATCATTACATTGTACACTCAAAGGGAGAAAGAATCAGAAATTGGGGAAATGAAACACGTATCTAGCTCTCCGTTTTTTTTTTTTTAAAGATTTTATTTATTTATTTTTAGAGAGGGGAGAAAGGGAGAGAAATATTGATCAGCTGCCTCTTGCGTGCTGCCCAACCAGGGACCCGGCCTGCAGCCCAGGCTTGTGCCCTGGCCAGGAATTGAACCAGCGACTTGACGATTTGGGGGATGATACTCAACCCACTGAGCCACACTAGTCAGGGCTAGCTTTCCCTATTTCTAACTTAACAGGATATTCATTAGCCCCTTTTTAATTTGAAAGACTTAGTAATTGTATACAAAGCATTACTTATCCCGTTGCTTAATTACTTTCTCTTGCCTCACAGTAAAGCTCCTCTGATATTTGCTGACAAAACTAGTTTTTTTACTAGAAGCAAAGAAAGGTGGTTTCTGGGGCTGTTCATAATCAGGAATGCTGCTTGAGAGTGGTCAGGCCCAGGGCTAGAGCCCAGCGCTTCCTTCCTATGGAAGCTTAAAGCGATTTTGATTCTTTGTCTCATGTCTAGTTTTGGACTAGACTTTTCCCCCCATAGGGTTTTCTGAACTGATAATCAGTGAGGTTCACCCTAGAAGTGTGGAAGAATATGTTAAGGGCAAAAAAACAAACAAACAAAAAATAAAGCAGATGAAAAATAGTTTTTTGGGGAAATATTCTGGCTTCTTAAAACTCCCTCTTTATATTAAAGGTTATATCTTGGAAATAGAGATGGACAAGTAAGGAAAATGCATAGTTCCTGCTTGAAAAAAACTTCAACTAGGAAAAAAAAACCCAAACCCCTTATGGACTCTGACATGGGCTGTCATGCCCACTGTGAGGACCCGGGCCGAATTCGTGACTGACAAGGGAGCCTGAGCTTGCTGCCTGGGGCTGCGGCTGAGACTGCGGGGCCAGCGGCGTTCATGGCTGCTCCCTCGCCAGCAGTGTGAGAAATGGGTTGTTCAATAGTTGGAACCTGAAAAAGGAATGCCGTGAAATAGAACTCTTTTATGTAGGCCAAAGTGTCCAACACCGTAATTCATTTTCCAGATTAAACATATCAGCACTCATTAGGATGAAGAAATGGCATCCTCACCAGCGGAGAAAAAAAGCAGATTTTTCCCCAGAGTATTCTGCTCCTGCTCAAATTCTTGCTGTTTTGGGCCCAGTGGCTGGGTGTGCCTTCCTGCACAGCGGCGATCTGGTTCCCCTTCACCTAGCCACGTCTGGGAGCTTCTCCTTTTCAGACCCCCCTGCCCCCACCTTAGGGCTGGTGAGCATGTCTCATCCTCTAATCTGTACTGTTTGGTGAGTTAAGAGCTAGTGGTTTTTAGAATGAGCTAATGTTAGACCAAACCTCAAAGGCAGCCCCAGAGATAGAAAGTCAGGAAACAAGGGATTTTAAAAGCTGCCTGGCAAGGTTTTAAAATCTCATTTTATATTTGCTTTCAGCCGAGTAGGGGCTGCTGTCAGTTTAGTTTGAGTTTCATTTAACAAGCCTGAGGCGAGAGCCCACGAGGGCAGTGGAGGGGGCTGACTGCCCTCAGCAGGAGTCGCTGCCCAAGCTGCGCTCACTTCCTCCAGCAGGACAGCAGTGCGTGCCTGCTTGTCCAGCACAAATTCGTTTCTAGCATGCTACCAGAACATCAGGGAACTTCAGCGCTGAACAATATGCAGCTAACTGCACCAGTTTCCTTGTGTTACTCATTGAAAGTACCAGTGAGCCAAAAAGTTCCGGGTTCCAATCATGGCTGTTCCACTCATAGCCGTGAGATCTTGGAGGAGGTACTAAACCTCTCTGAACCTGGCTCACTGGTGTAAAATGGAAATCCCTTTCCTGGCATCTACCAGCCTTACCAACTCGACTGGTATTCTGGGCACTGCTTAGCGGGGTCCTGAGCACGTTTCCCAGCCCCAAATCTGCGCATCTGTCTCAGCCTGCCTGTTCTAGGGCGGGTTCGCCGGGCCTTCCACTCCTACTGCCCTTCTTTTGGCTGTTTAGCTCTTAGGGCCTGTCCCCCATACTTCCTCTCTGGGCTCTTTCACCTTGTGTTCTTTTCCTTTCTTTTGAATGTTCCATTTTTTGCTAAAAAGGGCTTTAGGAGCTCTCCAGTGTAGAAACCAGGGTGACTTAAACCACCACCTCCAGGGTCCTGGTGGCCTCTTCAGGGGATCGCAGGTTAGGGACACATGGGCACGTTAAAGACATCCACCGTCTCTCCTCTGGATTCTTTGCTTTCCTTTCAGGTAATGAAAACAATGCCACTCATGTCCCTCTCTGACCCACTCAGTGGCTACTCGTAATTGCTTCATCTCGGGTTCTGGTGTCATTTTTTTTCTTTTTCTTTTTTAAGATTTTATTTATTTTTAGAGAGAGGGGAAGGGAGGGAGAAAGAGAGGGAGAGAAACAGCAATGTGTGCTTGCCTCTCACGTGGCCCTCACTGGGGACCTGGCCTGCAACCCAGGCATGTGCCCCTACTGGGAATCGAACCGGGACCCTGTGGTTCCCAGCCCGCGCTCAATCCACTGAGCTACACCAGCCAGGGCTGGTGTCATTTTTTTCTTATTCCACTTTGGTAGACTTGTTCCATTTTTGTTCCCTGACTTTATTTTGAAGTACATTTTTTATTCTTTTACAATTAGTTGGGGTATAATTCCAAAGTAAATAAAGTACTTAAGACCCCGGATTTACCATTTCATCACCCACATTTGACATATACATGATGGGGGTTGGAGGGTGTTCTACCTATTTTATGCTCGCCCGTATCTCAATGTGAGTCCCTTCAGCTATTACAGAAAGAGTCAGAAGAACTTTGTCAGTATAAAACATGTAATTCTGAAATGAGATGTTAATTGCTGTTTCTACTTTGCTGCTCCTTGACCCTCCGTTTTCTTCTAAGAATAAATTCCGGTTTGTTTTTCTTCTGCTTCTGTTTGTAAACAAATCCTTTTTTTCTCCCAAACTGTAGTGTGAAATGGCCATCGGTGGTGACAGACAGAGAGACCAAGAAGTTAATTTCAAAGAATTGAGAGCAACAAAAATGAAACCTGAAGTACTGAGTAGACACATTCCCGCAGGCCACATTCCTAAACCTGTCGTGTTGCCTGACTATGTGGCGTGAGTATCTGTCTAAATCTTCAGGATAGGACCTGAGAGATTCCACTTGGGCTTTTCATTTTCCTGTTTGCCTCCAAGTTAATCCTCTCTGCTTAAATTCATTCATATTTGAACAGTTGTTTGTTGCCTGTGACATAGTGTATCGACTTGAAGGTGCAACATAGTTAGTGAGGAATAAGCTAAGCTGACTTCCCATTCAGCTTGTTGTGGTGAAAAGTTATAACTTTGGTTAATTTTTCCCTGCAGAAAGTACCCTGTGATTCAGACAGATGATGAGCGAGAACGCTATAAAGCTGTGTTCCAGGACCAGTTTTCCGAGTACAAAGAGCTCTCTGCAGAAGTTCAAGCTGTCTTGAGGAAGTTTGATGAGCTGGATGCAGTGATGAGCAGGTTGCCACATCATTCGGGAAACCAGCAGGTCAGTGTCTGCACTGCCCGGGAAGACTGATAGTTAGGAAAGGAAAGATCTGACCTTTTTTAAAAGGCAGACAAGCCGTAACCACATGTGTCTGCTGTCTGTCTGGGAAAGTCACTTGAGGTCTTCAAGGTGACTAGTCAAAATTACAATTCAAATTATATAATTTAATGTCTTCGGCCTTCAGTTGTTAAACAATGTTTTGTTTTCTTATCTAAATAAAGTATGAATTTAACAAAGATACATACTAAGTCAATCAGGGTCCCAATGGAGACAGACGGCACATGCAAACTAAGATATTTTGAGGAAGTTTTATTCACAAAGGAGTGGGCCATGTGTCAAGGAGGCCCCAGGGTCCCTGCATTGTCCAGCAGCCAGTGATAGCTGAGTGGGAGCCACTCCAGGCCCAGAGAGCACAGTGGGGGAGGGCGCGGAGTGGGTCTGAAGCTGCAGACGCGAGCTCCCGGCCACCACATCAGTCTGAGAAAGGTGATCGTGGCAGAGAGGAAAGCCAGGTGGACAGGGCAGCGCTTTCTGTAATGTTTTTTCTTTTCCTTTAAATGCCTTCTTATTTCATATTTTACTCTCATTTTTTACCTAACGTACAAATTTTTTTATTAAAATACAATTCACATGCCATAAAATTCACCCTTTTTAACTGCGTAATTAGTGGATTTTAGTGTATTCACCAAGTCAAAGTCATACAACCCCACCACTCTCCAATTCCAGAATACTTTCGTCACCCCAGGAAGAAGTAGCCCTCTTTCCCATCCCCACCTGTCTCCAGCCTTTGGCAACTACCAGTGCGCTTTCTGTCTGTGGATTTGCTGCTCTTGAACCTTTCTTAGGAATGCAGTGATACAATGTGGCCTTTTGTGTCTGCCTCCTTTCACTTGGTATAATGTTTTCAAGGTTCATCTATATTGTATTGTAGCAAGAATTCATACTTCATTCTTTTTTGTGGTGGGACAATAACATTCCATTATTTGGCTATATGGCTTATCACTTGATGGACATTTGGGTTGTTTCCACTTTTTTTTTTTTTAAGATTTTATTTATTATTTATTTTTAGACAGAGGGGAAGGGAGGGAGACAGAGAAGGAAAGAAACAGCAATGTGTGGTTGCCTCCCACATGGCCCTCACTGGGGACCCGGCCTGCAACCCAGGCATGTGCCCCAACTGGGAATTGAACCGGGACCGCCTGGTTCCCAGCCCGTGCTCAATCCACTGAGCTACACCAGCTGGGCTGTTTCCACTTTTTGAATATTAGAATAATGCTGTTATGAACATTTGCATGTACTATCCTGTCCTCCTTAAAGAGGATATATTCATTTAATCTATTACTTGTGTAATTAAAATTTTAAGAATTCACGTAGCATTTTATAATAATTTCAAAAAGATTAATGTATGGATATGTAATAGATACATGTTTTTTATACATATATATATATATATATATATATATTCTTTAGACCCATGTAAGTTGGGCATCCTTGTTTTAACCACAGACTTTAAAGTGTGCATTTAAATCAGTTATAATTATGAGCTATCTAAGCCAAGCGTGTAGAGTAGTGACATTTTGCCAATCCTGGAGCAATGGGATAATGAGCAGGAAAAATCCAGCAACTACTGCAGGTCAAGGGTCAATTAGTACCATTTGGAGAACAAGCAAGGTCCACAGGTCCACAAAGGGCGACCACATTTACAGTCCCTCCAGGGAGTGCAGGAAGGAAGAAGCGGCCCCAGGAATCTGGATTAGCACAGGGTGGTTGACAGACAGGATGCGGAGAAACCCAGCTGAGACAGGTAACTCTGAGCCTAGACCCAGCAGTCTCTGGTTTGAGGGCTTGGTGTGACTGGGCAAGGGCTCAGGCGTGAGGGTCTGCAGTTGGGGCTGAGAGACTGAGCCCTCCCATGGCATTTGCACACAGAGTCTACAGCAGTCATGTCCTCTGGTTTGTAACATGGTATGGCAAGTAAGTAGCCCAGTGACAGGACCACACTTAGTTTGGTGTCTCCTCCAGTCCTTATCTAAAGTGGAAATATTAATTGTATCACAAATGTTCACTTCTCTTTGGCCACAGGCAGAGCTTTGCTGTGGGCAGGAGTCTGCCAGTATGGCTCATTCATTCCCCAGCACATCCCCAGGGAGCCTCGTCAAAGCCCAGTGGGCTCGCTTGGAGGTTCTCCCACAAACCTGGTTGTGGCCCTTGAAAAATGAAAGAATTGCATGGCTTTTCTAAGCCCATAAAAAAGATACCAATATTGCTCGAAATCATTCCTCTGATCCTCCGCCTCTTAAGTTCAGTTTCTCACACAGACTCTAGAATAGGTTTTACCACTCTCATCTCTGTGTGCATCCGGCACAGCAGGCCTGGCTCCAGGCGGCTAGTTTGCTCCCAGTCCAGGACCTGTTAATACAGATGACAGCTGCATCTCCAGATTCATCTCTCTGCAGGCAGCCATACAACACAAATGCTACTCATGATTGTAGTATGTAAAAGACATTGAGGAATTAAAATGTATTGGGAGAAGGATATAGGTAAGTGATAGAAAATGTTCATGGGAGAAGGGGGCCCTGGCTGGTGGATCGAGTGCTGGCCTGCAAACCAAAGGGTCGCCAGTTTGATTCCCAGTCCAGGCACATGCCTGGGTTGTGGGCCAGGTCCCCAATAGGGGGCGTGTGGGAGGCAACCACACATTGATGTTTCTCTCCCTCCCTTCCTCTCTCTAAAAATAAATAAATAAATCCTTAAAAAAGAAAAAGAAAATGTTCTCAGAGGAAGCTTTTAGAACTATAAATTATAACATTTTATTTTTTATTTATTAGGTTTATAGTATCTAATGGTCTCTGTAGCATAGGTTTCATGGATAAAGGAAGGCATTGCTCTAGTCGTCTCTTCCCTTTAGATAGGCTATTCGACCCCTTAACAAATGTCATATTTATTATAAAATTTAGAATGAAGTTAGAAGGAGCATTATATTAGCTATTTTCAAAAATCGAATAGTCTCAACCTCTGAATCCCCATACCTAATAACATGAAAAAGAATTTTCCAATGGAGGTGAAAATGATGCTCAATGATAGGTTTATAAATAATAGGTTTCTAAATAATATTTATAGGTTTATTATTTATAGGCTTATAAATAATAATAGGTTAATAAATGATCCTTCGTAATGTGATCATTATGTACCAAGCACTTTACAAGGATCATTTCAGAGACTTCTCACAACTCTATGAGGTAGTTATAGTTATTATTTACATCTACCAATAAGGACACTGAGTCTTGGGGAGAGTAAAGAGCTTGCTCAAGGTCACAGAGCTGGCAGACAGTGGCATTGGGACTCAGCTCTGGTTCCATGCAGGCGGGGCCTTTCTGCTCACCCCTCAGTCCCACTGCCTGGCCGATGGTAAGTCCTCAGACATTGTCCAGTGAATCAGATTCTTACATATGAATATTGTCATTATAGTCTTAGGTAAAAAATTGTTTTCCATTCAATTCCCAGTGTACTTTGAGACATTCTTGAAATATGTGAGTAATGCAAGTGTTTTAATTCGAGTATACAATATACTTTTTTTAGGAACATGAGAGAATTTCAAGAATCCTTGAAGAGTTTAAGAAAAAAAAGAAGGTGAGTAAAACCATCTTCTTCTTCAACGTATATTCTTATCCAGGTGCAGTGGAAACAACTGACAGACTTTAGATTCTTTTAGCTAAAGTACTTCTTTTTTTGTATTTCTTAAGATGCCCCTTGTTAGGGAACGGGGGTGCCCGCTGGCCACCCTTTATTCTCGTCTCTGTTCTGACTATGTTCTGCTGCGTCCTGATTGGGCCACCTAGAGACGTGAGCCCTGAGGCAGAACTCGCCACTCACGTTTCCTTCCGAAACACGACCTAGTTTCACATGTTTCCAACTCCGTCCTTACCAACTCCGTCCTTAATTCACAAATTAATTTCTATATAATTTGTTTTTTTTTTTTTAAGATTTTATTTATTTTTAGAGAGAGGAGAAGGGAGGGAGACAGAGAAGGAGAGAAACAGCAAATGTATGGTTGCCTCTCACGTGGCCCTCACAGGGGACCTAGCCCGCAACCCAGGCATGTGCCCTGACCGGGAATCGAACCGGGACTGTCTGATTCCCAGCCCGCGCTCAATCCACTGAGCTACACCAGCCAGGGCTTTTATGTATTTTAAAGTACTAAAGTTAGCCTTGACTGGTGTGGCTCAGTGGATTGAGTGCACTTCTGCAAACCAAAGGGTTGCCAGTTCAATTCCTAGTCGGGGCACATGCCTGGGTTGCAGGCCGGGTCCCCATAGAGGGCCATGTGAGAGGCAACCACACATTGCTATTTCTTTCCTCTCTTTCTCCTTCACCTCTCTCTAAAAATAAATAAATAAAATCTTTAAAAAATAAAAAATAAAAAAAACTTTTTCTTACAAGGCAGATTTTGAAATCTGCAGGAAAATCTAGGAATGGTTATTTTCTCCGTGATAATATATGTGTTTGTGTTTTGGGGTTTTTTTGTTGCTGTTGAGGAAGCAGAGACTGATAGAACAATTGTGTTTCTTTTTTAGGATCCTACATTTCTGGAAAAAAAAGAACGCTGTGATTATCTAAAGAATAAACTTTCCCACATAAAGCAAAGAATTCAAGAATATGATAAAGTAATGAATTGGGATGTACAAAGTTATTCTTAAACCTTATTTGAAGCCACTTTTTTATATGAAACTTCATATTTATTTACTGTCTTTTTTATGTTAGTTTCTGTGATAAAGAAGCAAGCTCTTCCTGAATCAGTTTCTACTTGGTTTAGCTGGTATGCAATGTTAAAACAGTATGATTTCACTTCAGCATTTCAGAAAAACAAATTTACTAAGGGCCTTTCCTAAGCTTGGAGGAAACCCTGTATTCATCTGTGTACAATTTGTGTTGAAATTAAAAGTGATTTAGAGATCACATTCTCAGGTGTGAGAGCAAGTAGAGTGTCAGTTCTGGTGCTGAGAATGTATCGATTCCGGTGCTGTAGAGTATTAATTCCACCTTTTTGACTCAGGCGGGTTCCTAAGGTTTCCTAGGACAAACTTCCCTTCCTGGCCACAGCTGTCATTGTTTTCCCTTGAAAGGGGTTTGAATGCAAGATACACATTTTCAAGCCTGATGATCTTGGGCAAATTGCTTAATCTCTCTGTGCCTGTTTCTTCATCTGTAAAACACGCCGATAATAGTGCCTACCTCATAGGGTTGTTAGGAGGGTTAAATGAGTTAGTATTTGTTAAGTACTTAGGACAGAGTCTGGCACCTTGTTAGCACTGCACTATTGTTTGTGAAATCTGTAGAAATGTATGTGAAGTGAATAAACTACCTTGAATGTCTCAAGGAAAGGTCCTTAATGAGCAAGCCAGACCAGCTAACCAAAAGGCCATGTGTCTCATGACCTGCTCTCCTGTGCTGTTAATAACTAACCACAGATGCTTCCCTGTGGTTTTGCGCCCACTGGGGTTCAGCACAGACCTCCTGTCTCTGACCAGTGTCACCGTGCACACCTGTCCACAGCCCAGCCCTTGCTGTTCACGTCACACCGCATAGGGCCGTGTGGATGTCCTTGCCTTTCCTCTCTTGTTTGGATGTTCATCCTCAGGCCCTGTGACGTTGCCTTTATGTAGAATCCCCCTTTCGTTTATTGGGATGCTTCATCTTCCAAGAATTATCTTGGCTTTAGGGCTTTATTCAAGAGAAATATTTTATTTTTATTAGCCTGAACCATGAACTGCCTTAAAAAGGTTTTTTTTTAAGTCATTGCTACTGGATCCTGTTCAGCAGCATCTATCTTGTAATTTCCCAGGTGTAGAAATACAATTTCTGCTTAATATAGCTGCCATTCAAACAATTGATGTTTGAAGACTTTTCTAAGTGAAACCACAGAAAAGCATGGACAAGCAGAGGGTTAAGAAGCATGGACAAGCAGAGGGTTAAGAAGCATGGATTCCTGAATGAACTTCCTGGTTTTCCTGGTCAGTGAAACCTTACGTGTGTTGTCAGTGTTCTGATACCACGATCCTCCGACTGCTTAGTGCCCTCAGAGTCTTAAGGGGTGAGACCTAGGGCAGCATGAGGCACCCCCGGAAGCCCGCCTCCTTTCGAGCAGCTTCACTTTCTGTTGTATGCATTGGGCCCCATGCTCACATTTCACTTAAGAATACCAATGCTTAAAAAAAAAAAAAAAAGATAAAATAATTCCATTTTGGTAGGCTGTAAAGAGTTAGATTAATATCGAAATGAACTGTTAAGGAAATTTAACTCTGCAAAACTTGGTTCTGTTATAATTGTAAATGTTATTTTTCCAAAACCAATGTTGTAACACTGAACTTAATTTTTTTTTATGTCAGTACCTAGGCGTATTAAAATTTTAGTTGTTTTGCTGTTCTAGCATTCCTGTGTTGACTGGGCGTGTTCTTGCAAATATTTAACATTATCATAAAATAAACTGGAAAATCATTGAAAACCTGTAGGTCATGACATTCAGGTGGCTATTTTCCCCTCCCCCGTTATTTGTAAGAATTCAAAGTCAAGGTCACTGTGTTGCTTTCCACAGGCTGCTGCCACAAAGTACCACAAGCTGAGTGGTTTAAAACCACAGCAGTGTACCGTCTCTCAGTTTTGCAGGCTGGAAGTCTGAATCACGGGGTCAGCAGGGCCAGGCTCCCTGGGGAGGATCCTGCCTAGCCTCCAGTCGTTTCCTGGCAATCTTTGGGGTGCCGTGGCTTGTATCTGTATCACCTAAATCCTCTGTCTTCACACAGCTGTCTTCTCTAGGGACACCAGTCATACTGGATTAGTGACTCACCCTCAGTAGGATGGCCTCATCTTTTTTTTCAAGTCAGCGAGTATTTACTCAGTTCAGTATAACAAGTGAAATGGTTAAGAACCATTATTATTTTTCAAATACCTCAAATATCCTGGGATTTAAAAAAATTTTTTTTCTGCCCGGCTGGTGTGGCTCAGTGGATTGAGCGCGGGCTGGGAACCAGAGGGTCCCGGTTCGAGTCCCAGTCGGGGCACATGCCTGGGTTGCGGGCCAGGTCCCCAGTGAGGGCCATGTGAGGAGCAACTGTACATTGCTGTTTCTCCCTCCCTTCTTGTCTCTCTGAAAATAAATAAATAAAATATTTTTTAAAAAAAATTTTTTTTCTAATAACAAAAGTAGTACATGCAAATCGTAGGAACTTTTGGAAAAGAATGTAAAGAAAAAGTTTAAGTACCAATAATCTCACTGCTTAGAGGTGGCTACTATTAATATTTCATATATTTCCTTCTCTTTGTCTATGCAATTTTTTTCATCACTATTTATCCCTCCTATACCCTCTTCCACCTCCCCTACCTCCCTCCCCCGGATGACCTCATCATCACGATTACACCTGCAAAGACCCTGTTTCCAAATAATGTCACATTCTGAGGTACCAGAGGTTAGGATTCAACATACCTTTTGGGAATGAGGGGACACAATTCAACCCATAACAGCCACATTTGGCACGGTGTGATTCAGAAGCGAAGATAATTCCCTGACACTTTTCCCTCCACCTGACTTTAACATATATTCTAATTTGAAACGTAATAAGAGAATATGTCAGTATGTCTAAAACTTGGAAAGAGGAAAGTGTATATTCTTCACTTGTTCCCTTGCGTTTGCTATTTATGTGCCAGATGCTTTCATTGAACAGGTGGTATTGCAGCACTGAAGACAGTGGTAGACAGACCTTGCAGTTACTCTCCAACAGGAGGTCTGAAGGGGAAAATGAGATGTACACATTTTTATGTGCATTTCTGCAAATGGTTTGCTTAATAAACCTGATATTGAGATGCACCAGTGTTCAAAAGGTAAACAATGTAAGAAAAATCTGTAATTTTTTTCTGACTCTCATCTATCTAAAAGAAAAAAATTAGTGCTCGCTTCGGCAGCACATATACTAAAATTGGAACGATACAGAGAAGATTAGCATGGCCCCTGCGCAAGGATGACACGCAAATTCGTGAAGCGTTCCATATTTTTAAAAAACAAAGATAATAAATAATCAAAACTCATAAAAAAAATTATTGTGGAAAAAGATTTAAAGGGGAAAAAAAAGAAAAACAACTATAAAAGCTTAGAAAATAAAGCCCCTCCATGTCAGTTTCACTCTCTGGTGATATATTACTGTTTGGAGCATATCCTTCCAGTCTTTCTATGGTACATACACTTAGTTTAAAATTGTCTACTTTAATACTTGAAATACGTTTTTTCTAAAAAGAGGGCCGGGAAGGCTGCACCAGTATGTGGTGGGGAAGCAGGGAGAGCCACGTGGTGTGGGGGATGGTCAGCCCTATGGGCAGAGGATGTGGGCTCACCAACCAAGGCTCCAGTTCCTGCTGAGGGAGCTTGACGGGTGAACTTCTTTGAGCATCGGCTTCCTTATCTGGGGGTAAATAATACAGCCTGATGAAATTGTTGTGAAAATTAAATGCAGTAATGTACATAAAATACCAGGAAGATGCTTGCTTAATAAATGGCGGCTGGATATTCAAATCCTGTTTTCATTGAGTTAAATAATGAGTTGACTGCTTTAAAGGTAGAATATCAGAATGACTAATAATAACAATGACAAAAGGCTTTTTCAGAAAGTACATAGATAATGCATTTATTACAGAAAATGAAGATGAACTTACAGTCTTCCAAATACACACAAATAAAGTTACCTATTGTTCTACAACCCCGCACCTGAGATAGCCACTATTAATATTTCAGAACATAGCCTTCCATTCTTACCTTAGGTTTATACAGGGTGGGGCAAAAGTAGGTTTACAGTCTGTATGGAAAATAATACAATAATAATACAAGAATAAACTTTGAAGTACTCAACAACTATAAACATACTTTCCCCCCACCCTATATTTATATAAGCATATTATAGAAAAAAGTTTTGGTATTAACAAAATGTTTTTTAATTATATAGCATGGTGTGTTTTTTATTTTAAATAAATATTACATGATCGTGATTTTTTTGAATATAGAGTTTTCTATTTCACTTTAATGCAATTTAGTTACATTACCATTTTAAAGTTACTGATGTTTCTGTCGTATGGTGGAAAAAGCAAGGGATGGGTGTAGGTTTAAGCCTCCCTCAGCTCCCCTGAGCAGTGGGAGCAGATGAGATCAAAGCATCTGGAGTCACACTGTAAACCATAAAGCCCTATTAAAATCCTTACATTTAGTTCCACGTGCTTTGTTCTGATGTTATCAGCAAGAACTTTTCATTAGTTGACGTACAGTTCATTATTAATAACTTGAGCTGTTAATGAGTGTCTGTTATGTAATCAGTGCTTCTCTGGGGGTCTGTATATTCTGGTACAGCCTACTGGCTACACAACGGCATTGACGCATTCCGATTACATTTCCATCTCCATTTCAACTGATTGACTTGCCGGAGCCACAAGGTCCTGTGCCAGTGTGAAAGCAGGAAAGAGAGGAGAAGGCTTGGGAACAGCATTTTCCAATTAACAGGACAGATTTGGCACCTTTCTTTATTAAGGAGCTGGGAAAGGTCCCCAGATATAAGGAGCTTACTGTGCATTCTACCTCCAGGTATGTACAGACTGAATTCTGTTTGCCCTGTAAAATGATTTGTTTAATGGATGTACTTGCTTTGGAGGAACTAATGTTATTAAACTTACCAAGACAGTAAGAATTGTAAGTAGCATACAAGGTTGCTCTTTTTATACAAAACAAAACCTTTTTGTGTTACCAATTAAAACAGTAAGTATTTGTAATCATTGTAGGGAATTTGAGGAGGAGAGTTTATTAGTCAGAATTCTTAGTTATAAGCCACGGAAAGCTGAGCTGTGTGATTTAAGGAGAATTTGCTACCGTCTACGGTCTAGATTGCAGAGTTGCTGGGTGGACTAGCGAACTGAGCTAGACAGAGGCTTTGCAGCAGGAGCGGTGTCCTAAATAGCGCCTGAAATCCCGCCCGATGAGAGCAGCTCTCCTGCCGCCCTCCGTGCACCCGGTACACCGCCAGCCCGGCCACCCTGTGATGCTGGTGCCCTCGTGACTCAGATTCAGGTAACTCAGTGAGAAGTGTACTGACGGGCCCCTCGGTCGCTTGCCAGATTCATCACTTGGGGAATTCCCAAAAAGCATGAAGAGATTTAGATGCTGACAGCCAGAAAGAAAACAAATAGCACCTACAGAACAGTAGTTGTCCCAATTGTAAGTGTAGCCAGGGATTTATCCTATTCAGTTGTAAATAGGCCAAGATACACAAATGACAGCCAAAGACAGAATATCCTAAACCTCAGTGCTTCCGGTGCTAAGAAAGAAGGCAGGAAGGGTCCTTGCTAATGTTCTAGACACAGGAAATGGGTTCCTGTCTCCAGGTTTGAGATTCAGAAAACATTATCACCCTAAAGCAATGCAATGGAATAATTTCCTGTACCTCTACATGTTTATCGAAAGGCATGTACAAGGCAGTTTGCAGCAGCTTTACTCATAATAGCCCCAAATTGGCAATAACCCTAATGACCATCGACAGTGGAGTTGTAGAAACGAGAAATTGTGGTAAAGTCATAAATATTATAGAGCAATAAAAAAAAAAAAGATGAACTCCTGTTACAAAACATAACATTGTGAACAAAAGCCAGATGCGAGTACATACAGGCTAGTGACGGTGATAAGAACAGCAGCTACTTCGGGAGAGCCAATGATTGATAAGGAAAGGGCACGAGGCAGCCTTCTGGGGTGTGGAAATGTCCTGTGCACTGTGCTGGATGGTAGTTATATGAGTATATACATATTTCAGTATTTACTTCGCTCTGCCCTCGAGATTAGTTCACTTTATGCACTTAAATATGTCTGTTCTGTATCAATAGAAAAGTTAATTTCTGATGGTGGAATTCAGAATAGAGGTTATTTCTGAGAGATGGTTATTAGGTAGGAAGGGGCATGAGGGAGACTTTTTAGGTGATTTTCCTTGGTCTGGTTGATTACCTGCATATATTCACCAAGCCAAACACTTAAAACTAGTGCCTTTTACTGTACATATGTGATATCTCAATTTTTAATAATCATAGGTACATTTTAAGGAAACTATGTCCCCAGTTTAAAACAATGTAAATTTAGAAACACAGTCCTTTTAGAAATTGAGAACTGCCTCATGTGCTAGTGGTCTCAGGAAAATAATTATAAAGTTATGGCTAGGGCAACACAACAATCTTACAGCTGTTGGTTTAATGGCTCATATTTGAAACCCAAGATTGTGTGTGTTTGTGACTTTGAGCCAAACCCCCATCTAAGATGGCAGATTGTAACCATTTTCCTCCCAAACTTAAAATCTACAAGAGAATGAACCTGCCCTGGCTGGTGTGGCTCAGTGGATTGAGTGCTGGCCTGCAAACTGTTCACCTGTTTAATTCCCAGTCAGGGCACATACCTGGGTTGCAGGCCAGGTACCCAGTTGGAGGTGTGCAAGAGGCAGCTGATCACATTGGTGTTTCTCTCCTTCTCTTCCTCTCATTCCTGCTCTCTAAAAATAAATAAAATCTTAAAAAAAAAAAAAAAAGAATGAACCTGAAGGTTATTTCTACCTGTTTGAACACATTTACTTTAATGTATTCATGCCTATGAATTCTCTCTGTGCATAGGGCAGGAAGCTGCAGAATGTGTGACAGTTGAGGAAAATTTTGTCTGTGTGAAAAACAGCCGCCCTGCCCTGTTTAAATCTTGTTTGTGATCTGGAAGCCTGCCAATTTGTTAAGAGTCAAGGGTAGTCTGGGGATTGTTACTGCCGAAGGGCAAACCTGAGTGAAACTGTGGGACAAAGCTATGCAGAACCACCTTCGCAAGTATTTGGAAGGTGCCTGCCATGTGATTCAGCTGAAACAGGTGATGGAAATGGTCTGTTGCTCTTCATATAAACAATGGCGATATCCAGGAGTTTCTTAGAAACCCTTGGGATCAAGGGTTTAAAATCAGACTGTGGAGAAAGGACATATTGTAAGAAAGTTATTGTAGGCATCTGATGTCAACACGCCCTATGTCACTGAGTAATTCTTCATGAGTCACTTTCATAGTGTCACTGTTTCCCTGTAGGTTGCACCTTGATTCTCCTCTATTCTCATGATAAGGAATTGGTACTGAATGGTTAGCCTATAGTAATTCCTCTTTGTCTTTGTGACATTCAAGTCCTCAGAAGCTCATATCTAAGCTGGAATGGCCACCTAACTGGTCTTCCCATCTCCATTTTTTTCCCCATTTTGTGATGTAAACTGAACACAGATGGGCCCCTCCTATGTGCAAAGCAGATGCTTTGCTTATACTACTTATGAGACCTAGTCATGTTTTTTTTTTATTTTTTTTTAATATTTTATTTCTTTTTAGAGGGAGGGGAAGAGAGGGAGAGAGGGAGAGAAACAGCAATGTATGGTTGCCTCTCACATGGCCCTCACTGGGGACCTGGCCTGCAACCCAGGCATGTGCCCTGACTGGGAATCGAACCGGAACCCTTTGGTTCCCAGCCTGCGCTCAATCCACTGAGCTACACCAGCCAGGGCGCCATGTTTTTTTTCTTTCACAGAAGTTGTTGGTGTGCCGTAGGCCCATGAACTTTGTTAGAAGCTGTGTAGTGGAGTGGTGAGGAGTACTGCTTCTGGAACCAGACTGTCTGGGTGCAAATCCTGACCACGCCATTTCCTAGCTGTGTAACCTTAAACTAGTTCCTCCACCTCTTTGTGCCTTAGGTTCCTATTGTATTATATAATGCAAAATATATCACCTTCCTGCTAAACTTTTTGTGAAGATTTAAGTGAGCTAAAACATGTAAAACACTTAAAGCTGTATCTTAGCACACAGCGTCATAACAAACATTCACAAATTATTCATAAAATATGAGGTCTGTCCACAAGGTATCCAGCCATGCAATATGAAAAATAGAGACATGTATTGAAGAAGATACAAGATACAAGAAACACTATACACAGGACAATGATGCCTCAGTCTCCTTCAAAGTAGGCACCATGGGACTTCACACTGTTCTTCCAATTGCCATTAGCTTCCCCTTCATATTTTCCTGAATCTCATCAACAGTCTGAAACCCCTTCCCTTTCAAAGGTGATTTTAGTTTTGGAAAAAAGCCAGAAGTCACAGGGTGCCAAATCTGGGCTGTAGGGGGGCTGAGTCACCTGAGTGATCTGATGTTTCTCCAAAAAAACTTTGCAGAAGTGATGCATGAGCAGGTACATTGTTGTGATGAAACTACCAATCACCAGTTGCCTATAGCGGCAGCCTTCTGAATCATCTGAATAATTTCTGTGGAGGAATGTTCAAGGTTAATGCAAAATTCGATGCAGATTCATTGCTCTACTCGCTCAGACATTTTGAATGTGACGGCCACACAGTACACATGCTCACTCAATGGTGTCTACCACCCCACTGACTAGTACAGTGAAGTCATTATTGTTCACACATGGGCATTCCAGTCCACTCTCCTTGGCTGCCAGGTTACATCCATGTCATGCAAATCTTTCTTGTTACATTAACAATAATTGCACTTTTTCCGGAGAGACCTCATAGGCTTTTATTCTAACAGTGTTGTATTTATGCCAATGAATTCTTTTTACTTGTGCTAGGGTGGAGGCTGAAGAATATGTGACAAGTGAGGAAAGTGCTGGGTTCTTTTTTCCTAATTTAAGTATTTTATTGTTTATGCTATTACCAGTTGTCCCAATTTTTTCCCACTTTGCCCATCTCCAACCAGCCTCCCCCCCCCCACTCTCACAATCAATCCCCACACCATTGTCCATGTCCATGGGTCATTCATATATGTTCTATGACTAATGCCTTCACTTTCATTCAACCAGTCCCCACCTCCCCCCACTCCTCTCACAGCTGTCAGTATTCCATATCTCTATGCCTCTGGTCCTATTTTGCTTGTTAGTTAGTTTTGTTCATTAGATTCCACTTATGCATATAAGTGAGATCGTATGGTATTTGTCTTTCACCGACTGGCTTATTTCGCTTAGCATAATAGTCTCCAGTTCCATCCACGCTGTCGCAAAAGGTAACAATTTCTTCATTTTTACTGCTGCATAGTATTCCGTTGTGTGAATGTACCACAGTGTTTGTTAGTAATGTGGAAAAGACACCAGCCCTTCCCCATTTTATGGTATAGTCATATAGCAGAACGCTACAGAGCAATGAGAAAGAATGAGTCACTGCTACCATGACATAATACTGACTAAAAGCCAGACAAGGATAAATATTAGACAATCCCATTTATTTTTATTTTTTTTAAGATTTTATTTATTTTTTTTTTAGACAGAAGGGAAGGGAGGGAGAAAGAGAGGGAGAGAAACATCAATGTGTGGTTGCCTCTCACGTGGCCCCCACTGGGGACCTGGCCTGCCACCCAGGCATGTGCCCTGCCTGGGAATCAAACCAGCAACTCTTTGGTTCCCAGCCCACGCTCAATCCACTGAGCTACACCAGCCAGGGCTAGACAATCCCATTTATATAAAGCCCCAAAACAGGCCAAACAAAGCAATGATGATGTAAGTCAGAAGAGGATTATCTTTCTTTCTTTTCACTGAAGCCCACTGCCTTTAACTCTAAACTGCCAGAGTAGAGACCATGACTCCTTCATTTCTGTGAGTCAGCTTGGGCCTTTTAAGTGGTTGACCTGGTGATCAGAATCACCAGGGACACTGTTATTAATTTAAATTTCTGGTTTCCTCTCTGGGATTTTTTCACCAGTCTGGAGTGGGGGCAAGGAATTTGTATTTATGTCCAGCCCATGGGATACCCAGGGAAAAAACCCAGGGAACAAATATTCCAACCTTCTTCTCCTTCCATGTCCTGCTGGTACCTCCCATTGGCTGAACCCAATCAGAAGGCAGAGGTAAGGAGCCTGGTGAAGTAGCCTACCCGGGTCAGCTTCTTGGGTCAGAGTTGATCTAGGGGAAGACATCCATCACCCATGTTAACTCACTGAATCCCAACTAACATCAACTCTATGATATGAAAGCTATTCTTAGCCCATATTACAATTGAGGAAACGGGCCCAGAGGCAGGTCCTCATTTCCCACACAAACAATGCTCACTTCTACCTACAGGGCATTAATTAGTCTTAACAGGATTTGCATGGAAGCTCTTATAGCCTGGATGCCTCCCCTCTGAATGCCCAGCTTATTTTACTCCTCACCCTTTCCATCTTCACCCTTTCTTCTCCTATATCACTTATAGTCAGAGCTGCAGAGGTCAAAATTCATTACTTTCCAGGTTCCATAAATGTAGGGAATGCTGGAGTCGGAGAGCTGAAGAAGACGTCATCCAGCTCTCTCACGTTACAGAACGGCGGGCAGCCCAAATCCACTTCATGTATTCACTTGCCATTCCCTGGCGACACTGTGCGCAGCAGGATCCCAGGAACCACGTCTCTCACACTGCCTCTCTCCGCCACTCTCCTCGGCAGAGGGGCACACGTTGCCGGTACTCAACAAACTCGCGTTCGTTTGTTTGGTTAATTATTATTATTTGAATAACGGGTGGATTATTTTAGCATTGAAATTATCTTGCTGAATATAAGAGAGAAAGACCAATGTCCCCTCCATAGCTGTTGAGAGTGGAAGTTGGTAAACTGTGTAACTGTCCATTGCCAAAATGTCAAAATTGAATACAATTCTTTAAAAAAGCAGTATGTTCTCACTTGGCAATCTCACTTCTAGGAGTTCATTCCAAGGACAAATTCATAGTTATGTGCAATGATATTTATGGATACATGTTCTTCTTGGTGTTTATAATAGAGCACATATGAATATGCACACATTGTGCAAAACCAATACACAATTGTCCTACAGGGAGTCCAGGAAGACAAACTGCAACCTCTGTAAGAAATCAGCCCCAAACAGTGAGGACTTGAATAACAACCAGTTTTTGGCTGACTACCAGCCAGAATAACTGGCTGTTATTCATCAAGTTTTTAACCCTCTCCCATACCTTCCAATTTAGGGCCAGAGAAAGCCAAATTTGCTCCCCCAACCATTCACATAATGCCCCCGTCTAGTTAGCCCACCTCCAGCTCCCCTGCCAGCAACCCTCACTCAGGGCTTGCATGCAGCCTTTCTTCTCTTTCCACTGTCAAGCCTTTCAGCTCCTCTCCCTGCCTTTGAGTCTGCTAAATGCACGCTTCCTTCTCACAGCCAGCTTTGCATAAATAACTTGTGCTTGTTCTCATGTAGGTGGTCTTCATTTATTTCTACAACTGGAAACAACCAAAAAGTTTGAGAACAGAAAATTTAAATAACTTATGGCATATCTATATGATGGAATGCTATGCAGTGATTAAAAATCAAGTTCTGCCTTGACCCATGTGGCTCAATTGGTTGGGTGTTGTCCCACAAAGCAAAAGATCACCGGTTTGATTCCAGGTCACATGCCTGGGTTGTGGGTTCTGTCTCTGTTCGCGTGCATACAAGAGGCCACTAATCGATGTTTCTCTCTCACATTGATGTTCTCTCCCTCTCTTTCTCCCTGCCTTCTTCTCTATAAATATTAGTAAATAAAATGTTTTTTAAATATCAAGTTCTTTGAAGTAAGTAAAGTCAATTGGTAAAATGCTTATGAAATAATATTGGGTGAAAAAAGAAGGAAGCCTATTTATAGATACAGTATGATCTGTACATAATTATACATTGCTTACATATTATACGTATTAGAGATATACACACATTTTTTTGTGCACATCACAAGAAAATAATTTAAGGAAGTCCACTGAAGTCCTAACAGTTGTTTTCTCTGGGTTGGTGACACTATGTATTATTTTTCCACATTAAATATGTATTTATTTGCCCTGGCTGGTGTAGCTCAGTGGATTGAGCGCGGGCTGTGAACCAAAGGGTCGCAGGTTCAATTCCCAGTCAGGGCACATGCCTGGGTTGCGGGCCAAGTCCCCAGTGGGGGCCACGTGAGAGGCAACCACACATTGATGTTTCTCTCTCTCTCTCTGAAAACAAAATAAATAAAAAATATTAAAAAAAATATGTATTTATTTTGTAATAATAAAACATTTAGATTAAAAAATATACCTTCCGTTTTAACATGTGTATGAAGAATTTGTGATTACAAACTAGGTAATTAGCATCTTTCTTACCCCTTCCCTTGTTGGTTCCCCAGTTATAGAATTTTATATCTCTTTAAAAAAATTGCAAATTGGGTTTCAGATTTTCTTCTACAATTCAAGTTGGTCAAGGAATTTTACCTTCTAACATGGGTAGACTGAGAGACCTGATATTGAGCTGACCTCCTGTGGCCATGCCCTGGTGTCAAGAATCAACTCAAGAATGGGTCTGTCACATTTGAAATGTGGTAAGCTACCTGACAGAAAACTCCCAGATCTTGTCTGTTTTTTTCTTTTTCTTTTTTTAAAAAAGATTTTGTTTGTTTATTTTTAGAGGGGAAGGCAGTGAGAAAGAGAGGGAGGGAAACATCAATGTGTGGTTGCCTCTCACGCACCTGCTATTGGGGACCCCGCCTGCCACCCAGGCATGTGCCCTGACTCGGAATCGAACCAGTGAACCTTTGGTTTGCAGGCCAGCACTCAACCAGTGAGCCGCATCATCCAGGGTGTTTTTTTTTCCTTTTTTATTGTGATAAAATACACATAAAATTTATCGTCTAAAGTGTACAATTCATTGACATTAAGTCTGTTCACAATGTTGTACAACAGTCGCAACTACTCATTTTCAGAATTTTTTCATTATCCAAAACAGAAGCTCTGTACCCATTAAACGACAACTCCTCATTCATGCTTCCCCCACAGTCCCTGGTAACTTCTATTCTACTTTGTCTCATAGGTGTGAATACTATATACCTCATATAAGTAGAATCATACACTATTTGTCCTTCTGTGTCTAGCTTATCTCATTTCACAGAATGTTTTCAAGATTCACCCCTGTTGTAGCATGTGTCAGTACTGACTTCCTTTTTATGGCTGAAAAATATTATATTAGAGGTACATATCTTAGTTTCTTACCCATTGATCTTTTGATGGGCACTTGGGTTGTCTCTATCTTTTTGAATATTGTGAATAATGCTGCTGTTGAGACAGCATGGGAGCCTGGGCCCAGGAACCCAAGGATGCCAGCGGTGAGGAGAAACACCAGATAAGCTAACCACAAGAGGGGCACTGCCCCAAACACAATACAGTGTACGGATGATGTGTTGTAAAATTGTGCACTTGGAGCCTGTATAATTTTGTTAACCAGTGGCACCCCAATAAATTCAATAAAAAGGGAAAAAAGAATGTCACCACTCCTCCACTCCTTGACCAAGAGTGCAGAAGTAGCCTTTCTTAGCTCCCTTCTAACTGCTTACTTTCTTGCGGATGTCAAAATCAATAGTTGCTAAGCAACCTGACAGAAGGAAGAAAGTAGCTCAACCCTGACATGGAAAATTCCAAAAGCCCTCCTTTTCCAAAATGCCTGCCTTATCCCCAGCTTATAAAAGCAGCCAACCAGAACCTTGACTGGTGTGGCTCAGTGGATTGAGTGCTGGCCTGTGAACCAAAAGTTCACTGGTTCAATTCCCAGTCAGGGTCCATGCCTGGGTTGTGGGCTGGGTCCCCAGTTGGGAACATAAGAGAGGCAACCGATGGCTGTTTCTCCCCTCTTGCACAATGGTGTTTCTTTTCCTTTCTTTCACCCTCCCTTCCTTTCCCTAAAAAATAAATAAAATCTTAAAAAATAAAATAAAATCAGCCAAACAGAGCCAGCCTCTGAGTCAGAGTCAGTTCACAAGACCTTCCTTTCCTCTGTGCTGCCTCCACTGTGCTCAAGCATTCACTTAATAAAATCTGTCTGGAACTTTCTCTTGAGTTTCCTCCTCTTGATTTTTATCTTGGGGGACCCAAGAACCCCAATACCAGTAACATTATAAATATTGATACCTGTTTGAGTCTCTGTTTTGGATTCTTTGGCGTATATACTAAGGAGTGAAATTTCTGGGTCATATGGTAATTCTTTTTTTTAATTTTATTTATTTTTTTATTTTTTTTAAATTTATTTTTAGAGAGAGGGGAAGGGAGGGAGAAAGAGAGGGAGAGAAACAGCAATGTATGGTTGCCTCTCACATGGCCCTCATGGGGACCTGGCCTGCAACCCAGGCATGTGCCCTGACTGGGAATCGAACCAAGACCCTCTGGTTCCCAGCCCGCGCTCAATCCACTGAGCTATACCAGCCAGGGCATCAGATGGTAATTCTATATTGAACTTGAGGAACCGCCAAACTGTTTTTGACAGTGGCTATACCATTTTACATCCCCATCAGCAATGCATGACGGTTCTGATTTCTCGACATTCTCACCAATGCTTGTTATTTTCTCTCTGTCTTTTTTGAAAAGGGATGAGTGTGAAGTGATGTCTCATTATGGTTTTGATTTGTGTTTCCTTAATGATTAGTGGTGGTGAGCATCTTTTCATGTGCTCATTGCTCATGTGTATATATCTTCTGCAGAAAAATGTCTGTTCAAGTCTTTTGCCCATGTTTTAATTGGGTTGTTTTTGTTGTTGAGTTGTAAGAGTTCTTTATATATTCTGTATTTGAGTTAGGTTTGGCCAAATCCATCTCTTTATTCATCAGAAGACATATAAATATAGACTCTAGAATAATCTGAACTAAATTTTCTACAGAAGAAAAACTAATATGAACCCTGGTCAGGGGACATACAAGAATCAGTCAATGGCTCTGGCTGGTGTGGCTCAGTGGATTGAGTGCTGGCCCGCAAACCAGAAGGTTGCAGATTGGATTCCTATTCAGGGCACATGACCCAGTTAGGAGCATGCAGCAGGCAACCAATCAATGTTTCTCTCTCTCTCTCTCCTTCCCTCCCTTCCCCCTCTATAAAAAAATAGATGAATGAAAAATTTAAAAAAGAGTCAACCCATGAATGCACAAATAAATGGAACAAATCCATACCGCTCCCTCCCTCCCTCTCTCTCTCTCTCAAATCAATAAAAAATTTTAAATTAAAACAGACCCCCAGCCATAGCTGGTGTGGTTCAGTGGACTGAGTGCTGGCCTGTGAATCAAAAGGTCACTGGTTTGATTCCCCTGTCAGGGCCCATGCCTGGGTTGCAGGCCAGGTTTCTGGTTGGGGGCATGTGAGAGGCAACTGGTTGATGTATCTCTCACACTGATGTTTCTGTCTCTTTCTTCCTCCCTCCCTTCCAATCTCTCAAAAAAAATAAATAAAGTCTTTAAATAAAAAAACTTTAAAAACTTTAAAAGAAAATAAAAGAAGTCACCCAATTAAGCTTTTCACCCCCAGAGCTGGTTTTAGAAATACTGTTTTGTGGAAATATTGCAGCTGGCAGAGTTATTTTAAGAGGCTTTCTAAATATTTACTTTCATGCTGTAACCTTTGTGTTGCTTGTGGTCTAGTTTAAGCCTTTAGACTGAAGAGAAGATACAAGCATTTAAGTTTTGAGATAGTTATGTAAATATAGCAAGTAACTGAAGCCCAGTGCTAACAAATAGACCTTTTCAAAACAGCAACATAAAAATTGGTTATATCTAATTTTAGGAATAAGTAGAAAATTAAATAAGTAGAAATCAATTTTTATCTAGTGTTTAATTATAATTATTGAACAGATATTACAAATAAGAGGAGGAAAAGTTATTTAAAAATTCTACCAAAGCCAGCTAGTAAGTCCTTTAAAAATGTGAATAACTTTTAAATTTCTGGGTTTTATTAATCAATAAAATAGCTTTTTTTAAAAAAGACCTAAATCATATTATATATTTTAACATATTTTTTTAAAATTTATTTTTAGAGAGAGGGGAATGGAAAGCCTTTTGAGCTGGAAAACAGAGGAATTCCAACTATCTGGGTATTTGCACAGTGGGAACCTGGCAAGTTTGCTGGCACCTCAACTTCTCAGGACAATGCAGAATCAATTCCTGTGTAAACCTGAGGGGAATGGAAGGAGAGTGGGAAACATCAATGTGTGGTTGCCTCTCATGCACCCCCTACTGGGGACCTGGCCTGCAACCCAGGTATGTGCCCTGACTGGGAATCGAACCGGCGACCCTTTGGTTTGTAGGCCCGTGCTCAATCCACTGAGCGACACCAGCCAGGCACATATTATATATTTTAAAATTATATATGTGTATATATAATATAGAGATTCAATTTACATATTACATTGTATAAAATATACAATTTAATAAAGAGAAAAATGGTGTGGGTTTTTTTCTTATCAAAAAATAAAAGAGGACCAAGAATAAATATTTTCTTATTAAATCGTTGCCTGGAGTTAAGCTGAGAAGTGGGAAAAGGTTTGTAAATGTTTGTTTTTGTTTCCATTGAAAAATCCCAGCTTTATTATTTTGCCAGCTCTGAAAGCCTAACTTCTCTTTTCTGAGGGGCCAGGGTGGAGCCCATTGGCGGGTATGGCCTACCAGTTCAAAAGACCCGGAGGGGTGTTACTTCCTTTGCTTTACAAGTTTTAAAATCTGTGGATGGCTAAAACCAGTCCCCAAGGACAAGGAGAGGATGTGGCCTCAAGACTCTTAGTAATTTAGTAACCAGATAGATTGAAGCCCTAGATTAAGTTCATCATCACTTTTAATCCAGGAAGGGAGGGAAAGGTAAAGGACACGACCTATGAACCCACTCTGAGGTGCTCTTTACCAGGAAGTGACTCTGGAGTGGGGTCAGACCTATTTTTCTTCCTAAAGCTTGCTTTTAGATTTTGGAATTGCCTCCCAGTGAGAAGGTTCTAAATTAGGAAGGGCCCCCACCCACATGAAGAAAACGCTCTCATAGAAACAGTCTCCCGTGTTCCTCTCAGAAACCCATGCTCATCCTTGACTCTCCCCAACATCCAATTCATTACCGGGTTTTACATCCTACATATCTCTCAAAACCCTGGTGTGCGGAGCTGTTCCCCTCGTTCCCACCACAGGTTTATCCACTGTCTACTGCGTATCAGCCTGTGCCGGACACCGGAGGTATAGCCGTGAACCCCACTCCAGTCCTGTTCGAATATCAAATCATACACGCCTTAAAGTCCGGTTTCTTGAAATTATGGCTGAAAAATCCTGTCGATGTAAATAAGCATCATTAAAACTACATGGTTAGCAAAGCAAAACATCAAATTAATAATAATGAAGCTAAGCTAACAATGAGATTTGAAAGAAAGATTAAGCCAACCTAATACTTAGAGACCAACCTGAGTCAACACTGGTACTGCGCCCTTCACAAAGCCTTTTGAGCTGGAAAACAGGAATTCCAACTACCTGGGTATTTGCACAGTGGGGACCTGGCAAGTTTGCTGGCACCTCCGCTTCTCAGGACAATGCGGAATCAATTCCTGTGGAGACCTGAGTTAAGGGCTTTATGAAAAGCAAAGATGAGTTACCCTTAATAACTTCTCCAGAAGGTTATAGTGGTCCTCCGTGTTATATAAAAATTTACTCCTGACTCCCTCTCCCTCTTGCCTTTCCCTTCCACCTCTTCCCCCCGCGCCCCCCCCCCACACACACACAAGGCGAGTTACCTTTGCCTTTCTCTGTCCTAAATTCCACGGGCCCTTCTCTTGCTTCTGTCACTTGTTTCCTGAGTCTGTCCAGCCCAGCTGGCTCACTATGTCTGTAACTTTCTAGATAAACTTTCTCTTATAATTTGAAAAAAAAAATTTACTCCTTAAAAAGAAAAAGAGAGCTCCTGTATTTTTGAACATAGAAACCAAGGGAAGGGCTTCCCATTTGGATCAGCGGTCGCCCCCTAGGAGGCACACTTGCAGAACAAAAGCCAGTCGGAGTGGCTGTGAGATGTGGGGAGTGGGGAGGGAGTGCGGATGACAGATGACTCCAGATACCCTTTGGCAAAGATGAAAGCGGCTGAGTTTTCCTCAGTAAAAGCACAGCTCTCTGGAGCCAAGCTTGAAAGAATGTGAGGGCTAAGCAGGGCTTGAAAATTATGAAATGTGCTGGTATTCATAAGTACAGAGCTCTTTAGAATTCAAGAAAGTCTGAAAAGAATTTTTTGCCCTTCAGGAATTTTCCACTGAGCTGAGGATGGGAGAACATGTTTATGTTAAAATAACAACTTAAGATACACTACACTCGAACATTTATGAAGTCCTTCTCCTTTCTTAATCACTTTTACCTAGCTTATCTCAGATTGGAGACCCTAATAGTCAGGAATTCTGGGGAGGGGGAGCTCTGGAGAGGCTGAAATAGGTTGGAATGGCCAGAAAATGTTTGATAAAGAGGTAAGGTTGGAGTTGAACCCTGAGCTGGGTTTACAAAACAGGGTGTATTAAGAGGCCCTGAGCGGGGGAGCTTGACTGAATTGGAGAGGAGCCGCAGTGAATACACAGGCCCCGATGGAAGAGGGCATGACAGGCTAAGCTTTATGTTACTCAGAACCCTTGAGGGTTTTGGAAGTCAGGAAAATGCCAGGTTTTAGAAAAAGCACACAATAGTAATTTCAATCATCCATCTGAAGCCTCAGTCTTCCCCAATCCAATTCTCTCCACAGTTACCAGGGGTCTTTTGTCTTAACATAGTTTTATTTGTGCAACTTCCTTGCCTACACCATAAAATTGAAATTTCCAGCCTATGCAGGATTCTCCATGGCCTACCTTGCATCCTTATTTCAGTGTGTAAGGGTGGGCAGGGTAAGAGGTTGTCCACTCCTGGAAGCAGGCTTTTGTGTATACTCTTTCTCATTTCCAGAATGCCCCCTTTACCCTAGCGAGGTTTCTTTAAATAGTCTAGTGCATTTACCTCTTCAGTGTCATGCATGTGATATCATATATTGTATAATAGTATATTTTATCAGTATTACATAGTAATCAGTATTACATAGTATTAAGTATTAAATATTTCATATGTATACACACACAATAACAAGTACAAGTGAAACAACAGGTTTAGGTTCAACGCGACTGTTGGTAACCACTGACTCCGCTGCGGACAGAGTGGGAGGAGGCTTCACTGGGAAACTGCCTTCCGACTGGGAGCTTCTAGGGCACTGGGGGCCTTACCAAACACTTCAACTTAGCTGGCATGTTTTAAAATTCACTGATATGATTTTTTTGGAAGTCCCTATTCTTTGATTATTAAGTAAATGATTACACAGTTCATAAGACATGAGTTATTTGAGGACTCAGACTGGATTAATCAGATTTCTTTTGGTTGTGACAGAAACTGAACTCAAGGGAATCTATTGAATTAGCAACCCGAAAAGTCCAGGAATTCACTCGGTTTCGGGGCTCCCTCGCAGTCCACCTTGCTTCTCACAGCTCCTGTCCTCATATTTGTCCTTCCTCTGCATAACTCAGGGAGACGGCTCAGCTCTAGTACGCAGCGTGGTTCTACCTAGGGATTACAGGACAGACTCTGCTCCAGCAACTCTACCACATCTCTGGGAGGCATCTGACAGACCTTGATTTGGGTCATGTGTCCATCTTTGAACCAATCGCCCCATCTAATGAGCCAGTCTGGATCTCATACCCACTCCTGTGGGGACAGAGCGTTGTAATTGACAACCGCATCAGGCCTCATGAAGTGGGGGGATGGACACATCTTCGAAGGAAAAGCTGTCTGCTCTCCATGGAAGCTAGACCTGCAAAAGCAACAGATGCCCACAGCATAGACCATGCCTAAATTATTCTTATATTTCCCCTAAGACAAGCATGTAGAATCAGCTTAATGTTAAATATTGAATGAATAACTACTTGTAGCACTTTATCCTTTCAAAACATTTTCACAGACATTATTTTACTATCAGTGGTAAAGACATTATGTGACTTGCTTAAAGTCACACAGCTGGTCTCTGATAGAGCGGTGTTCATAACTGGGTCTCCTGGCTTCTAGTTCAGTTCTCGTAGGAAGTCTTCCTTTTTTATTCTCTCTTGCTGCCAGGACTGATGTCAAAGGGGAAGAAAAGGGGGAAGAGACATTTTGGTCATGCTTTCACTACTTCTTAGAAGGCTTGATACGGTTTTGCACCTAGAAGGCCATGATGGTGGCAGGTGACGAGTAGGCCTCTCTCTTTCAGGTATATATCACGGACAGCTGCCATCACTGTTTAGATTATTAATTTATTATGTTGTAGAATCTGCCAAGGAAAGCTCACTTATTGTTTGTTTCTAAGGCTAATATTGTGCGTTTGACAATACTTTGGTGTGCAAACATTCCTTCATGAAAATAGTTCTCAAGAGTAGTGTCATGTGCTGGCAGTAATGCAGGTCGTAGGGCCAAGCTGTTGTTCGAATCTCCGCTCGGCTACTTGTAATCTTGGGCCACATGGGTAACCTCCACGAGCCTCCAGTCCCCTATAAAACAGGTTGACATCTATCTACTACACCTACTTCACAGGTACCGCAGCTGGGGTGGGGTCAGGGTCTCCTGAAGCCCCGGGCTGCCTGGGGAGGGTGACTGTAAGGTAAAGGTGAGATTCAGTGAGATCAGATGAAAGGGGTAATGGGGACTGGGAGCTATTCGATCATACAGTATTTATGCACCAGGCACTGGGGTATGTGGCGTGGACCCAAGGACCTCACTCTGGTGTAGGAGGCAGGTATCCATATAAACATAGTTGTCGGATGCCATGGATTTGGGGACAGAAAGACGTGGGGTTTTGCTTGTTTGTTTGTTTGTTTTAGAGAGAGGGGAAGGGAGGGAGAAGCGGAGGCAGAGACACATCAACCAGTTGCCTCTCACATGTGCTCCACCCCCCACCCCCACCCCGACCTTGACCAAACCAAAAACCTAGGCCTGTGTCCTCACCTGGAATTGAACCAACAACCTTTCACCTTGCAGGAAGACGCCTGACCAGCTGAGCCATACAGGTCGGGGCAGAAAGATACGTGTTTTAAAATCTCAGTTTTATCCTCTCTTGCTGTGTAACATGAAGTGAGTTTTTATTATCTATGAAACTCAGTGTTCTTATCTATAAAATGGAGATAATATTTAACTCGTGATATTGCAGTGACACGGAAGTTACTCAGTAAACAGTGCCTTCTTTTTCTTTTCTTACAATGTCCAGCGTGCGGAGAGGAACAGTTAAGGAAGCAAGTTATCTGGCCACAGCAGGGACCGGGTTGCTGGATCACAAGTTTGGTAAATAGCATAGCTTCCAGGTGATGATTGTGGATACTTGGACTATTCTGTTAAAAGGCAGTATTTTAACTTTACTTCCTTCACATAAAAACAGCCAAATCTCTGTACTGGAAATTCTTAAAGCTCAAAACAACTTTGATGCTTTCAAGTGCTGCTATGATGACCTAGTATTTTGCACAACTCCTCTTGTACAGAAAGGAACAAATATTTGATATTCATCTTCATTGTTTGCTGTGGGTTGGTTTCCTGTTATTTTTTTCCCTCTGTCTAGAGGAAGGGAGTAAAGGAAACTTCCTCATTAACCTACTCCTATACGGAACATGGTTGAAAAAAAGAAGCACCAAGGGCAAGACTAGAGTTTCTCATCAAGATTATGACCAGCCCAATTCAATACCAGTATACCTGAGGGATAGTTTATTGAAGCAGTGATTGTTGTTCACTTACCCATGTAAAGTAACAGAAGTACAAAGTACCAGAAAAGGGGGCCCACAGTGAGCCCAGGTAAATCAGGGGAGCTCACCCTCAGAGTGCGCAGTCTAGGAGGAGGTCCCACACACATATGTAAGCCAAGTTAGAAAGTAATTTAACACTGGACAGTCAAAAGAATTGGGTAAATTGATCTTGGATTGTGCGCAGAATTGGGAGAAGCCACTTCTTAGAGAAGAAAGATTGAAGAAGGTTTGTTATTGTTTTTGAAGAGGTGGTAGCTCAGTCTTGAAGCACTGGTGTAGTTTAGTATATGAACCTGCAGACATAAAGGTAGGAGAACATTTGCAGCAGAGGAATTAGTGTCAGGAAAAGTCAAGTCACAGAGCCAAGAATAGGAGGAGCATGTGGGCAGCCAGGTTTCACTGAGTCAGTATTCTTATCTCTACCACTCATCCAGCACTTATCTGTCCTTTTATTATTTCTTATTTTTATGAGTGTACACCTCATCTAGACTACGTAAGGGAAGTGTGCTGTGTAAAAGTGTGCTTTGCTTTCTCCCCATGTCACCCACCCTCCTTAGTAAATAACAGCACCTACGTTCTGCAGGTAAGTGGATTGGTTGACTCCTTAAAGGCAAAACAGGAAGAAATTGTGTCATCTAAAGGAAAATGTTTTCATGTAAGGTTGATATTTTAATGAATTAGAATGTTTTCCACCTTCTTTTTCTCACACTTAAAAATTCTTTGGTTTTTTCCCTTTTTAAAAAAATGTATTGATTAGAGAGAGAGAGAGAGAGAGACCTGCTGCTCCACTTATTTATGCACTCATTGGTTGCTTCTTGTAGGTGCCCCAACCAGGGAGCAAACCCAAGACCTTACATGTAGCGTATAAGACGACGCTCCAACCAACTGAGTTACCCGGCCAGGGCTTTCTATTTTTTTCTTGATAGAACTAGATAGTGTTGATACTAATATTTAATAGTACTTGAAAAAAACATTACGTACCAACAGATGCAGTACTCGAGTCCGGCAAGAATCAGCAATGGACACTAAAAGCTTTCATGAGATGAACGGTTGTTGGGGAATAAAACAGTCACACAGAATCAAAGTACCACCCCACGGGATAGTGATTAATCATAGAGGGACAAGGGATATCTGGAGAGTACCATCTGGTTCAAACTTAGCATCCCTCCTCCCAGGACAACTTGATCTGCAATATCAGCCTCCTGATGTGATACAGGACAAAGTCCACAGCATCCCTTATGTAATATTCTTGCCAACGGTGTTTCCTCTAAATGTACTTTGGGAGTAGGGACATACAAATCTAGACCGTGAGACACTTAACAGGACAACTGGACCAGATTCTTTAAAAAACGGCAGTGGGACTGTTCAAGAATTAAGGACACTAAAGAGACACGCCATTGAAATGCAAAGAATGATCTGTGACTGGCTCCTGGATTCAAAAACACAACCAACCATTAAAGGCACTTTTAGGACAATTGGTGCAGTGTGAACATGCGCTGCGTATTACAGAGGATTACGTGTGGCTCGTCATTTCGGAAGGGTGTGTTCACGTTGCGGTGGTTGGTACGGACTGAATGTTTGTGCCCCCCTCCCGCAGCTCGCATGCTGAAATCCTTACCCCCAATGCGATGATATTAGGAGGCGGGCACCTTTGAGGAGGTGATCAGGTCCTGGGGGGGCTCCCATGAATGGGACGAGTGCACTAGGAAGAGACCCCAGAGGTCTCTTACTCACGTCCTCTCCACCACAGAAGGAGAAAACTGCTGTCGGCAACCCAGAAGAGGGCTCTCACCAGGACCTGATCTCAGACCTCTATCCCCCAAAACTGTGGGAAATAAGCTTCTTTTGTTCAGAAACCACATGGTCTGTGGCATGCCGGTAGGGCAGCACAAATTAAGACAGTGGCTGTGTAGGAGAATGGCTTGGATCTCGGGATACTTGCTGAAGTATGTAGGGGTGAAGTGTCGTCGTATCTTCAAATTACTTTTAAGTGGTTGAACAAAAAAAGTATAAATGTTTGTGTATAAATGCTTGAGCAAAAAGAATATACTATGTACTGCACACACTGTGTGAGAGAGAGGAGCAGATGTGGACCACGTTAACAAATGGCGAATTTAGGTGAAGGACGTAGTTCACGTAGTGTTATTTTATCAGCTTTACTATAGGTTTGAATTTTCTGAAATAGTAAGTTAGGAAAAAGTGAAACTATATCTTTTTCCTAATCGTCAAACATCATGTATGCTTGTTCACTGAGAAATTTTAGAAAAAATAGAAAAAATCATGAAAAATAAAGTAGCATGTGCTATGGCAGAACTTCTCCTACCACCTTGCTTTGCAGTCCCTCCGCAGCTGGTACCGTCGGGCAGTCTCTCTAATGAGGAGTCACGCTGGAAGGTGGGTAGGAGTCATTTACATTTCTCAGAGATCCTATCGACTGGGTTTCAGATCGCCTTGGTTCTCTTCCTCAGGTTTAATCCTTTCCATGCAGAAGCTACAAACTTGAAAAATAAATACTCAAGTGCTACAAAAACATTATTTTAAAACACAGGGAAATTTTTAGGTTGACCCATAAAAGACCACAAAATTGAACATATAACCTCATGGTTATGAAGGCCTAACCACCCCCAACCTTCCCGGTGCAGTTAGAAGAAGATACACATTCAGGTGGCATGGCACCCAGGGTCTGGCTCCTGCCTCCCGCAGACGTCACCTCCTGTCCTCTCGCCTTCTTCTGACCTCTTGTACGTTGCATCTCCAAAATGACCCTAGATTTTGCCTTACGGTGCTCTTGGCCCACAGCTTTTTGTGGCCAGCTTTTTCTCCTCAGTAGTCTCAGCTCAAATGTCATCCCTTCTTCAGAGCAGCGATCTCTCCACCGGAGGCAGCTCCCACACCTGAGCCTCAGCCAGTCCTCTCTGTCCCTGTAGCCTGTTTGGCTCCTTTAGGTCACTCACTCATCACCATCTGAAACTATCTGGTTCATTCTCAGTGTAGTCATCTTTGTTGCCTGTCTTCTCCCAACTCGGATGTAAACCTCCATGAGGGACCTCGTCTGTCTGGACTCCACTGTGTCTCCAGGGCTTAGCTAGGTCAGGGTTCCGTACACACCAGATATGGAGTTAACATTTTTTGACTGAACAAGTTCCTTTTCTTATACAATTCACAAATGTGCCACTTGGACCACACTCTGTGTGGGTTAGCATCAACATTTTGATGTTGTAGGCAGTTAGACAGACAGGGGCAGAGTAGGAACCATAAGCCAGGGATGCAAGGTCACTAGGGTGGCAAGCCCTGTGTCCCTAAAAGCTAACAACTGGACAGCTGTAAGGTGGGACCTTGCTCTCAGGGTGACCTTTATTCCCCAGCATGTCCCTAGTCATGTGCTAGACTCTTTTAGAGAAGGAATAAGGGGGCCAGAGAATAGCCTGAGCAGATTTCCATCCCACACAACACCCCTTGCACGACCACTCCCTTAAGCACTAAGCCCTAGGGACAACATCTAGGCCTCCGTTGTGTTTCAGCTCCAGGTCCAGAAGAGCAGCAGGGCCAGGTGGGGTGACACCATGGCTGACATCAGGACCAGCTGCAATGACTAATGACCCCCTGCCCTGGCACCGACCAGTCAGTAGAGACCTGGTACTGAAAGGACAGGGCACACCTGGAAAGCTAATGAATATTCTATGAGACCTCCAGATAAAAGACCTTATGATGAAGGACCCCATACAGTTCTCTCTCTCTCTCTCAGCTCTCTCAGGAACAAGATGCACCTTTTCTCCCCATTTCTTCCTTCAAGATGAGTTCCTTTGCTTTCTTTCTCATAAGTTCAAAGGGCCCTTCCTTTGCCTCTGTAACTTGTTTCCTGAGCCCACACAGCCCAGTTGGTTCACTTCTTCTACCTCTTTGACTTTCTTTTTTTAAATTTTATTTATTTTGCCTTGGCTCGTGTAGCTCAGTAGATTGGGAGCAGGCTGGAAACCAAAGAGCTGCCAGTTTGATTCTCAGTCGGGGAACATGCCTGGGTTGTGGGCTGGGTCCTCAGTGGGGGCCACATGAGAGGCAACCACACATTGATACTTCTCTCTCTCTCTCTTTCTCCCTTCCTTCCCCTCTGTCTAAAAATAAAAATAAATAAGATCTTTTAAAAAATAAATAAATAAAATTTTATTTATTTTTAGAGAGAGGGAAGGGAGAGAGAGAGGGAGAGCAAAACATTGATTGGTTGCTTCTTTTTTTTTTTAGGATATAAATACTTAGTTTTAAATTTATTTATCTTTTTAAGTTTAATCTGTATTATATTTCTTTTTACATTACCTTTTAGTGATCGGTTGCTTCTTGTATGCTCCCCAACTGGGGACCAAACCTGCAACCCAGGCATGTGCCCTGACTGGGGATGGAACCGGCAACCTTTTGCTTTGCGGGATGACACCCAACCAACTGAGCCACACCAGTCAGGTCTCTTTGGCTGTCTAAATAAACTTTTGCTTGTATTTGAGTCTTTACTCTGAATTCTTCTTAACCAGAACTCAAATACTGAGGTCTAACATCTGGTGCCATTTGCTGTTAACAATTTCAAGAGCTACACTAAGTTTTTCTTTGTAGGCTCCTAAAGTTTTTTCCTAAAGAAAATCTGAATAAAATCACCTCTAATGAATAAATGAACTGTACCTCATAACCAACAGAATGTCAAGATAAGTTTGTGGTCTGCTTAAAGTCTAACAGCTACGTACTAGCCCAGTTCAAGTGATTTTTCTAGGGTTAGGATTTCTTGTTGATAACTTAGAGATTATTATTAGTGCATTTTAAAGTTTGGGGACACAGGAAGTAAAGAGATCTGTGAAGTTAAACTTAGATATGAGAAGATAGTATTTGCAGTATTTGGTTAATGTTTAGTTTTTCCTCTTTCCTTTTTTGAACTTAAAAGCTTCAGGAAGCCAGTGGCTGAAAAAGCCTGCAAGGTCAGTTTTCCACTGCAGTGGAAATGACTATGACTGGCTCCACTTAAAAAATCAGTCCTACCCTTTTCTCTGCATCATCCTTATAATTTTGGCAATATTCTGTCCCAGATCAAAATCCTTCCTCTCCCTTTTCAAGTGATGACCTCCACGTCCTCTGATTCCACGCAGTTAGTTATCTTCTGCTGGCATTTGAGGAGTACTCTTCACAACGCCAAACTCCTAGACACAAGTCTCTAATCATCTCTTAAGAATGTCTCTAAATGCTATCATTTTATGTAAGTTTACTATAAAATAGAATATCCATACACATTTATACAAAAGTGCATAAAATGCGTATGGTTTAATAAGTTGTTGTAAAGCTAACAGGCATGTAACCTGCACCCAGGTGACGAAGCAGACCATTGCCAGCACTCCCAAAGCACCTCCATCTCCTCTTCCCATCTTTACCCTCATTCCTCCCGCAGCTGACCACCATCTTAACTTTTATGACAATAATTTATTTGCTTTCCTTTTACTGCTTACTTATCCCCAAACGATGTAACTTAGTTTTGCCTGTTTTCGAACTTTGTATAAAGGGAATCACACTGCATTTTGGTGTTGTTTATTTTGTTCAATATTGTGTCTGAGTGATTCACCGTGTTGTTGGGAGGTGCCCACAACATTCCATTGTATCTCAATTTTTTTCTTATGGTTATTTTTTCTATGGCTTCACTCTGAATTCTTTTTATGGGTAGTTTAAAGGCGTTTGGGTATTTTTTTAAGAGACAAAAAGCAGTAAAACGGTTAAGAACATTATTCTGGAATTAGAGTGGATTGTCTTGAGTAAATGATCAAACCTGTCTGAAATTTAGTTTTCCAGAAATGGGGAAAATATTACATCATAAAGATTGTTGTAAAGACAAAAAAAAAAAAAGCCTATGAAGCACTTAGTACAGCGCCTGGCACATGGTTACCCTGAGTAAATGATGGTTCCGCTTGTTGAAGACATTCCAGTTCAGGGCCTCTGTTTAACCTCGGCTCCTCCTTGAGGATCTTGCTTTATACTTAGGAATTGAGGAGACAGAGCTTTACTCACCACATGTCATCATCTCCTCAGAAATTGCTTTCCTGGTGCCTTCCCCATAAACTCCTCCATAATCTGTCCCACCTTCTGATTGGGTGGGGAAACTACAGGCCCTTCCTGCCAGGCCCTCGGCAACTCCACCCTGAGTTGCCCTTGAACAAAGAGCAATCCGTGGATCCATTCATCAAGCAGGTGAGGCAGAGCGGAAATATTCTAATCCCCTTTCTTTTCTCCTCAGAGACCTAGGACTAGAGTTGTAAGCCTGGAAATGCTGTTAAGGAAGATGCTGTTTTCACAATGGCAGGAGATCATCACAGAGATGGACGAGACTCCACAGGCATGTTGGATTCAGGAATCAGGGCTATTCATACCCATTTGCTCACTCACCAGCTGTGTGTGGAAAAACACTGCGACAGAAACTGTGTGAGGCAGGTGGGCTACAGCCAACCGTCTGGCAAATTCATTGAGACTTGTTTTGTGGCCCAGCATATGGTTTATCTGGGTGAGCAGTCCACGTGCCTCTCAACAATATTATGAATAGAGTCCTATTTACTATCATTCCAAATTGACAGTAGAGAAAAATGAGGCTTATGTCCTTTAGCTTCCCTAAAGGATTAATCCTATCCAGCCAATAAGTAGCAACATGATATTTGAAACCAAATTTCTGACACCATATTCTGAGTTCTTAAGTTTATCCTTACATATAAAACTGAGGAAAAAAAAATATTTAAAAAAAATTTTACCATGCATTTGACTGCAGGGAAAATCAACAGATTTCTAATCACAGTATCTCTGAGAATATTTCCTTTGTTTGAGTCGTGAGGATTTTCATCAAATGTTCAATAGTGGATCCTAGTCCATAATTCTATTATGAGTTGCCAAGAAGGGATGTTTAATTAAAAATCATTAAAATTTTGCTACAATTTATGATTATGTAACATGAATACATTGAGCACCACATCATTTAGCATCCAACAAATTTTGTTTTGCTATTGAAGAATGATATATCTAGGTTTTGAGGCTGCATTTTCTTTCTGAACATTTTCAACCACTACTTGATATGCACACTATTAGGCAATAGCTAAAAGAACACAGTTTTTAGATTTTTCAATTTTGTGAGCATCATTTGGAAAATTAATGTGAATGGAATAAAAATGGCATACAACATTCCAACAGAAATTTAACTTAGTATTAAGTTGAACCACATGAAATTGCCATTTCGTAGTTAAAAATGATCAACTATTTCTAATTCCATTTAGTTCAACTTAATAAATTCTAATATTCCATATGGATAAATTTAATAGGAAAGTAAGTTTTGCTAAGTCAAGAGTTTTTGGGGTTTCGGTAACTATTGTGCACAGGGTAGTCACTCAAAAACTTGTTGAATGAATGAATAAGGAGAGCAAATGAAACATGGTAACTAACCTTCCATTCTAACACAACACACCTTTGGGTTTAGCTTTGGTGCGGGGATAGGAAAAATAATGGTCCAGGCTGGGTAGCACAGTTGGTTAGTGTGTCATCCCAACTCACCAAGGCTGAGGGTTCTATCCCTGTCAGGGCACATACAAGAATAAACCAATCAATGTGTAAATGAGTGGAACAACTCTCTCTCTTTCTTTCTCTCTTCCTCTCTCTCTCTAAAAACCAATAAAAGGAAAGAAAAATAGCATGATATGCATTAGTCTCTTAAAATGATAAAAAGTTTAATTTAAAAATCTGATTTACCCAAGAGAATTAAAAACATATGTCCATGCAAAAACTTGTACTTGCATTTTATTCATAATAGCTGAAAGGGGAAATAACCCAAATGTCCATCAACCGATGAAGGTTTAAGCAAAATGCAGTGTATCCATTCAATGGAATCTTATTCAGCCATAGACAGAAATGAGTTAAGTACTACAACATGAATGAATCTTGAAAACATATTCAGTGAAAGAAGCCAGACACATGCACTGTGTTATTTATTCACATAAGACGTCCAGAATGGGCAGATCGGTGCAGACAGAAAGCAGGTGAGTGGTTGCCAGAGTCTGGAGGCCAGGGGATATGGGGGTGACCGCTGATGGACACGGGGCTTCTTTTTAGGGGGATGAACATTCTGCATTTAGACCGTAGTGATAGTTATATCCTTGTGAATGTACTAAAAAACACTAACTTGTATGTACACATTAAAATTAAAAGTGAATTTTATGGTATAAGAAACATTTCAATTTTTAAAAGTAGGGAAAAAACTCTAAGTCTCTTCAGAACATGTCAAAGCACACTAAAAAAGAATAGGCAGGTGTTTATAAGTCTGAGAGTATTAGGAAATGTTCCCTTGTTTAATTATAAACGGAGTGGAATGTTTGGGGATCTCAGTAATCTGACAGGGAACATTAAGGGGATTAACCTCACTTCCCGGGTGTTAACACCACCAATTTAAACTGCATCATTCAAAGACTACAGTCGTATTAAAGTAATTGTAGCAGTGAATTCCACAAAAACAATGCCAATCAGATGAATTATCCATTAAGATTGTCATCACTTTAAATATTTTATATTCGTATACTGCTTTTACTTCCTTAAGTACTGAATTGTGGATTAAGATCTATTGTATGGGAGAGTTACATCTCTAACCACTTAATTAAAGGCAGAGAAGTGGGTGGGACTGGGTAGAAGTTGATTAGCAATGCTGACATTCCAGATTGGAACCCAAAGTGAAGCAAGATTTAAGAAACCTACACTCTAGCCTTCAATGCAGTAGTTACATAGCAAGAACTAAAATTGCCACATTCTGGAGTGTTAAAAAAATTGAAATATTGAAATACAACATACGTATATTAAGGGTAGACTATGAATTTTCCTCAGTGAACACTCCTTTGGAAATAGCCTCCAGTTCAAGAAAGAGAAGACAGCGCGTAAAACTCGGCTTTTTTGAAAGCCAAAGATAGTATTAAAATAGTTTAATTTCTTCCCCCGAGATTCTCCATCATACCACAGTGAAATGGGGGGACGGGGGCAGAGGACCCTTAAGCGATAGTAATGTATACCGTGGTGTGTACTTAATTTTGATGGCAAATTTACCGACACCAGTATCTACGGTACTTCCCCTTCATTTAACCACTCTGAGTAATGGGCTTTTTTGTAAATCCAGGGATTCAGAAACAGTTCGTAAATTTACGCATGACTTTTGAAAATCTCCCACATTTAGATGCTTCTTTCCAACAAAATTTTAACCAAATTTTGGAGCACGAAAATGCTGTAAGAAGACGTGCTTTTCCTGCCGAAGTGCTGAGCACCCCGCCCCCACCCCGGCCGCCCGCCCTCAGCAGAAGGACGGGCTTCAGTATCCCTCACTCCACTTCCTACCAGAGACCCGCGCAGCTCTGAGCGCGCGCCAGGGTGGCCCGCGACCCCCGCAGCCCTGGCCCTTCCTCTGCACTGGGTCCCTTGTCTCTCCCCAAGAAACGCGGAGCTTTTCCTTTAACTCCGCGCTCCTCAACAGTGTGCGAAGCCGGGCCGGTTCTTCCCGCCTCCTTCTCCACCTCTTCCTTCCCCCTCCCATTCGAGTTTCAGGTGAATGGGTCGCCGAGGGAGGAGGCGGCCACACCACACCTCCTCGCCAGCGTCCACCTCCCCTTTCTCCTTCCTTAGGCGGAGACAGAGGGACTCGCGGGAGAGCTGGCCAGAGCGCCGAGGAGCCCGTGCGGAGTGCAGCAGGTGGGGTCGCCCGGGCGGGGCGGCGGACCTCCCGCAGCACTGCCTGGCGTTGGTGCGCATGCCCGGGGCAGGGCCCTAGTGGGGAGGGGGGGGGGCTGGTCCCTAACCCGGTCCCCGGCTGCGTGCTGGCGGTCCACACAGCCTCAGGTGCCACCGCCAGGTGAGCGCACTCCTGTGCTCCCACCGTCTCGGGTGGGCTGGGCGGGACTGCAGTGAGTAGGTGAGAGTTGGACGCGGCGGGGGGACCGCGGCGACCGTGTCTGGCAGGGGAGGCGCGGGGGGAGGGCGCTCAGGGCTAGTTTCGGTGGCGGTTTCGCCCCTGGGCTGGGACTCGCGGGAACCGGAGAGGTGCGGGTCCGCCGAGCCTGCTGCGCTCGGCTAACTTGAAGCTGCGTCCCAGGGCCCCCAGGGCCACTTGGAGGCGCCGGTCAGCTCCTTCGGCGGAAATGCTTTACTACGAGTGTGCCCAGGCGGCGCGGGCACCTTCGCTTTCAGCGGGGCGAGAGGTTCGCGGACAGTGAGAACCCTGCGCTCAGCTCTCCGCGCTGCAGTGCTGCGGGGTCCTCAGGGCGAGGCGCGCGGCGCCCAGCTCCGCGGGGGTCCTGGGCCCCGGAGCTGGAGCTAGAGGGGCGCTCGCTGGCCGGGGCGGGGGGGGGTCTCAGAGCCCGGGAGACCTCATCTTTTCCGCCCCTGTGCGACCCATTTGGGTGTCTCTGGGAGGGAGGGTGGCCGGGTCGAATCCATGAAATACTGTATTCGCGGAGCGACGGTGTGCGCCGACTATTTTGAATTTCGAGTCCACTTAGTGGGAGTTGGGTGAGCCCTCGTGGATTTAAGCTGGGGGGACGGGGGTTTAATTTCGAGGGAGGCTGTACTTCGAGGGAATTTGCTCACGCTCGGATTCTCAGCCGTGACCGGAGGCCTCGGGGCGGTCCTTGCTCTGGCAGCGCGCCGTGCCTGGGGCGCTCCTGGGCGCGGCGGGGCGCGCGAACCCCGACCCTGCCTCGGCCGGGCAGCTGGGTTTTGAGACCTTGGAAGTACAGCAGACATGTTGCCTCTGTCGGAGGAAGTGTGCGGGGAGAGGTGGGTTGAGGGGCCAAAATGGCCTCTGCTGCTTGGGGCTGGAAGAGCCGCTCCGAACCCCTTGTGTCCAAGGTGAAGCGACTGAGCGGGAGGAGAAGCCACGGCATCCATCCTCGGGCCTGCCCTGGGGCTGGCTGGGCAAACTGCCGGCTTGGGAAAGGACCTGGGGCGGGGAGGAGGCAGCCTCACGGGTCAGTGAGTGGCCCTCTCGCACAACAGGTGTATTATTGGGATCCCGGGAAAAGGGAAGAGAGAAACCCTTACCGTGAAGGCACTGCTGGCGATTCCTGCTGTGATTGAAACTAGTTCTTTCTAGACGAGGTAGATTTCTCAAACTACTCATTCCCAACTATAACAATGTTTATTTTGCATTGTACCTGTGGATCTTTATTTTCTCTGATTTTTAAAAAAATAGACATTTAAAAATGGTGGATCTACAGTAATAGATATCTCCTCAGACAACGCGACAATTTCTTTTTTTTTTTTTGTACTTTGGCATTTATTTAGTTATTAGGTGCCTCCTTTGTTAGGTGATGGAGCATAGTGAGATTTAGACAACTTCCGGGCGATTTAGGGGGATGATGGGCAGACCCCTCCTCTGTCGGAGGCTCTGCTCTAAAAGTGTTTGTAGGTTATTATCATTTAATCAACCACTCTAAGAGGTAGACCTTATTAGAACTCTTTTAAAAGTGAATACACACCTTTAAACCTAGTGACCTTCTTAGCCTTGAAAATGTGGTGTGAATCAGCTGGGGATCTTATTAAAATACAGATTCTGATTAATAGGTCAGAGGCGGGGCCTGGAATTCCGCATTTCTAACAAGCTCCCAGGTGATGCCCACATGGCTGTGTATTTCACCCTTATCTCTCTCTTCCCCTCAGACTATACACTCTTAATTATGCTTGTTGAACTTAAAGGATTGTGTTTGCTGGGCGTTAAGACTGAAGAACTTCAGGATGGTCAGTGATGGATTGAAACCTCACCTGTAATAGAGACTATTGGTTTTTATAAATCAGGTGTTGGTAGATTATCACTTTTTACCAGGGATCAGGAATAACAGTGATGCTCAAAACAGACATCTCAGTACTTGTGAAGCTGATATTCCAGTTAGGGTGGAGATGGTGGCAGTAAAAAAAAAAAAAAGAAAAGAAAAGAAAACCTAATGATTTTAGTTAGGGGGGAAACTTGCTCTGAAAGTAAAACATGGCGTGGATGGAGTGTGTGACTGGGAAGACATCTCTGAGGAGGTGACGTTTGAGCTGAGACCTGAACCACAGGCACCTGCCATGTAAAGATCTGAGTGTACTAGACAGGAAACTCACAAGATCAAGGCCGTCCTTGGATTGCCACTTTTATTCTAGGCAGTGATCCTCAAAATATATGTTTGTTGTGCTTAAAATTCATTTGGGGAGCTTGTTAAAAATCCAGTTTCTGACACAGAGCTCATCTATTTCAAAATCTGCCTAATTTCAAAATTTTAGGCAGTTTACTAATCATGTGCCTATAACCTAAAAAGAATCATTTAATATCAGGCACACTTAAAAAACCTCATTAAAAGCAAATGAACTGTTGCGCCTCTGATTGAAAAGGAACAGTCTGCCCTTAAACATAAGAAAGTTTATTTTTTACTTTTTCGACAGTTGGCTTTAAAGAATAATTTTGGGCCATAGTATTTTCAGACTTTTAAATTTCAACTTAAATTGTTTTTTTGTCTTTTTTTTTTTTTAATTAAGACAGCTTTTGATCACTAAGCATTTTCAAGGGGAGAACTTTTGTATGTTAACGTTAACTGGCTTTCAGCCTAACATGTCAACAGGTGTTTGCTCCTGTTTGCCCCTCACTCTTCCTGAGCTCTTTGACTTGTGTGCCTTCACTGTCATGACTCGCCGTGCTGGGCGTTGGACACCAGTCTGTTGTGTCTCGGCTCTTTCTCCTTCAGCTGTGGCCTTAAAGCACAGTCACAGACTGCCTTGAAAGAGACCTTTTAAGTCCTGTCCAGTCTCCCCTAGATATCAAGCAACTAAAGTTTTGCATGATTGGCAAGAGATGGAATTGTTAGTTGTTATTTTTGGAGGGTGGAGGAGATTCTTCCTAACATTGAGAGGAAAGCTGACCCTGTGATATTTTTTTAGTTTTTTTCAAAGAACCATTTCTAGGACTACAAAGACAGCTCTTTACATATTTGAAGGTAGCCTTAGTGGTCCTTCTAATGTTGAGTTCTTCAGGCCAAACATTCCCTGTTTTTCCAGTCATCTGTGTTAAGACATGATTTTGTAAGACTTTTACTAATTTTAGCCCTGGCTGGTGTGGCTCAGTGGATTGAGTGCCAGCCTGCAAACCGAAAGGTTGCTAGTTTGATTCCCAGTTGGGGCACATGCCTGCAATCCATGTATCTCTTATGCTGATGTTTCTCTCCCTCTCTTTCTCCCTCCCTTCCCCTCTATCTAAAAATAAATAAAAAAAAATATTAAAAAAAAGACCTTTAATAATTTTAGTCACCCTCCTGGAGAGGCACTTAGTTGGAACACGATGCACACATTTTAAGGTTATGCAGAGGTTTGCTTCTTTTTAATAACTATGTCATTACTAGATCCAAGCACTGTCTGTGTGCATACTGCCTGAGTTTGCAATAACACGTCAGCTTTTGTTGAAATTCTCACCAAGGTAATGCACTTTTGAAAGTGGACAGTTATCAGCCCTGGCCGGGTAGCTTGTTGTTGAGAACGTTGTCCTGATACACCATAGTTGCGGGTTTCATCCCTGGTCAGGACACATACAAGAGGCAACCAATGAGCACATAAGTAAGCGGAGCAACAAGTCGCTGTTTCTCTCTCCCTCCCTTCCTCTCTCTCTCTCAAATCAATTTTAAGAAAGTTATTTAAAAATGAAGTTATTATGCCAGATCTCCCTATCCAGCACTGACTCTATTAATTTTTTAAAATTGAGTTTACATTTTTAAATTGATTTATCCATACCACCAGTATTTGAGAATGTAAAGAGTTATACCTAATTGCCTAAACACTGAATTTCTCACCTTCAGGACAACCACCTTGCAGCGAATACTACATTTTCTTATCTTTCTTAATTCACGTTTCACTTAGTTCTCCCAGCAGAGAGGTCAGGATTATTCCCCGTTTGACAGAGGATGATAGTGAGGCTCAGAGATGAGGAGTTTGTGTGAGGCTGTGAGCTTTTACAACCAGCATGTTTGTTTCAGCTGATCATTCTGGCCTTACAGAGAACCTGGTCAGTGTTGATGTCCTTGTAGCTAGTGGGTTTGCTAGCTGCACACCTGGTGAGCTTGTTGCATCCACTTTGTAGAGACCTCCCTCCAGGTGGGTGTAAATGGTCCATTCTTTCGTCCTAATTAGGTTCCATTATTCAGCCCCTTAGAAATCTGCATAATGACACCGTGTACACAGCAAGGATGTGCTCAAGATTCTCAGGATTCTCTCTGTACTTCCTTCACCTGCCAGTCTGGTTAACCTCAAGAAAGGAAGTTGGTGTGGCGTGGCTTGTTCTTAATTAGCTTTCTAAAATGATTTGCTTCACAATTTAAAATCTTTGCTATTAGAGAAGACAGGACAACTAAACTCTGAATCTAGGAAATAGGAGTTTGGGAAGGGATTTTGTTGTCTGGATTTTTGACAAAACTGAAACTACAGCCTGGGTCTGGATTCATTTAGAATTTTCAAAAACCATCACTGAGCCTGGAATTTTTGGCATAGTCTTGAATGAGTGAGTCATAGGTATAGAAGGAATGTGATTCCTCCTCTTGAGCCAGTCTGTCAGAATGTGATATTCTGCTCTAGAAGTAGCGTCCTGCCTTCCTTAATGTCTAAATTCAGTTTTTCTTAATATTTTTCTGAACATCAAGTAGGGAGACATTTAATCTGGACTTTTACAGCACCATCATATTTTGGGCTGAAGCGCTCATTTATATGTGTGTTTGAGTGCTAGTTACAGGGCTGTGTACACCTATGATTTGTGGACTTTCTGTATGTTATAGTTCAGTAAAGCAGCTCTTAGAAATAAAAGAATGTAGAGAAGTCTTCCTGTGACGTGTTTGGAAAAATTGTTCTACTTGTATTGATGTTATTAACATTCACTATATTTCCACCTTTGAGGTTTCACCTAGTAAACATTTGGGCAGTATTTTATTCTAAGACATTTGGAATTGGCTGTCCTTAAGGATGTGAAGGATAGCTGCCATTGATTTTAAAGGACAAAGTTTAAAGAGCTTGAATTGATACACTGTTCCTAATATAGTGATGTAAGATTGCACGTACTTTATTTGAGAAGGAAAATATTAGACACTTTAATATACCCAGATTATAGATCTTGCTCAAGTGGCCTTCCTCCCTCCTTCCTTCCCTTCCGCTTCCTCTTTAAGTCTTTGGTCATCCCATACCACTTTATCGCGAAGTTCAGCCCTAAGTTAATGCCTATAGAGTTGCTTTCTTTGGGTGCGACCTTCAGGAGAGCTGTGTCTCACACTGAACTTCCACAGGCTCCTGTGGTATAGTGGAGGCACTTAATAAATACTTGTTGATTGAGTGAAGTTGGAACAAATTGAGGACTTTTAGAACAAAATCATTCCACTTTTCCCTTAGAGAAGAGGACTCCTTAATACAGTGTGTGTTTAATGTTTCCCCCCATAATTTGTAAAAACTATGCCCAGTTTTGATGACTTAGAAAAGCAGAAGGGGAAAATGTCCACAGTCCCACCATTCAGAGCTGCATCTTGTAATCATTTGTATTGATAAAAGCATGCTTTTACACCAGATTATGCTTTAATTAACACTGAGGTGCTAGTATGTGCTAGACTCTGCTAGTTATGCAATTTCATATGCATTCTCATTGTATATGAATTTTCCAAAGTCGTGTGAAACAACATTTAAAAAATTTTTTTCTTATGCCCATCTTCCTTATTCTTTGAAATGACTTTAAAAAAATAAATCCCATTTAAAAAAATCACTACAATGTAGGATTTCAAGTTTAAACGGTATCTGTCTGCTGGTTATATACAGAGCATGGTGCTAGGAGCTGCGAGGACTGCCAGGCTCAGTGATTGCCGTGCTCAGTGATTTCCTGGGCTGAAGGAATTAATGGTCCAATGTGTAAAAAGAGCCATGGAAAGGACAAGAGAAGTAAACACGGTGTGAAAGGTTACTTGGGATTGCTGTCATTAGTTTTCTTAGTGATGTAAGGCAACTGTAAGCTCAGAGTAATGCCGTTACCCTACTTATGTTGCCTAGATTGGCTTATCTTGGGAGCTTCAGGACATTGCTCATCTTGAAGATCAGGTGACCACTGACCATGTCAACGCGGCCTTTTGAAAGTCCACCTCCATATAGACCTGATGAATTGTAAGTAAATAATTCTTCAGTTTTTTAAAAAAGTCTGTTACATGTAAAAAATATGTACCTTGCATTGTTGAAACTTTGTGTCTACAATGTTGAAATCTATTGTTGTTTGCTTTTAAAAATAAAATATGTATATTCAGTGAGAAATGAATTTCCCTCTTACCCATAACTTCCAGGATGACAGTTTTCTCTGCAGAGGCAACAGTTGTTACCTGTTACTAATATTTGCTTCAGTATAGTCTAGGTTTACATTTGTGTGTATATTTACTCCTTTTTGTTTTCCACGATTGGTGTGAAGCTTTCATATTAGTGCCTTTATTTATTTTTTTCAAGATTTTATTTATTTATTTTTAGACAGAGGGGACAGGAAGAAGAGAGGGAGAGAAACATCAATGTGTGGTTGGCTCTCATGCATGCCCCCTACTGGGGATCTGGCCCTCAACCTGGGCATGTGCCCTGACTGGGAATTGAGCCAGCTATCCTTTGGTTCGCCAGCCAGCGCTCAATCCACTGAGCCACACCAGCCAGGGCCATATTAGTGCCCTGCTTAAATGGCCATTGGCAACATAACAATTTTTAAAATAACACTTTTCTTGAGATATAATTCACATACCATACATCTCGCTCATTTCAGTGATTTTAATTTAGTCACAGAGTTGTGGAAGCATCACCACAGTTTTAGCACATTTTATGACTCCCTTCCCAAAGAAACCCCTGCCGATTACAGTCATCCCCCCATTTCCCCCTGCACATAGCAACCGACAGTCTATTTTCTGTTCTAGGTTTGTCAGTCCTGGACATTTCCTATAGCTGGAATCATACAATGGAGTGACTCTGACACTTTCTACCCACAGACAGCCTCGGATTCCACTTCTTTCCACAAGTCTTTGTGATTCACTTCTTTCACTTAGCATAATGTGTACTGCATTGTCAATTCTAAGAGTGATTCCTGCCATTATATAAAACAAGAAGCAGCATTGAGGGTTCTTGGCATCCCTAAATATTTGGGTTTAACAGTGGATTCTTCAATTCAACATTTTTTTAAAAGATTTTATTTATTTACTTTTAGAGAGAGGGGAAGGGAAGAGAAAGAGAGGGAGAGAAACACTGATCGATTGCCTCTATAGGTCCCCAACCGGGGACCTGGCCCACAACCCAGGCATGTGCCCTGACTGGGAATTGAACCTGTGACCTTTTGGTTCACAGGCCAGTGCTCAATACACTGAGCCAGAGCATCCAGGACCAATTTTAAATTTGTTACCAAGGGTTGCTAGGGATTGCCTCCTTTAAGTAGTTTGTAGGTTTAACCCTTTGATAATTTAGTTGGGATTTAGTTCATACTGCATAGTCTCTTAACTAATAATTTGGACATGATATTAGACACAGTTGTTTATGGCAATGTCGTTGTTAAAAATGTTAGAGAGTATATAGCCCTGGCTGGTATAGCTCAGTGGATTGAGCGCCGGCCTTGGGAACCATAGGGTCACTGGTTTGATTCCCAGTCAGGGCACATGTCTGGGTTAGGGGCCAGGACCCCAGAAGAGGGTGTGCAAGAGGCAACCACACATTGATGTTTCTCTCCCTTTCTCCCTACCTTCCTCTCTATCTAAAAATAAAATAAATACAATCTTAAAAAAAAAAGAATTATCTTTAAACATTTTTAGAGAATATAGTTATTGAGTACCAAGTGTTGCATTACCTGGTGGTTTTTTTGTGTTGCTTTTATAAACGATGGTGAAATATAGTGTACAAATAGAAAAGGGAAAGACGTGTGTATGAGTTGATGAGTAAAGACAAAGCAAAACTATCACCTCGGTCAAGAAAGAAACAACACCTCAAAGTCCTGCTCTGACCTGGGGTCAGGTCAGGGCTGTAGAAACATAATGTGAACCACATGTGCAATTTTATGTTTTCTTAAATGTATATTGAGAACAAAAGAAATGAATTTTAATAATGTATTTCACTTAATATATCCAAAATGTTGTCGTTTCAACTCATGATTGATATAAAGACTGGTTCAGGAGATAGTTTACATTCTTTTTTTTTTTTTTTTAAGTCTTTGTATTTTATTTATTTATTATTTATTTATTATTTATTTTTATTTATTTTTTTAAGATTTTATTTCTTTATTTTTAGAGAGAGGAGAAGGGAGGGAGAAAGAGCAATGTATGGTTGCCTCTCACCCTCATTGGGGACCTGGCCCGCAACCCAGGCATGTGCCCCAACTGGGAATCAAACCGGGACCCTCTGGTTCCCAGCCCACGCTCAATCCACTGAGCTACACCAGCCAGGATAAGTGTTTGTATTTTAGAGCAGTTTTACATTCATGGCAAAACTGAGAGGAAGGTACAGTGATTTTCCACATTCCCCCTCCCCCCACACACACACAGACAGCCTCCCTCGTCATCCACATCCTCCACCAGAGTGGTCCATGTGTTATGATTGATGAGCCTACGTTGGCACATCAGTATCAGCCAGAGTTAATATTAGTTAACTGTTAGTTAATAATAGTTAATATTAGGGTTCTCTCTTGCTGGTCTGACTTTTTCATGCTGCAATCACTGTATTTTACAGTTAAAAGCTCATCTCAGTTTGGACTAGCCACCCTTCAAGTGGTCAGTAAACCCGTGTGGCTAGTGGCTGCCACGTTAGCACAGCTCTGTAGCGTTTCATCATAGGCTGTATCAGTTCCCCATTAAATTGGGTCCCCGGACCAGTTCCAGTGTAGGGTGTTCCCCACACCGACAAGCAATTCTCGGACACCAACAGGATGTTCAGGAATTCCACACTCTGACACTTTCTACCCACAGACAGCCTCGGATTCCACCATTGAGGGTTCAGTCCTCCAAGACTGCCCCAGGTTCTCTGTGCTTCTGGCCAACTGGCTATAGACTGGAGGTTCTGATTCAGAATGCCAGTTTGTTACCTGCACCTCTGACTACAAACCAGAGGTTCCCACAACTCTCTCCTTGGGTTCAATTAATTTGCTAGGACAGTTCACAGGACTCAGAGCAACATGTTACTTACTAGGTCACCGGTTTATTGTAAAGGACATAACTCAGCAACAGCCAGTGAAAGAGAGCCCTAGGGCAAGGTATGTGGGAAGGGCTCGAGCTTTCAGGCCCTGTCCAGGTGCGCCACTCTCCCTGAAGTTCCACATGTTCACCAACCTGGAAGCTCTCTGAAGCTCATCTTTGTTACATAGTCATGATTGATTAAGTCATTGGCCTTTGGCAATTGATTTGACTGGTAGCCTCTCCTCCCTTACCTGGAGGTGGTGTGAGTGGTTGGGTGGAGCTTGGAGGGTAGGGGTTAAGACTGAAAGTTCCTGCCCTGGCTGGTGGGGCTCAGTGGATTGTGTGCTGGCCTGGGAACTGAGAGGTCACCAGTTTGATTCCTAGTTAGGGTACGTGCCTGGGTTGTTGGCCAGATCCCCAGTTAGGTGTGTACGAGAGGCAACCTACTGATGTATCTCTCGGGCATTGGTGTTTCTCTCCCTCTCTCTAAAAAATAGAGAAATAAAATAATAAAAAAATAATAATAGCCCTGGTGTGGCTCGGGATTGAGTGCCGGTCTGTGAACCGAAAGGTCACCGGTTCCATTCCCAGTCAGGGTACATGCCTGGGTTGCAGGCCAGGTCCCCAGTAGGGGGCGCGTGAGAGGCAACCACACATTGATGTTTCTCTCTCTCTCTCCTTCCCTTCCCCTCTGTCTAAAAATAAATAAATAAATAAAATCTTTAATAATAATAATGATAAAAAGTACGGTAATACCTATTAAAAAAAAAGGCTTGACAGTTTCAACCTTCTCTTACCCTTAGTGCTTTCTACTGGCCACCTTATTAACAAAACAAAAGACACCTTTTTCACTCTCAGTGCATAGGAAATTCCAAGAGTTCCTGGAGCAGTGAGCCAGGAATTGTGGATGACCAAATGCATATGAGAAAAATGTATTTGGTCAGCTGAATGAGTGACCAAATCCATACTCCTTAAAAATCACAGCTGTGCACCCACTCCACTTTAGGTAGGCGTCTGGCCTTTCTCCACTGTGGGGTTATCGTAAGCAGTGCTTCTGTGAACATTATGCTGTTAATGGGAGTAAGTTGATACAATCATTTTGGAAAACAGTTTGACATTGTCTAGTAGAGCTGAAGCTAAAAAAAAAAAAAAAAAATTGACCCAGAAATTCTACTCCTGAGTACATACCTTAGAAGAATAAGTGCTTGTGAGCGCCAGAATACAAGATGTTCAGGATACTCAGAGCCACGCTGTCTGTGGCGGCCCCAGCTGGAGACAACCCAAGTGTTTGAGTAGAGTGGATTATGGCGCTTTCATAGTTGATGTTGTCAAGGACCAGCTTATCAGTGTCCTCTCCACTTTCTCCACTGCCTTTTCATTCTCATACACTCAGGTTGCTTTTTGAAGCATTTATAGTAATAAGATGTCTTGCCTTGGGGTGAGGAAGGTGAACTGTGGAAATAATGGCAAAAACAAAAGGGGTCAAGGTCAGTTTGCTAATTGAAGTTTGCCTCCCCAAGGCATGCAGGTCTTAAATTCAGCGTGTCCACACATCAATGTGCCTTTTAAAAGTGTGCTTATGATAAAATTACTGGAGTTTGCAAGATGGCTTTATGAAGGAGAATCAAGATCCAGATAGTCATTGCCCTCATGAGCCCTCATTACATATTTGATTTACTTTGTAACTCTTATCATAACTAATTATATTAGATCATGGAAGGATTAATGTCTTACTACCCTGATAGAGACTCCCCTCCTTGAGGAGCCTGGGCCGAGACCATTCTGTTCATTGTTGTATCCCCAGTACTGGGCACAGTCCGAGCCTGGCAGCTCCAGGAAATATCTGTAAAATGAATAAGTGAACGAATGTGCCTCTTAGGTAGGGGAGCAAGGCTACCAGGAATCTCTCGTGTTCATCAGTGGGTCATGGTAGGTGTCGTGTCTGAATGCACTGGTCTCAAGTCATGCAGGCAAATGGGTTGACACTGTTATTTGAAGCTTTGGGGGTTCCATCCACAGGCACTGTGATTAAAATGGTATGGAGTGTCCCATGTGGGGATTTTACACATTCCCCAGGTGTAGCAGAATTTGAGAACTTCTGTTCCACACATAGAAACTAGAGCAGTCATTCTCAGTCTATGGTTCCCAGACCGGCAGCATCAGCATCATCGGGAAGCTTGTCTTACCCAGGCCTGCGGAATCAGCAACTTTGGGGGTGAGGCCAGCAATCTGCGTTTTAACAAGCCCTGCAGGGTATTCCGATGCACAGATATCTTTATGGTTCAGAGGGTATCTTGGCCCATTCAGGCTGCTGTGACAAAGGACTGTAGGCTGGGTGGGTACCTTTTGAACAACAAATTTATTTCTCTCAGTTTTGGAGGCGGGAAGTGTGAGATAGGGTGTCAACAGTATGAGGTCCGGGTGAAAGCCCTCTTCCAAGTTGTAGGCTGCGACTTCTAGTTGAGTCTTCACGTGGTGGGAGAGGCAAGAAAGCTCTCTGGGGCCTGTTTAATAAGGACATTATTCCCATTCACGAGGGCTCCACCTCATGACCGAATTACCTCCCAAAGGCCCTGCCTCCTAATACCATCTCATTGGGTCTTAGGATGTTGACCTTTGAATTTTGGGGGGGACGCAAATTGCCCCATTGCAGTGGGGCAGTTACTAACAGTAGTTTTTTTGGCCAGTGGTTTGTTTACATTATTCTATGTACTTTATATGTTCTCTCTGGTTATCCCCAAAAAGTGCTAATTTGAAATTGTTTTCATGTGCATTTCAGCAAACCCAGTCATTATGCACCAAGCAATGACATGTATGGGGGAGAGATGAATGTTCGACCAATGCTTTCTCAAACGGCATATTCTTTCTACCCAGAAGATGAAATTCTTCACTATTACAAGTGGACCTCCCCTCCAGGAGTGATTCGGATTCTGTCTATGCTGATTATCGTGATGTGCATTGCCATATTTGCCTGTGTCGCCTCCACACTTGCCTGGGACAGAGGTTATGGAAACAACATACTAGGGGGTGGTATAGGCTACCCTTACGGAGCAGGCGGCTTCGGAGGCTACGGAAATGGCTATGGTTATGGCTACGGTTATGGCTATGGAACAGGTTATACAGATCCAAGAGCGGCAAAGGGCTTCCTGCTCTCTATGGCTGCCTTTTGTTTCATTGCTGCATTGGTGATATTTGTCACCAGTGTTATAAGAGCTGAAATGTCTAGAACAAGAAGATATTACCTGACCGTGATAATAGTGAGTGCTATCCTGGGCTTCATGTTGTTTATTGCCACAATCGTCTATATAATGGGAGTCAATCCAACTGCCCAGGCCTCTGGGTCCATGTATGGCTCACAGATTATTGCCCTCTGCAACCAGTTTTACACACCTGCAACTTCTGGACTCTACGTGGATCAATATTTGTATCACTACTGTGTGGTGGACCCCCAGGAGGTATGGATAATTTTGGTTTTTTCACACCCCTTCTCTTCTTGGGTCAGAGGCTCTCAACTTGGGAGGCTTAATAGAATCGCTTTGGGAACTTTTAAAAAATATTGATGCCAAGGCCCCACTTCTATTTAAATCAGAATCTGGGAGAGGGGCTAGGTGTCATATTGAGATACAATGAATATACTACGTAATTCATCCACTTAAAGTACAGTTCATTGGCTTTTAGTCTATTCAAAGAGTTGTACAAACAATCAATTTTAGAAAATCTTCAGTATTTAAAAAAAATATTTTATTTATTCATTTTTAGACAAGAGGAAGGGAGGGAGAAAGAGAGGGAGAGAAACATCAATGTGTGGTTGCTCTTGCATGCCCCACCCTGGGGAACCTGGCCTGCAACCCAGGCATGTGCCCCAGCTGGGAATCAAACCGATGATCCTTTGGTTCACAGGCCAGCACTCAATCCACTGAGCCACACCAACCGGGGTGAAAATCTTCACTATTCTCCAAGGAAAATTCATCAATCCATTCCCATTAGCAATCACCCCCCATTTCCCAACTCTCCTCAGACCTGTTCTATCAATTAGCCTTATCTGGGTATTTCATATAAATGGAATCACACAATATTTATGTAGTCATTTATGACTGGCTTCTTTCATTCGTATAATGTTTTTAAGGTTCATCCATGTTGTAACAGGTACCAGTACTTAATTCCTTTTTATTGCTGAATCATAGTCCACTATGTGGCTATCTCAAATTTTATTTATCCATTCATCAGTTGATAGATGTATGGACTGTTTCCATATTGGCTGTTATCAATAATGCTCTGAACATTTGTGTATAAGTTTTTGTATGAGCCTGTTTTACTTTCTCTTGAGTTGAGTATATACCTAGGGGTGGAATTGCCGGGTCTTATGATGACTCTGTGCCTAATCTTTTTGAGAAACTGCCAAACTTTTTTCTAAGGTGGTTACACTACTTTACATTTACCAGAAATATATGGGATTCCAATTTGTGCGCATCTTCACCAACACTGCTTTTTTTTTTTTTTTAAAGATTTTATTTATTTATTTAAGAGAGAAGGGAAGGGAGGGAGAAAGAGAGGGAGAGAAACAGCAATGTATGGTTGCGTCTCACATGGCCCTCACGGGGACCTGGCCCACAACCCAGGCATGTGCCCTGACTGGGAATTGAACCGGGAATTGAACCGGGACCGCTTGGTTCCCAGCCCGCGCTCAATCCACTGAGCTACACCAGCCAGGGCAGTCACCAACGTTGTTTTTGTCTGTCTGATTGTTGCCATGCTAATGGGTGTGAAGTGGTGGTGCCTCATTTGGTTCTGATTTGCATTTCCTTGGCACCTAATGATGTTGAGTTTGTTTTCTTTGTCCACGTGTCTTCTTCGAAGAAATGGCTATTTAGATCCTTTGTCCATTTTTTAATGGGCTGCATTTATTTTTATTATTGAGTTGTAAGAATTCTTTTTATAGCTGGATGCAAGCCCCTTATAGGTATATGAATTGCAGGTATTTTCTCTTATTTTGTCATTCTTGTGTCACTTTCTGTCTGCTGTTGTTTGCACAAAAGCCTTTAATTTTGATTTGATATGAGTTTTCTGTTGCTTGTGCTTTTGGTACCTAATTCAAAGTCACAATTATTTATTGCTGTGTTTTTTTCTAAGACATATATTTTTTATTTTATTTTTAAGATTTTATTTATTTATTTTCAGAGAGAGGAGAAGGGAAGGAGAAAGAGCAATGTATGGTTGCCTCTCACATGGCCCTCACTGGGGGCCTGGCCTGCAACCAGGCATGTGCCCCGCTGGGAATCGAACAGGGACCCTCTGGTTCCCAGCCCGCGCTCAATCCACTGAGCTACACCAGCCGGGCTGTAAGACCATACCCCATCCTTTTTAGCCCTCGGACTGCCCCAAACCCGTATTGTGTGGAAAAGGCCGTCACTGTTGGATAGACAGCTGCATTGAGAGCCGCCTGTTACCCATCAGCGGGCGTCCGGGGCAGAGTGCGGTGCCTGCCCGACTCCAAACACCTCGGGGCCAGCGCGCCACTTAGCGCACACACCAGGCTCTGGGGGGCCTGTCCCGGGCAGGCTCTCCTTGCCACGGAGCCCTTTCTAGCAAGTGCACGAAAGACTCCAAAAACAGAAACCTGCCAGACTAAATGAATCATTGGTCCATTTTCTCTTAATTTATAGCTTGGTTGCATCATGTCTGCATAATACGGTAAGACAGACCCTCTGTAAAATATGGCACCTTGGTGCTCAAGCTTCAGAATAATTCTCCAAAAAATTCTGAAATGGGCTGATGACAGTACCTCACATTAATTAACCATGTTCTGAGGATTGAATTAAGGTGTGTGTGTGTCTTTTGATAGCCTTAGCCTGATGGGTATGGGCTAGGTTTTATATTTCTGAAAGGTAACATTTGTATCAGTTTTATATTGATTAAGCCACAGATACTTAGTAGGGTGTTTGTAGCGGGTGGATTAGGTACTTGTAGAGGGTGTATTGGGATAAAGTAAGCAATTAAAATCTAATCATGTCCACATCTTTCATCTCTTTTCAGGCCATTGCCATTGTGCTGGGGTTCATGGTTATTGTGGCTTTTGCTTTAATAATTTTCTTTGCTGTGAAAACTCGAAGGAAGATGGACCAGTATGACAAGTCGAATATTTTGTGGGACAAGGAACGTGTTTACGATGAGCAGCCCCCCAATGTTGAAGAGTGGGTAAGTATTAAAAACAAATCAGCAAGCATCCAGTCTTTTATCAAACCCCTAGATTTCTGTGTCTAAACTCGACTTTTAGTGCTTTGTGAAACTTTGTTCTTGGAATTACTGTGTGTTGCAAAGTTGTGGCCTCAGGTTTTACTTAGACCTGAGGAAGGAAGGTGGGATAAGTGGAAATTGTGTTATTACAAGGTAAAAAATCAGATTTCCATTTCCAAGAAGTGGATGTTGGCACTAAAAAGAGAGTACTTCTTTTTTTTTGGTTTCATGTCTGATTTTTATTCTGAAATGTAAAGCTTTTCTGAATTAGAGTACAGTTGACATACAATAGTGTATTAGTTTCAGGTGTAGAACATAGGGATCACTTCTAAAGGAGTCGTGTTGAAAGAGCTTGGCCTTTACAGAACTAACCCCCCGCCGCCACCCCCACCCCCAGTCCCTTTTATTTTCCTGTTTTTCTTTTGGAAGGAAACACTATTTATTAGTCCAGGTGCTGTCTTCGGTCAAGATTGCCAAAGGGCGTTCTGAGAGTGTTAGCAGGTAGCAGACCTTTAAACTTTCTACATGGAGAGCAGCCTGGTGATTCACAGTGTCTACCTTTGCACTAATATTTACCTATGAAATACCTTTATTTATTTATTATTTTTTAAAGATTTATTTATTTATTTTTAGAGGGAGGGAAGGAAGGGAGAAAGAGAGGGACAGAAACATCAATGTGTGGTTGCCTCTCATGTGGCCTGCACTGGGGATGTGGCCTGCAACCCAGGCATGTGCCCTGACTGGGAATCGAACCTGCAACCCTTTGGTTCGTAGCCCGCGCTCAGTCCACTGAACTACACCAGCCAGTGGTGAAATACCTTTAGTGAGGCAGAGAGAGATTAGGACAATTTCCTTTTTTGTCTATCCTGTTAATCCTACTGGTGGTAACTTCCTGTATGATGTGATTTGCTGAAAGCCCACAGAATCTCTCTCTTCAAAAACATCTCCCCAGTGCATGTTACTGATGGCCTAACCAGTCTTTAGAGATGTGTGGAGTGAGACTGTGTTTCTCAGAAATCCTCTGTTAGGATGCTGTTGGGAGCAACCTCAGAAACTGCTGTCGTAGGTTTCTTTGAGCAGATTGATTTCTTCCATGAAGGTTGGTTGAGGAGCCTGGACACTCGTTCCAGGGTAGAACGAGGAGGGAGGCGGGGGGCCAGCAGGAGGTAAGCAGAAAGGACTGGCTGGGTGCTGCTGGTCACTGCTGGTCTGTGGTAAAACATTGATCCTCCCAAAGGCTCTTTCAGCTCTAGCATCCTATACATCTGGTGTTTCATTCTAGAAATGTAGACGAAGTTTGCTCTCTTTTCTTAATAGTTAAGGAGCAAAATTGAAGCGGTCTTGGGAAAGTCAGAAGGTGTGGTGTGCATAGTATATGCCACCGAGATGACAGCGCAGTGTCCCTGCCCTCGAAGCCTGCTGCTTCTTTGTTCCTCCTCATTTTTTCTACCCATAAAGCATGAAGGTGTTAGGGAATGTTTTCTTTTGACCTTGAGCTCCAGGCGAGGCCACCCGCAGATGGAATAGGACAGTCTGTTGTGAACTATGAAGTAAATGTTTCGTGGAGAGTTTCTGGGTGTGTTAGTTTTCACTGGCTGTTGGATTTGTTTACTTAAGGTTTCGAGAACCTTAAAAAAAAACTGACTTAAGAGAGACTAGCCAGTAATAATAGAGTCCCAGTGAACTTTGGGCAGTTGCTGGATTTTACTCGTATGGAGGTTTAATCAGTTCTAGGTGCCTTTGATAATTGGGCAAAAGATAGTCATAGTAAGTTAGGGAGGTGACAATGACAATGAAGCCGAGAGGACTTAACTTTTTACAGATGTGATAGCCAGACTAGGCTGTTTGATGTGTACTTGGCAGGTTTACTGAAGTAATAGCTGTTTTATCATACAAAACTTTGAGAATCATCTGTTGAATGGTGCCCATATGATTTTGGTATACTAATGTTTTATGGGATACTTGCAAATTCCTTATTTCTTTACCTTTCCCCTTATTTCCCCAACTGAAATGCCTGAGGAAGGGCAGTATTTGAAATCAGCTGCTCGGAGGTGATTTTAGCCACAGGCGTGTTGCTTTTCCTTTCATTCCTCGCTCACCTGCCCATGTTTGTTTTGCTAAACTCAAAACTAGAACCAGCACTGTGATCTTGAGAGAGCGCCTCCGTCTCCCAGTGAGCTCCTGCAGTTCCCCAGCCTTCTCTATTTGCCGTTCAGAAGTTGTGCACCCAGCCCTCTGTTGTCCCTTAGGAACAGGAATATTTCACTTAGGTGTATATTTCAGTGTTTTTTGGAGGGTCAAGTTTAGTGTCCTACACTGCTACCATCTTGGACCTCCTCAGAAAACATGCAATTAGATTCCTATCTTTGAATCTTTTTTTTTTTAAGATTTTATTTATTTATTTTTAGAGAGAGAGGAAGGGAAGGAGAAAGAGAAGGAAAGAAACATCAGTGTGTGCTTGCCTCTGATGCCCAGTACTGGGGGCCTGGCTTGCAACCCAGGCATGTGCCCTGACTGGGAATCAAACTGGCGACCCTCTGGTTCACAATCCTGCACTCCATCCACTGAGCTACACCAGCCAGGGCCTCTCTTTGACTCTTTAGCACAATGATTTCTCTGCCTTCCTAGGGACTTTTAGATTTCCAACCCCCTCCCCTTTCTGTATATCTTGTACTTTGTAAAATAAACAGACCATGTTTGCACACTGTTTGGGTGTTAACCTGGTTCTTTGAAGTCACTCACATTTGTGCCAACATTGTTATATTTTAAATGTTTAAAAGTCCTTTTAATACATTTACAGATCTTTATTTTTTTCTGTATGTCCTCAAACCCCAGATCTAATGGGTACTTTCTTTCTGAATTTAAATACACTCACTTGGCTCTAGAGCACAACCACGCCTCTCTTCCCCCTCAGGCATGCGTTTTTACTTTTCTCTCCTAAACTCTAAGGGACCCCACGAGACTTGTAACCAGGGGAGCAGTGGGCGGCAGCAGCTCATCCTGGGCTAACCCCTTGAACCTGTCTCCAAGGCTCCCTTTCTCAGACTTCCCAGTGAGCTGGCAGCAGGCCCGCCTTGGCTCATTCCGTTCCTTTAACGTTTCTAGAGGGCCGAAGAAACCCTGCCTAGGCTCTCTCCTGTACTTCTAAGCCCTTCCTTTGTTACTGTCCCCAGCTTTAATAAATATACTCTCAAAAAAAAAGATATTATTCTTGATGAATGAAGGGGACACGTTTCGAGAGATGTGCCACCAGGCAGCTTCACCACTGTGAGCATCGCAGAGCGCACTTGCACAAACCCGGGTAGTACAGCTGACTGCACTTCCAGGCCGTGTAGTGTAGCCTTCTGCTCCTAAGCTACAAGCCTGCACAGCTAGTTTCTGTATAAAACACAAAATTATATCGATTATAAGAGACCGTGCAATCAGGAGACACAGTGAATGCAAGATATATGAGGCTCCTGCCTGCATAACACAGCAAACTGTTTTATAGCAAAACTTTTTTATAAGTAGAAAGAGTACACTGTAAAATAACGATAAAGAGTAAAGTATAGTAAGTAAATCATTAACAAAGTTAGCTATCATTATCAAGTATTATGTCCTGTACATAGCTGCATGTGCTAAACTTTTATGCAGCTGGCACTGCAGTAATGCGTTTTGCTACAGTGTTATGAGCTACAAGTCAGTAGGTGATAGAAAATTTTCAATTCCATGGCAATCTTAAAGGAGCACTGTTGTGTATGTGATCCATCATTGCCTGAAATGTTGTATGGTGCATGACCGTGTGTATGTGTGTGTGTTTATTTGTTTAATCAGTCAATCTGATTGGTAACTATCGAGAATTTGGAAAATATAGTGAAGTATAAATTTTTACTACCCTCAGTTACCATTTTAGTGTATTTCCTTTAATCTGTTCCCCCGTTCTACTTCTTATTATAAATCAGAAGTATGATTATATTTCCTATGAGTGTAAAATCCTACTTTTTAAGAAAATTTGTGGATTCGTTTAAACATCAGTTCACTGCTCCACCCACGCACGCACTCAGCGGTTGCCTCCGGCGTGCACATGCACCCCACCTGGGGGTTGAACCCCCTGCCCGGGCACACTGGGGCGGTGCTCCACCCAACTGAGCGACCTGGCCAGGGCCAAGCCTGTCTTTTTTCACTTAACATTATATTGTAGGCTTTTTCTCATGTCATTAAATCTTCCTCAGAAACATTTTTGATACTGTTAAAATTTTATTGAAGTGTGATGTGTATCTTTATACACAGAGTAAAGTGCCTTAAGTACACTGTGTAACTGTAAGGCTTGGCGACTTTTTCCATGCATGGGCGCAGGTAACCATCACCCAGATCAAAATGCACAGCGCTCGGTGTCCGAGGTTTCCTCGCGCCTTTTCTCAGTGAGTGTCCCCTGCAGAGTGGTAACGCCCTTATGTCTATCAGATCCGTTAGCGTTGCCTGTCCTTAAACTTCGTATACATGGAATTACGTACTGTGGGCTTTGTGTCCACTCAGCATGGTGTCTGTGAGTCATTTATGTTGTTGCATCTGTCATACGGTATTTGTGGATTTGGGGGAAGATAAAAGCTCTTCTAACCATCCCTTTTTTAAAAGCCCATGGTCAGAATCCCATTTATTTATTTATTTATTTATTTATTTATTTATTCACTTTTCAATTTATAAACAGAAAGATGTTCTTTATTAGAAATAACTTTTTTTAAACAAAGATTTTATTTATTTACTTTTAGAGAGGGGAAGGGAGGGAGAAAGAGAGCGAGAGAAACATCACTGTGTGAGAGATACATTTATTGTTTGCCTCTGGCATACCCCTTACTGGGGATCTGACCCGCTACCCAGGCATGTGCCCTGACCGGGAATCGAACTGGTGACCTTTCTGTTCACAGGCTGGTGGTGGCCAATCCACTGAGCCACACCAGCAATGGCAGAATTATAATTAAAAAAAAAGTTTCGGGGGGAAATGTCTCTGCGCTATCGTTGTGTCCCTATTTGCCCACTTACAAGTATTTTTCCCATCCTTTCCCACTCTTGTGGGCCCTCTTCTTAGTTTCTTGTGATTCCCTTCATTGTTTTATTTTATAAAAGTAAACCAAGTAAAAATAGACTTCCTGCACTTTTATACAAAACTTAGCACACTGCTCACACCGTCCTGCTTGCACCTGGCCCTTTCACTTCACAAAGTCTCTTGGCACAATAGCATAACTTAAAAAACTGTGTACCTTGTGTAGATGCCTGTCCATGTATACTTCTTTCTATCAGCTAGATTTCCCAGAGGAGTGTTACTGAGTCAAGGGGTATATACATCTGTACCTTTGGTAGATATCGAGACATTGCCCTTCTTAGGAGTTGTACCAATTTATGTTACAACCATCAGCAATGTATAAAATTCTGGTTCTACACACTTTTTCTAATAACATTCCATTGTAACTGTGCTCACACCCAGGGGCTGCTGTGCCCAGGGGCAGGGCCCTCCTCCTAATAGAACACATGGCAGCTGCCGTGTGGAATAGGGAGATGGTTTCTAGAGAAACGGCACTCTGTAGACAGCATGGACTACAGGTGCCCCCCTCCCTCATCTGCAGGGGATGCGTTCCAAGAACCCCAGTGGATACCTGAAATCACAGGTGGTACTGAACCTTATATAGGCTGCTTTTTCCTGTACGTATTTACCTATGATAAACTTCAATTTATGAATTAGGTACAATATGATTAACATCTAGTAATAAAATAGAACAATTAAAACAACATACTGTAATAAAAGTTATGTGAATGTGGTCTCTCTTTCAAACCATCTAATTGCGCTGTGCTCACCTCGTGACGCTGAGCAATGACTCAGTGCCAGCGTGGGGAGACAAGTGTGGGGGTGCCGGGCGAGGATGATTCACATCCTGGGTAGGATGGAGTGGAACGGCATGAGGTTTCATCACGCTACTCAGAACGGCATGCGCTTTAAAACTTGTGAACTGTTTATTCCGGTAATTTTCAGTTTAATATTTTCAGACTGCCATTGACTGCAGGTAACTGAAACCGTGGAAAGTGAAACTGCGGGTCAGGGGGGCATTGACTCTACACAAATATGTACTGTATGAAGTAATTGTAATTACCCCCTTATTGTTGATATCTGTGGTCATCTGGCCAGGTTTAAATTCAAAGTGCAATTTGAGTAGTTTAGGATGAGTTTCTGGGCAGGTGCGTGCCTGTTTCACCCCAGTGCCCCTGAGTACTCTGCCAGCTCCTCCCAGAGGGTGTAATGCCGCTCAGATCCCTGTCTGCTCCTCCTCGAGCTGGGCCTCATCCAAGGTCAGGGGACTGTGGTCTGAACAGCTGTGCCCTGCCAGCATACAGAGAATGCCAGTGGCAGGAGAGCTGTGGGTGCCGGGGCTGAGTCAGGAAGGACTTTAGCCCATGAAGATATAAGTATTGCATATTAATCTTTGTGTTCAAACCTCTCTTCTCCCACCTGCATTTTCAGCAGGTCGTAAATACAAATATCAGGGCATACGTATTCATTTTCTCTAAAGTAAATACTTAAAACTGGGATCTGGCTCTAGGAAATCCCACACCTATGGTAAATATTAGAGCTGATTGTAAAACGTGTACTTGAGATTAGTTTTTATTGATACCTATAGTATTCTGGTGAAATGGTCACTCAAAGTTAAGAACTTCAGTTTTAGGAGCTCCCGTGAATACATTTTGCTTTGGTGTCGGTCAGGTACAAGAAAGCAGAAGCAGAGCCGTGCAAGACCTTAGGGCGAGGGTCCGATGTGCCCCAGCAAACTCACAGGAAGGAGGTGGAGGATCTTTGAGCTGGACACGCTAACAAGTTGGTGGCTTGTTGGGGGCATGAGAGTCAGGACTAGAAGTTCAGTGCTCTTTTCGTGCAGGGCATCGGGCTGACTCGGGTTTGAGCGTCACGTCTTAATTTTGGTAACAAAGCTAAAAATAATCACAGCAAAACAAATATAGAAGCCACCCTTTCCTAAGTAAGCGTTACAGGGTAGTCACGTTATCATCATTCTAGCTGCAGCCCTTGCCGTGTGGGCCCTCTTCTCTGGGAAACCGAGGTTCGCCGCCGACTTCAGTAATTTGTCTTGGACTTGACATACTAATCAGCAGGAACAGTCTTATATTTGCTGTTGTAACTTGTATTTTTTGGTGTGTGTGTGTATGCGTGTCTTTTTTGCCTCTGAGCCTCGGGGAGTTTTTTGTCCATAGAATTGGGGAAAGTAGTATATTTTCCATCTGCAGTTGAGAAACTGCCTGTGGGAAGGGTCACCTTAAGTTATATGTGGATTTTTTCCTGGGGGGTGGGGTCTGGCACTCCTCATCCTTGCATTAGCTCAAGCGTCAACTGTAAGTCGTAGAACTAACAGATTAAAATGATAATACATGTGTAAAATGCCTGTCTGTACTACAGATCAGCATACTAATGCTCAGTGAGTATTTTCTGCATGTCTCCTAATTGGCACCTTTTCTCGTTACTGCCACAGGATGATTACGTCAGAAGCAGGCATAGACTAAGTTTGGAGAGAGCATGCCATCAACTTGTTTCTTTATTGCTATGAAGTAGTAAGCAAAATTTGTTAAAGAGTCCATTTTTAAGTAGGAAATACTTAAAGCTAAGTGTTACGTAGGTAGTTTTATTTCTAGACGTTTCTAAGGCTTTGACACTGTGATACAACATATGTAGCATCGCTCCCAGTGTTTACTTGCCAAAGTAAGAGCTAGTTGAGGAGGAGCTGGCTGGGGGCAGAGAAGGGACAGAGCCTGTGGTTGTCCTTTGTGGTCAGCCCTGGGGAGCTTTTGGTTTCCTTGGACTTGGATGAAGATGGTCACTTTGTCTATTTAATAGGCTCCTCATGTATAAATGGGAAAAATACAAATTCCAGCTACAGATTTTATGATTCTGTAACAATTAAAGGTCTTAGGTCAGCCCAGGCCAGCACATAATTTATTAATCCCCAATAAATTTTATCTAGAGTAATCTTTTGTTAGCATTTGCAATGGTGAACGTAAATAAGGGAGTTTGGGTAAGAGGACCTGAAATTAATGTTGATTGCAGTTTAACTTCATTTTCCTCTTATTTGTAAGCTTGTTATAAGTTCTGATAAGAAAAGTTTTTGTTTTTGTTTTTGTTTTTTCTAAAGGCCATAGATAGGCCTTGCATATTATCTCTTTGCACACCGGATGGGGAGACAGATGTGCATGGGGAAGGTGACCAGGACAGGACAGTGGTGGCAATCAACTTTAGACATCTAGAGAAATTTGAATAGCTTTTTAATTTTCAACCAGTACAAGCTTTCTTTAATGTAAAAGCGGTCCTGTTGGCTGCTGAGTAATTGGTATACCAAGCTCTAACCCTGGGAAAGAATTTACTGATACCTGTGGCCTCAGGTGGGTCAAAATGGAACAGAAGTGGAAGTGCCTTTTCTGTCTACCGACTTCTAGAGCCCACCAGCGCAGAGAACAGAGGCCCTATCTGTTGCGGCCCCCCTGTGATGGAAAGGGGCGGGCGGGCAGGCCAGGCATCCTGGAGAGCTAGTTTAGAGTTATAGTGGAGGCAGAATATGTGCTGAAGCTGATGATGTCTTTGTGGCTCTCTGAAAGCTGGAATTCCTAGATTTCCAGCACTACGTAGAATTAATATTATGTTAACGGTAGGCGATGGTTATAATGGTCCAAACAGGACAGTTGTCTGCCTTGGTCAGTGGTTCTGAAACCTCAGCAAGCATCAGAATCATTTGGACAACTGCTTGAAACAGCTTGCTAGGCCCCACCCCCAGGGTTTCTCATTCAGTAGCTCTGGCCCCGGTCCTGAGAACCTGCGTTTCTCATGAGTTCCCAAGCAACGCTGCTGCTGGTCTGGAGACCACACTTTGAGAACCACTGCCCTGCAGGGCTGCAGGCCCATTTTGAGTTAAGGTATGCATAGGGCCTCTTCCACATCATGGCACACTTACTAAATAACAACGTTGTAGAGAGTACTGGCGTAAACTGAAGGGGATTTGCAACCTCAGATGGTGACTGACCGATGGCCACAGGCTCTGAGGACTGAGGCGTTCCGTGCCTTGTGGCATTCCTGTTGGGGAACGCTGGCGTAAGATGCACGGTATTAAAATACAGTCTGCATCAGGATTTTCGTTTCTAGAGCAAGGAGTCCTTGAATGCTATCACTCACTGACTATAAGGTTTCTGCAGCTCACCTTCTCCCAGAGCTCTGTTAACAATTCATTGGCTCCTAGGGAGTTTCAGAATTCATTTTTGTTGGTACATGACGGGCCACATGTGTTTCTGTTGGGGACATTGTGTTTGCTAAATCTTCAGTGCCATTTGATCAACAGGAAATTATTCAGACTCGCTCAAACCTGGTCCATGCATGATCTCTTTATTGGTGGGATTAGTGCATTTGGGAGCATTTGCCTTCAAGAGGCCAAGGGTGGAGAAAGGTCCGAGGGAACTTTCTGGAGGCAATTTTGAGGCTCTTGCTGGGGGAGCAGCTTGTGGGTATAATATCAGAAAACAGGAAGAACGAGTTGGACCACTTACTGGTCTGAAAGTGGATGCAGGTGGTAAAACTGGAGATGGTACTTTGAGATTAAGGCATGTCTGTTGTCTTTCTCCACTGTAATTACCAAGCAGGAAAAATCCTTCTGTTTCTCTTTGGAGGGTGGTGTTTCTGCATTCTGGCCCAGACAAAGGCACCTGGTGACTGAAGCAGCATTCATAGTAATTTGTGTCAGAAGCTGATTTTTACAACCTTAGTCTACCAGGCAAAGAGTTTTATTTAAAACTCTGCTCACATCTCGGCAGGGTGAGGTGAGGAGTTAAGGCAATGTTACAGAGACTAGTCAGTACTCAGACAAGATGGGTGCCTCAAGCCCAGACATTTAAATTACTAGGTGGCAGTTTGCTACGTGAGAAAGAGCTGGCCTTTGGTGCCAGGTGGGCCAGCGTTCACATCCCCCTTCTCTACCACATTGCTTTCTGTGTGCCCTTGAGCAAATGAATTTAAACACAGAGGCTCAATTTCCTGAAAATGGAAATAATTGTATCTACTTGGGCAATGGTGAGGAATACGCATGGCCATAAATACTCAGCAGATGAACTTTCCATTTCATTCTTAGAGGCAGCAGCTTTCGTCAAATTGCTTCACCAGTTGGATGCAGGGGGAGACTCTCCCCTGAGTGAGTGGGAATAAAGACAGGATGGGGAGATGGGGAATGACTGTCATCGCTTTTGCTTGTGCTGATTCCAGATGACACATGAAGTTGTTTTGCATTGAGAGAAGTGTTTTTTCCAGCCTTTATTTTGTGGGACAGACTTTCTTTCAATGGGCCCTAAATCATTCTGCTTTTCCTTCTGTCTGTCCATCTGGGTCCCAGGTGAGGAGGTGCAGCGATGGCAGGGGTTTGGAGAACAGCTGGAGGGAGTCACCCGCTTTGTCCTTAGGGCAACCCACAGGGATTTAGGGTGTTTTCATGAAGGAGTGTTGGTTTGTCACAAAGATTTCTTTCATAAGTGACATAATCGGAACACTTCTAATGAGTATAATTAAATTTTGAATAAAATTTTGTCCTCTTAAATACCTCTTGTGAAGAGCTCTTGAAATTATTTCATTTGAATTTAGTTCATTTTGACATTTCAGAAACACTCTTGTTCTTTCCGGGATTGAAATATGAATCTTAGTAAAACTTTTCCTGTGTCTTGCCCTAAATTAATTATTCATATTCCTTGAATTAAACAAGGTCTGTGTGAGTGCTTGTTCTTTTTGAATTTAGTCTCAAGAGTGAGTCCGAGTCATTTTTTTGGTTGCTTGAGGTCTGTCTTTCCCTCTGCTATCTTCTGTTTCCCTTTTATAGTCTGTCTGTGCGGGGTGGGTGCCTGGAGCACTCCTCCGGCAGATCCCAGATGAGGGAAGCTGGTGGGCCCTGCGGGGTGGATTTCCACTGCCCACAGCTTGCTTCCTCCTTCACTTGGGTCTCTTCCCCCCTGGAAGGCCCTGGGGTCAGGAGCACTGGATCCACCTCCCAGGCTTCTCTCTGCTTCAGAGCAACAATTCTAGCATTAGGTTTCTCGCATATTGACTCTCCTCCAACTTTTCTTTTCCCTCAGTACTTGGTTGAAGACAGATCTTTCTTAATTCGTGTTTTTACATCTGTCCCTAATTTCTCAGAGCTGTTCCCAAGATGCTTCAGGAAAATTGCTCACCATTTGCTGTTTAGAATTAAGCCTAGTTTTTCTCAGGTTCTAAATCTTTGAACAAATTTTATTTATTACGGTGATTACAACGGTGGAGATTTTGTTGGTATGTGTATGTGTTTTAAAGAACTTGAACTACATCATCAAGTCTCGTGGGTTGGCTGGGTGGGGAGTCCATCCGTAATAAGAGTACAGCTCAGAAATCCTAGGACGCACAGGTTGAGGACTCCCTGTATGAATTACTAATACCTGGTCACTCCGCACTGGGGCTTCCCCCTTCCTTCTCCTGTCTTTTCAAAGCAGCAGGCTTATTCTCACTTTGTATTGGTACCATGAGAAAAAGTAATATTTTAGCTTTTTTTTTTTTTCATAAAAAGTAAAGCATAAAAAGGAAAAAAATAGACCTTACTCCTTATTTTACAAATATGTTTTGCCTCTGCCTCTAGACTCTTAAGCTCTTTTTAAGGACACAGTCTGCTTATTCTTTTTTTGAATCTGTCTGGGGATTTCTTTAAAACTATGTTTACAGGGCTGAGCCCTGGCCGGGTAGCTCAGTTGGTTGGAGCTTCGTCCCCATACACCAAGGTTGCAGGTCCATCCCCAGTCAGCGCACATACAAGAATCAACCAATGAATGTGCAACTAAGTGGAACAGCAAGTCAGTGTGTCTGTTTCTCTCTCCCTCTCTCTCTAAAATCAATAAAAATAAAAATTAAAAAAATTATTGGGGTGACATTAGTTAATAAAATTTTACAGGTTTCAAGTGTACAGTTCTAGAATACATCATCTGTATATTGCATTGTGTGTTTACCATGTCTGGGATATTTTAAAAATGTGAACCTATCACAAATGTGCATGTCATCCTTTTGCTGAGCCCATGCTAATAATTAATTTTCTTTGTATTGTTCCAACTTTAGTATGTGTTCTGCCAAAGCAAACAGTACTTTGGAATTTTTTGTGCAGATGTATAAAAAAGGTTTAAGTAACCAAAGACCTGCTGGAGGGTGAAACTAGTGGACAAGTTAGTCCAGTCCTGCTGATTCAGCGATAAAGATCGCTCACAGCTGCTCTTGTAATAAGATTTTTGGATGCATACAGTGTGGAGTGGCTGTAAGTGAGGTAACCTTTGTGTAGCAAACTCCACGTTCCTGATTTGTGCCAGGGACGATGCAGGGCTTTGGAGACCCAAAGAGAAGGCAGGGGACTGCCCAGGGAAAGGTGGTGGATTGCAGCAGAGGTTTCCCAGTGAGGCCTGTATTTAAATCCCACATTACCATTTACTAGGTACAGGTCTCTGGGAAAGTTGTCGAGCTGTCTGAGCCACAGCTTCCTCATTTCTGAAAAGGGAATCATAGTATTTGCCTGTGATGATGTTGTGCCTTCTAGATGATGTATCAGTTCAGCATTTGGCACATTGTAAGCAGGAAGACAGAGATGGCTTTTAGAACAGGTGACTGCCCACTGAGGTTAGAGATATGGGAGCAAGCCATTACACTGTGGTAAACAATTGTTCCACAGTGCAGTAGTGCTGTGGTGGGTGGGAGGATTGTGTCCACAGGTGCTCAGGGAGATAGGACGACAGATAGGTGCCTCACCCAGCAGGGACACATGTGGAAGGCCTCCAGAAGATAGTGGCATTACTAAGCCTTGGTAGTGAGCCAAGACTTGAAGCCCAATTAAGAATTAGCTGGCAAAGAAAAGAGGAGGGACATTCCATCCCAGGCAGTAAGAAGTCTCTACAAAGACACCCACACACCTTGGTTTTGCTTTCTTGTTTGTGAGTAAGTAGGAAATCAGTTTTGAGCATCTGCTAAAGTTGTTAAAGGGAAAGAACCTGGAGAGATATTAAGTGGGTTTTTTATTTTAAAGATTTTATTTATTTTTAGAGAGAGGGAAAGGGAAGGAGAAGGAGAGAGAGAGAAACATCAATGTGCGGTTGCCTCTCACATGCCCCCTACTGGGGACCTGGCCTGCAACAGGCTGGCACTAAGTCCACCGAGCCATACCAGCCAGGGCAAGTTGTTAAATGAGCTTTAAAGAAAAGGAAGTCTTTTTGAACTCTGATGAAGTCTCCAGAATAGGAATAGGCCTTTGGCTTAGCAGAGCTTTTTGCCTGTGAAGCTTGGTGATGGAGTCAAGTCCTAAGGAATTCATCAAGGGAGCCAAGCGTGGTCCTCGCCTCACCCCCCTGTGGTGGGATCTAAGCACACTCCCTGGCAACCCACCCACTGGTTTCCCAGTTGCTGCCAAACTCCACTTTCAAGAGGAAATGATTCCATTCCTTTCTGACTCATGGGAATATTAAACAATCAAGAAGACCTCTATGTCCTTAGAGGGGTGGGTAAATAAATACTTCAGCATGTGATATTACAGTGATAGGAAAAGGAACAAGTTATGTTATAACGCTGTGCCGAACAGGAAACAAGATGCAAAGTGTGTGTGCTGCAAGGAAAGACACTGTATTGATTGAACCTAATTGCAAGTATTCGCAATTGCAAAACAATCCAATTAAAAATCAGCTGTCACATTCAAATACTTATAAAAATTCTTTGTTTAGCTCTAATGTCTTTAATTCCAGAATCCAGCATTTCAGTTTTTACATAAAGGCATTGTGCTGAATATGATACCTTGTCATGTCATTAAGATTGTCAAAACAACTTGGTGAAGCAGGTAGCTTCCCCATTTCTTGCAGATGAGCAGACTGAGGCTTTCTAGAACTTGTCGTTGGCAGATCTGGAGTAAGCCCAGGTGATCTGAGGCCATTGTTCTCATCACCACACTAAAGTAGTCCCTATTTTTGAAAAGTTGCTCTTTTTTCACAGAAATAACTTCGTAGATTTACTTCTAATTTTTTTCCCATACTTTATTTTATTCCTTTACATTGAAATAGCTTAATGACTTTTATGGGTGTAGCTTTTTTTCCTGTCAATTACAGAGTAATAGGTAAAGATTTTTTTGATGTAATTAATTTATTGATTGATTTATAAAGATTTTATTTATTTATTTATTTTATTTTTAAGATTTTATTTATTTTCAGAGAGAGGAGAAGGGAGGGAGAAAGAGCAATGTGTGGTTGCCTCTCACATGGCCCTCACTGGGGACCTGGCCCGCAACCCAGGCATGTGCCCCGACTGGGAATCGAACCGGGACCCTCCGGTTCCTAGCCCGCACTCAATCCACTGAGCTACACCAACGGGCTATTTACTTATTTTTAGATAGAGGTGAAGGGAGGGAGAGAGGGAGAGAAACATCAACGTGTGGTTGCCTCTCGCACACTCCTTACTGGGGACCTGGCCTGCAACCCAGGCATGTGTCCTGACTGGGAATCAAACTGGCGACCCTTTGGTGTGCAGGCTGGCACTCAGTTCACTGAACCACACCAACCAGGGCAAATTTTTAGGTGAAATTTAAAGAATGTTGGATCTACTTCCTGAACTCTAACAATGTTGGGAATCTAATCGGCTATGCTTATTTAATTTAAACTTTTCTTCCAAAGTTTCTGTGGGAAACCTTTCCTGTTAACAAAGCATAGTCCCTACTATATACTCATTCTTAGGACAGACTCACTGGAAAGCAGAGACGGCTAGCAACGGTGTTGTGACTGTACTGTATGGGCTGTTAGTAACAGAGCCATTGAGAACGTGTTTAAGGGAGAATATGCAAATCTCATTGAAGAACTATAGAAGAAATCAGTTTGAGCTTAATTACTTCTGCTGTTTTAACAGTCCCTATTGAGGGCAAATAGATTAAGAAGAGCCAGTGTCCTTTGTCTTAGCTAATAGGTGTTCCAAGTGTGGTCCTCAGACAGCAACATAAACTTGTTAGAAATGAAAATTCTCACCCTAACACAGACCTAGCCTAGATAAGTGAGATTAGTCTTCCTAATATGGGGGAGGAACAGTTATGTGGGCAATTATTCCACCTATTCCCATCAGGATGAGAGATAATTGGGATTTTTTTTTCTTTGTAATTAATTCTGGACTTGTGTTTGTAAAGATACTGATTTGACTGTTATCACTAATAATAACAAGCAGTCATTACAGGTTAATAGTATTTAATGAGCCCAATAAATACTAGATCATTTTATGTATATTTTTCTCCATTTCTTCCCCTGTTAAATTATAAGCTAAATAATACCTGTGTCTCTTGGGGCTGTTTCTTTAGGTTAAAAATGTGTCTGCAGGCTCACAAGACATGCCTCCTCCCCCTTCGGACTATGTGGATGGAGTGTACAGTCCCGTGGCCTACTCCTCCAACGGCAGAGTGAATGACAAGCGGGCGTATCCAGAGTCCTCCTATAAATCAACACCGTAAGTAGCACCTTCTGATACAATGAGTCTAAAAACTGAGTATTTGCATATTTATAAATCAGGTGCTATTTTGTGCCATTTGTCTTAAAAAAAAATCCAACAGTTTGCATGAAGGCTAGAGACCCACCTTGGCATTGTATGTGAATGCCTAGCGTTATTTGGAAGATAAGGAGAGTGGGACTATGCAGTAGGGTTCTCTTCCCCTTCCAAGCTGAGATGGCTTTTCTCTTGATGATTTAATAGACAGTAGGTTGGTTCTTTCACTCTGGGAATGTGGTTCTCTTTCCTACTTTAGGTTTTCAATTTAGGTATGGGTAAAAAGGACATTACTGATGGATAGTCGAGCTAAAGTACATTTCTCAGTCTCTCCTTTTACCTATAATTATTAGATCTCATTAAGAGTATTGAATAAGCACAGTCAGGAGGCTTTGGCCAGAAATAAATGATAAAAATTTACTCAAGGGTATTAGAGTTTGCAAACTGGTAACATAGCTAGGTAAAAACCTAGAAGTGTTCCAAAGAAGAAAGAAAAGTTAAGAGTTCTTGTAGTACAAGTCACAATCTTGAGAATAATCAGTCCTGTGTCCTTAGCCCTCGCATTGGTCCAGGACACATATCAGTCCAATGTCAGGCAGTCTGGATGACAGATGCCAGGTGGTCAGGAGAATGGGCACCAGGAGGTCTTGTCCTGTCCTTAATCCTTTAGGGGTAGTCACAGTGCTATCTGCAAGTTTGATGGATGTCTGGGCATTACCTAGGTATTGGCTCAGGCCAGAAAAGTTCAAAAGTTGAAGATCCCAAGCAAGTTAAGATAAGAAAAAGAATCATTTCTTCATGCCTCAACCTTCGTAATGTTAAATTTAGCAGCTTGATTAAAATGACTATATTTTCCTTATCTTCACTTTTTCATCAATAGAAAGAGGAGATTGCTCATTGATCAACCCTGTCCACGTACATTTTTATTAAACTATAAGTCTTCATTTAAATTCATGAATTCTGAGACCTCCTTTGCTGTGCTATAGCCTCCATGTTGCTGATAAAGCCCGTAGGTTTTGTTTTACATATAGTGTAAAAAACCTCATAGTGCTCTAGCCTTGTGGCTCAGTTGTTTGGAATGTCATCCCAAGTACTGAAACGTTGTGAGTTCGAATCCTGGTCAGAGTACTTACCTAGGTTGCAGGTTTGATCCCTGGTCAGGGCACATATGGGAGGCAGCAGCAGATCAATGTTTCTCTCTCACATCAATGTTTCTCTTTCTCTCTCTTTCTCTCTCCCCTTTACTTTCCCCTCTCTCTAACATCAATAAACATATCCTTGCCCTGGCTGGTGTGGGTCAGTGGATTGAGTGCCGAACCTCAAACCAAAGGATTGCAGATTCCATTTCCAGTCAGGGCACATGCCTGGGTTTCGGGCCAGGTTCCCAGTAAGGGGGCACGTGAGAGGCAACCACACATTGATGTTTCTTTTCCTCCCTCTCCTTCCCTTCCCCTCTCTCTAAAAATAAATAAATAAAATCTTTCAAAAACAACAACAACATATCCTTGGGTGAGGATTAAAAAAACAAAACCAAACCTCATAGTGAGTTTCTGGCCTGGAGTAGATGCCATTATAATTATTGAAATGGTGTCCCCTTTATGGTTTCAGTTTTCCCTAAAGACTAATTCTAATTCAGCTTAATGACTGGTGAGTGAAGGATGCTAGAGGTGTTGTTAAGGACTTGGGTGTAATTTTTGCCTAAGGATGGTAAGTTAATATTGCTATATATAATTCTCGAACTCCAATTTCCTTTATAGACTGAAGAAAGAAAACTTCCCTTTAGCTAGTTTGATTGTTCTTAGTTAAAGGTGTATCTGCTGGAAAACTTTCTGTTTTTTAAAGTTTTATTTCAACCCCACACCCTCATTTAGTGGGCTGGGTTACATAGACATCCACTCTGAGTGCACAGTTTGGGTGGCTGAAACCCCATAAAGTGACACCAGCAGCTGAGTTAATTATGGAGTCAGTTTGAAGACAATAGATTGATTATCATCCTGCAGTAGAATTGGGAAACACATTGGCAGTCTGCCTTACCTTCCAAATATTTTGCTTTGCTCTGTAGAACCGACCTTGCTGTTCATTTCAGTTGTGAACGATTTGGAGGAAGAGCATTTTCTCTGTTCTCCTTTTTGGATTTTAACAAAAACCAGAGCACTTGAGGCTAAAAGGGCAAAGGTACCTAGTAGCAATGCAGTCCTTGTGAAAGCATTAAGCTATGATTTACGGGACTTTCACACGTGGAAAATAAGTGTCTATAATGCCTGTGACCCGCTGCGCCTCTAAGTTAACTGCAGGGCCTGAATGGTTGCACAGCGTCCCCCGTGCTGTCCCTTTTTCATGGAAACCAAGATAGGTTCACCGTAAGTAGCACCTTCTGATAGAATGAGTCTAAAAGCTGAGTATTTGCACATTCATTTGGAACAATTTAAAAATCTTACTTATTCTTGAGTAAACCAGTACATTCATAATGTAAAATTTAAAAGGGAAAAAACAGATCCCTAGGTCTTCTCTCTAGAGACAGCTAGTATTACCAGTTTCTTTTATATCCTTCCAGAGGTTATTTTTAAATACAATATGCTGGCCAAATATGAATATTGGTTATTTTTTTTCTTTTTTTAAGGTAAGATTTCCTTCGTTTTTTTTTATTTTTATTTAATTTTTAGAGAAAGGGGAAGAGAGGGAGAAAGAGAGGGAGAGAAACATCAATGCGTGGTTTCCTCTCACGTGGTTCCTACTAGGGACCTGGCCTGCAACCCAGGCATGTGCCCTGACTGGGAATCGAACCGGTGACCCTTTGGTTTGCAGTCCATGCTCAATCCACTGAGCTATACCAGCCAGGGCTGGTTATTTTTTTCTTTAAAAATACTAGCATATTATGTTTATAAAAGGTTTTATTATTTATTTTTAGAGAGAAGGGAAGAGAGGGAGAAATAGAAGAAGAGAAACATGGATGTATGAGAGGTATATCAATTGGTTGCCTCTTTGTGCCCCCAACTAGGGACCTGGCCCGCCACCCAGGCATGTGCCCTGACTGGGAATTGAACCAGCCACGTTTTGGTTTGCAGGCTGGCACTCAATCCACTGAGCCGCACTATTCAGGACTAAAAAATACTAGCGTATTAAATGCCTTGTTAGCAATATATCTTAGAGTTGTTAATATTGGTATACAAAGAGTTTATTGGCCTGTTTCACAGCTGCATAGTATTCCATCAGCGATTTATTAGTCCCATATTGATGCACAGTTTTTCCCCATTGTTTTATAATTACAGACTGCTGGAGGGAATAAACTTGCACACTTATCACTTTACACATATGTGAATATATCTGGAGGAAAAATGTTAAAAACAGAATTGCTGGGCTAAAGGAAATTACATATTTAATTTCATTCGATGTGGTCAAACTGCATTCCCAAAGGTCCTCTTGGGTTCTTTTGTCATCAATAGCCACATCCCCCACCACTTTTTTGATGCTTATCACCATCTATTAGTTTAGCTTGTTATTGGAGTTCCTTTTTTTTTTTTTTTAATTTTTATTTATTGATTTTAGAGAGGGAGGAAGGGAGAGAGATAGAGGAAAACATAGGTTTGTTGTTCCACTTATTTATGCATTCATTGATTGATTCTTGTTTGTGCCTTCACTGGATGTCAAACCCACAACCTTGGTGATTGGGACGATGCTCCCAACTGAGCTCCCTGGCCAGGGCCTGTTATTAAATGGAATTATATAGCAATTACTCTCATATTTGGTTCCTCTTTCTCATCATAATATCCTATACCTTAGAATTTCAGTGCTGTTAGAATTAATCGTGGATTAGATGACAGCAAAATTCAGCTGAAGGTGATTGCTACTTCAGCCTTTCTAAGTGAATTTGGGAGAGCCCGATGAGGTCCACTCCCTATTATACTGTCCACACTCGGGGTGAATTAACCTTCATAAGTCATGGAAGTTGAGTGTTGACACTACAGAGAGCATTCAAGGCAGGATGACACCCTGGAGTGATAGAAAAGGCAGACCACCGTTTGGTAGTAGCACATAGGCTGGTGGGGTGATATGTGAAGGCTTTTTGTGTGAGTTGTAGGAATTCGCTGGTTCACATAAGGCCTGGGGACAGGTGTATATCAGGCATGGCATGATCCAGGGACTCAGAAGACATTGGGCTCTTGTTGCCATGTTGCCTTTATTCTCAGTCCAGTGTCTGTTGTAACAGGATGGGTCATCCACATTCCTCAAGCTGCATTGATCTTCCAGCCCAGGATTCAGAAAATGGAATTTCCCTTTCCCAGAGCTTGCCTTTCAGATCTGTTGAAAAGATTCTGATTGGCTCATTTGGGTCATTGTCATCTCCAGGGTCAGGAAGCTGAAGTTCTCTGATTAGCGAGGCTTAGTTACTCCCCCAAATAGTGGTGACAGTTCTAAAAACCATGTATATAAGGGACATCGCTGTGGCAGTCAAGGCAGTGATGTTGATCATGCATTGTTTCTCCCTCATTGAAACCGGTGTCATTAGAAAACAGGATTCTTGTAACTGTGTTTTTAGTTTAGTAATTACCTTGAACACCTGCCATGTACACACAGTACTGGGCCAGTTGCCCTGGGAATACCAAGGCCATGCTCTCATGGAGGCTGCAAACTAACAGGCGTGGAAGAAAGTGTATAATAACTATATTGAGACTTGGGGCAAGATAAGAGCAGCAAAGGCCTGTGAGGGTGTGTGAGAGAGAACAAAGCAAATGAATAAAAAAGAATCTATCCAAACGCTACAAAAGGGGGAACTTCCAGCCCTGGGAGACCCAATTGAATACTGTGGAAGGTATACAGCTGGTTACCTGTTCTGGGTTGTGCATATTTTTCCCAGTAGGAGTTGTGTCTAAAAGTAGGTTTGAAAGAAAAAAAGTAGGTTCCAAGATTATTGAGAGTATACATATTCCCTAGCTCTGAAATGTATATATACTTTTATCGCTAAGCATTTGTTTTCAGCTTTTATGCTGTATTAAGTATGTTACTCCTTAGCAAAGGATGTAGGAAGAGGGGAGGTGGAAAACTTCCAAGATAAAGATTTACAATATCAATAACTAATAAAAAATTATAGGAGGAAGCCTGCTTTAATGTTTTTTTAAAATCTAATTTATTGTTTTTAGGGAGTAAGAGGGAGGGAGAGAAAGAGACACACACACACACACCGATTTGTTGTTCCACTTATTTATGCATTCATTGGTTACTTCTTGTATGTGCCCTGACAGGGGATCGAACTCACAACTGTGGTATATGAGGACGATGCTCCAACCAACTGAGATACCTAGCCAGGACTTAATAATTTTTTTTTTTTTAATTTATTTTGCCCTTTAGTTTCCTTCCCTTGTGGCTCCCACCTACTCAGATAAACCGAATGCATGCTAAAGGTTTTGTTTGTCACCTGAAAGCAGTGTGTCTAGGAACTTGTTTAATTATTAACTCATGGAGAAAGTCACATTTTCCCTTTTTTACAGGTACTATTAACATAGCACACAAAGCCATGTTAACCTGAATAAATTTAGAAAGAAGAAATAAATACCAACATCACCCCCGACTGCAAGCACACACACAGACACACACACACCAAAGCGGTAGACTTTGACAACCAGAATCAAGAAGTTCTGGATCACCTAGGAAAGAGAGCAAACTTCATCGATAAAGCTCAAGATTATAGTTTTGCTAAGTTGAAATACATAAGAAAAGAAAATCTGTAGATGTCTTTAATGGTTGGGAAGTCTGAGGTTCTTTCTTTATCTTCCTTTCCTTTCTCTCGCCCTTCTCTAGCTCTGCTACAAGGGAAAGGGGAGCATTGCATTTCTGGGACTCAGAAGTGGTGTACAGTTGCCAGAGCTCTTGGTATTTTATTCCATGTTAGGCTTCGGTTTTAAGCTTGTGGCAGAAACATTAATGTGCAATGAAAAATCCGACGTAATATTGAATGATTGCATTAGAAAAGTAAGTGTAACGGTAACCCTTCCATTCCATCTATTCTCTGTTGCATCAGGATTAACAAAGCAATTTTTTAAAAAGTCTTAATAAATTCTTTTTATCTATTATAATATAAAGCTTTTTAGCTTTTTGAATTTAATTTTTCTACTTTAAATTTTTAGTGTTTTTAGCTTTTTGAAATACCTTGAAGAGATACTTGATGTATAGGACTCTAAAATTAATATTACAAAGACCTGTGTCTCAGAGTCAGCTTCCAAAGGCATTGAGTAGATACGTCTATGCATTCCTCTTCTCCACTCAACATTCCATGGAACTCGAAGAACCTGTAGCAAAGATTCATGACCATTACTTTCCTGAAAGCCTCTTGTGGAGTATTTCCCTGGCACAGGTCAGGAGAGCACGTCTTCCAGATCAACCTGACCTAAATGAAACCTTAGATCCATTTTACTTAGAAGGTTTACAAACGGGCTCCTCTGTAGAGGAACCTCAAAGCTGCTTGTCTGCACTAGAGGGTCTGAGCTGGTGTCGCACTGAACACAGGACGCCAGGGGTCTGCTTTGTGTTGAACATGTGAACTGCTTGAGTGAATACACCTATGTGTAGATCTCTGTGGGGGGCACTGCCTACAGAGCACATCCCCCTCCCCCCCAGAACATGATCAGCTTGGGGAGGAAAGGTGGCCAGTCTCTCAGAGGAGAAGGGCCTTGAGCCTGTTCTTCAATGGGCTTTTATTGGGTTTCACTTGCATAGGAATACAGGGTGTATATGTAAAACTCATCAATCATTGTCAGGCAGTAAGGATCAAACAATAGGTAACATTCAAAGAACTACGAGGGCTTTTTCTGAGTCAGGGTCAGATAGCCAAATGGCCCTAAAACTTAGGGAAGCAAACTTATTTTATGCTCGAACCCTTATCATTTAAATTGAGGGCATTCTTAGCAAAGCAGGTTTCACAGAATTTTATGCATTCTTTCTTAGGCCTGATCGCCCTGGGGACTCACCCTTTCCAGCACAGGGCCGCACCCACCTCTGGCATTGTTTCAGGCTTAAGTCAGGTGGAGGGATGCAGGCAGCCAAGAGATTAGGAGACTGCTAACAGACAGAATGAGGACTTGGGCTATGTCAAAGCCAAGGGGTGAGGGTCCATCATCCACTTTTTCAGACGAGATTGGGCACGTTCCAGGGTGGTATGGCTGTAGACCATCACCCCCTTTTTCTTTAGCCCCCCCCCAAGTCCTTCCCTGAAGGCTCCTTCATGACCATGCCTGTCTTAGGTCGTCCCTCCCTTGAGGAATCTTACCTGTCATTGGCTAACCAGTCATCTGCTTGGGGCCAAGCAG
>PVJI01001065.1:0-203676 GCA_004026765.1 Micronycteris hirsuta
CAGCCCTAGGAGTCTTTCTTGGGTGCCAGCAAAGGGCCTAAAATGACCTTTCCTTGGCCTGATTTCTCTGATGAGTGAACTTAGTACATTTATGAGAGATGAAGGCTGGCTTCCCCCCTTCCTGGTTTTATTAAAATTTAATTGACACATGACTCTGTATTAGTTTAAGATGTATAACATAATGAGTTGATGTACATATGTGCATTGTTTAACAGTTAAACAATGTCTAGTAACATCCATCACCTCCCAGCTATACTTTTCATTCTCATGAGAACTTTTAAGCCTTAAAATTTAAGGTCTACTCTCTTACCAGCTCTCAAATATACAATACAGTATTATTAATCTTTGCCACCATACTGTGCATTATAGCCCCAGAACTTATTTATCTTATAGCTAGAAGTTTGTATACATATTGACCACCTTTACGCATTTCATCCAGCCCTTACCTCCCTTACCGCCAGTCTGTTCTCAGAGCCTTTACTGTGTTTTGGTTTTAGTCTGTTTTGTGTACACATAGTTCAGGTTGACTGCAGCTTGTGTCACGCACACAAAATTAGTGGATTTCCTTACCCAGCTCTCTCTTCTCCAAAGATTTCTGTACGGTATGACTCCCATGAACTCCCTTTCCTGGTTCCTTTGGCTAGAAAATCAGGTTTCTGTCTGGGTTTTAGGTCTGTGCACTGTCACACTGTTTCAGGAAGAGGAAGTAGGAGAAAAGAAGTGGGCGCTCCCTTTGCACTCTTCGGAGAAGAGAAGCTAGTTTTTCCAGTAACTATGGCTAGAGAGATGCGTTCTTTCTCAGGGGTTTTAGCTGATTATGCTGCCCCCAGGGTCAAGGTCCATGAATGACACTGGCCTTGGGACAGGGCTTGAAGGGTAAAGGTGGGGATGGAGATGCCGCTGGCACTTAGGCACCTTGACACAGTTTTAACTACTACGTGGACACCTAATAAAGACTTAGAAACTAAATATCTGAATAAAGGGCAATTTACTCTTACTCACATGGACATTTTCTTCCTAAAGCTATAATATGTAAGACAATCTATCAGAATATGGTTTATGGTCCAGCCTGCATCATGTCCCCCTGTGAAGGATGTTAAATGTGTACACTTCTAGGCCATAGCATTGCCTCTTTAATCTCAATCTCTAGATTTGCATCCTATGCATACTAAAGCTTTAAGACATTACTTATAGGTAGTAGTGGATTGGTGAGACATCGAAGTTCAGAAGGATGATTAGGTGATTATAATATTGTATGCCAAAGACATTGGGGGCTTATAGCCAGGCCAATGTTATAGAAAATGAAGGGGAATTTAAAGAGATTTTAGAGATGATATTGAGGGCACCTGGGAACTGATTTTCCCTGAAGAATGAAGAGGAAATGCATTAACAGGTGTCTCAGAAAAAGGATTTTAGATTCATGTGAGAATGATCCTACTCGTGGAGAGAATACCAAAGTCTGCTCTAGGAGGTATATTGAGAATGGATTTGAGTGTGGGGATTTGAGGTACTTCTGGGGTGTCTTTATGAACCTATCTATGGAGCTCTTCAGAATCTATTATGATTGAGGTAGGGTGGGTTTAAGATATATCTTCCAATAATTTACAATCCGTTATGGAAATAAGAAATGGGAAAAAATAACAAATAAAATGATCATTTGTTGAGCTCTTTCTATATGCTACAACCCTATAAAATGGATAATGTAAAAACCTACCTTTTCAGATGAGGAAACTAATGCATAGAGAGTTTAAGCAATTTCCAAAGATTGCTCAGCTACTAAGAGAAAGAGCTGGGATTCAAAACTGTGCTCCATACTCTATGTTCTTATTCTGTTTGTGGTTACCACGTTCATGGTAACTTAACTTCTCTAGCCATCAGTTTCCTCCTTTCTAAAATAAGGAAATTATCTAGTAGAATGTATCAAATAACAATGATACCATACATGGAAAGTCTAGAAATAGGTGCTCGAATTACATGAGTAACTTTTCCTTACACCAAGTGATTTGGATTAAAAAATGCTATAGAAAAACTTACTCCAGGTCCTAATTTCTAAACTTTTACTTAGTTTTGATGATCTCCATGGAGCTTCATTAAAATTCCTGACACTAGAAGAAAAATTTCTCTTTTCAACAAATTTATAAAAATATTATTGAAATCCAGTATACCTCACAGATCTGCAGTATACAGTTCAATAAAATTTGTCATATGCGTACACCCATGAAACTTTCACCACAATCAAGATGCTGAGCATGTTCATCACCCCTAAATTTTCCTTGCACCCCTTAGAAATCTCTTCTGCCTTTAAGCAATTTATGATCTAATTTCTTCCAATATTGATCATTTCATATTTTCTTAATATTATATAAATTAAATCATACAGTATGTGCTGTTTTTGGTCTGGCTTCTTCATTCAGCATAATTCAGCAAAGAACATGTATAAAGGACAAATGGAGAAAGCCAAAGAGGGGAAGGATTGAGGGCGGGAGGTGGGAATGGCTGGAGTTGGGAGAAGTGGTAGGAAAAATCAGAATGAAGTAATGGATGTTTAACTAGACTTACTGTGATGATCATTTTGTAATATATACAAATATCGGATCATTATGTTGTATACCTGAAACTAATATGTTAATTGAACCTCAATAAACATAATAAGAAATAAATAAAATAATAAAATAAAAGCCAGTAGAACAGAGGACCCAAATAGAAAGTGAAAGCAAGGAAACTAGAAAGCAAGAAAACTAGGACTTGAGAAAGCGAGAGAGCGCACCAGCGTCATTCCCTATCCCCTTCCCCCAGGCGTGCTTTCCTGGACTCTCTCTTTCTGCTAATCTCCGAGGGCCCTTCTTTTGCCTCTGCAACTTGTATCCTGAGCCCATTTCTTCTACCTCTCTGATTTTCTAAATAAACTGTCTTGTTTAGTTTGAAAAATAAATAAATAAATAAATATTTTTTAGATTCAATCATGGTGCATATATTAATAGTTTATTTTAAATGGTTGTTGCTGACCAATATTCCATTCCACAGATATACAATAATTTGTTTATTGATTTACATTAATAAATATTTAATCGGTTCAGTTTTAACTTGGTTTCAAAAAAAGCAGCTATACACACTTTTGTATGAATGCTTTTATATGACAAAGGTATGTTTAACTTTTAAATAAACTGCTAACTTATTTTCCAAAGGCATCGTATCATTCTATTTTCCCACTTGCTTCAAATCTTTACCAATACTTGCTATAGCCAGTCTTTTAACCATAGCCGTTTTAAGAGTGTGTAACGGTTTTCACTGTGGTTTTAATTTACATTTTTCTAATGGCAAATGATGTTGAACTCTTTTTTTCATGTGCTTATTTGCCACACATATATCTGCTTTGGTGAAAGGTCTATTTTACATCATTTCCCTATTTTTTTTTTGGTTGGGTTATATTTCCATTAATGAGTTGTAAGGGTATCCTGTATACTCTGGATATTGAATCCTTTATTAGATATATGCTTGGCAAATATTTTCTCTAAGGCTGTAGTTGATTATTTTTCTAAAATTTCCATAACAGTGTCTTTTGAAGAATAAAAGTGTATAATCTTGAAAAAGTCTAATTTATTGATTTTCTTTGTTATAGTTCTTGTCTTTGGAGTCATATTTAAGACACTTCTGCCAAACCCAAGGTTAATAGAAATTTTACCATTTCTTTTCCTAGAAGTTTTATAGTATTAGTTCTTGCATTTATATTTATGATCTCTTTCCAGTTAATTTTTGTATCAAGTGTGAGAAAATATTTTTTTGTTCATGACTAGCTGATTGTTCCAGCACCAGTGTCATCTGTTTAGACGATTATTCTTTGCTCATTGAATTGCCTTGACATCTTTATAAAAAATAAATCGTATACATGCGGGTATATTTCTGGACCTTCTGTTTTGTTTCATTGATCTGTCTATCTTGATACCAATACTATATAGTCTTGACTTCTGTAGCTTTATATTACATTAAGTCTTAAATATAAATCAGGTAGATTAAGTTCTCCAAAGTTGTTCAAATTTTTCAAAACTATTTTAGCTATCTAAAAAAATTATGTATAAACTTTAGAATTAGTTTGTGAATTTATAAAAGAAAATTCTGTTGGTATTTTTATTGGAGTTCTCTTAAGCCTATAGATCAATTTGAATATCATTGAAATATTAATAATGTTGAATCTTCCAATTAATTTACATAGAATATTTCCCATTTATTCAGGTATTATTTAATTGTCCTCAACAATGCTTTGTATTTTTTAGTTTACAGATTGATCTCTTAGTATTTCATATTTTTATCCTATGTTTAATCTCAATTTCTGATTATTTGATGCTTTTATATGTAAATTCAAGTAATATTTCTATATCAATCCTGAATCCTGCTACCTATTTTAAAAAACAATTTTTTGTTCCAGTAACTATATTTCTACATTCTGTGTGATATTCTATATAGATAATCATGTCTTTAGCAAATAAGAGTAGTTTTACTTATTCATTTCCAATATGATTGCCTTTTTTCTGTTTCTTCCCTTATTATGATGGTTAGAACATCCAGTAAATGCAAACTAGTACTGTTAAAAGTAGCCATCCTTTGTTCCTGATCTGAGGTTAGGTTTTAACTAAAAATCAAGTTTTATTTAATATATACAAGAGAGACCCATGAAAACAGAATTTATTTATTAAAAAATTGTATGTTTATTCTTAAATGTTTAAACTTCAGTCAACCTTCAAAGTACTCTCCATTTGACACACTATACCTATTGAAATGTTTTTCCACTGCTCAAAATAGTTTTTGAACGCATTGATTTTGATGCCTTAGTGCTTCTGCAGTTTTTTGTTTCACCTCTTCCGCATCAGCAAAATATTTCCCTTTGGGGACTTTTTTCATCCAGGGAAACAAAAAAAAGAGTCACTCAGGGAGAGATTGGGTGAGTAAGGAGGGAAGAGGCATGCCTTTTTGGTCAAAACTGCTGAACTCAGTACTGTGTATGGGCAGGTGCACTCATAAGTCACCCATCATGAAGTGGGCAAACGCGTTGAAAGAGTCTTCACACTTAATATGCGGGAAACGTATCTATACGTTTTACATCGACTGGTAGAAGAGCGCGGGACACGTATAAATACGTTTTTATAGACTAGCGGTAGAATGCGGGTAACATATAAATATGTTTATTTTTATACTTTTTTATTGCTCTAAAGGGATGCTAACATGCAGATATACAAATTCCAAAGGACAAAATTTGGGTCTCTAACACATACAATGGTAAATTATGTATGTATGTTTTAACGATTATCACACAAAAAAACACTACTAAAACTTCATTCTTTCTTTTTTTACATAAGATTATCACACAAAAAAACAGTACTAAAACTTCATTCTTTCTTTTTTTACATATGATTATCACACAAAAAACACTACTAAAACTTCATTCTTTCTTTTTTACACATTTTACATACTTTTTTTCAAAATATTTTCAATAAATCAGAATTTTTACATATTTTATTAATTTCAATTTCCAGTGAGTTTTCCAGTATTTGTCTGTTTAAAATTTAAGAAAAATAATTCAGTATACACTTTATAGTAAATCACAAAAAGTTTCATTGAAAAAATATGTAAAACTAAAGTTATCGTAATTTTACTGAACGTTGCTATTTGTGCAAAACGTTAGCAAAAATGGCCCGCGCCACCTGTTAGCTCACGATAAAAGCTACCCGCAAACAATTCAGATTCTCACAACACCTGCTGATACACTGATGCAGATACGTTCGCAGAGCATCATCTAACAGAGGCAGCCTGTACTGCAAGGGCCTGCCCAACAGAAGATAATTCCATTTTGGGGGATCCCCCCTTGTGGATCCCCCTTACATTTCTTTCTTGGATAAACTTACATTTTGTATCTTTCAAGGAATTCCTCCATTTCATCTCTGTTGTCAAAATTATTGAAATAAAATTGTTTGTAAAATTCCATTATTTTTAATTTTTGTAGAATCAATATTGATGTTACCTCTTTCATTCCTGATGTTCGTAATTTGTTTTCTATTATTTTTTCTGATGAATCTGTGATTTTTTATAATTAAGTCTGACTAGAGGCATATGGTTTTATTGAGCTTTTCCAAGGCAATCTTTGGTTTTCTTTTCTTTTTCTTTTTTCTCAATTTTGTTGATATTTATTTTTATCTTATTATTATTTCTCACTGCTTAGTTTGTGTTTAATTTACTCTTTTTTAAAGTTTGTAGAAGTTGATGTCATTGACTTGAAACCTTTTTTCTTTTCTAACATTGCTTTTAGTGCTATAAAACTTGCTCTAAGTAATGCCTCAGTTGTATCCCCAAATTTTGTGTTTAATTTTTAATTAGGTTTAAATGCTTTCTCATTTCAATTTTGACTTGTTTTTTACATTATAACTTTATTTAATATTTTGCTTCAAAGTTTGGGGGTTTTGCAGTTAACTATTATTGACTTCTAATTTAATTTAATTTTTTGCCAGAAAATATACTTTTTTCTCTGCATCTTTTAATAAACATCTTTCATTTCATAAATATTTTTAATTTTGATAAGTTCCAAAATGTCAATTTTTCTCTTATGAATTTTGCTTTGGTCTTAACTGTAAGAAGTCTTTGCCTAGCTCTTGATTCCAAAGATCTTTTTGTGGAAGTTTTAAGTTTTTATGTTTTACATTTAAGTTGATCTCTGTGTTAAATAAAGTATGAGGTTTACGTTAGGTTGAGGGTTTTTTTTGAGGGGGTGGCTAATGAAGGGCCAGTTGTCCCCGGCACCATTTAGGATTTACTGTAAATGTTCTTCCTCCATTGAATTGTTTGGCTTATTTGTCAAAATTAATTGATCATATTTATGTGGATCTTTTTCTGGGTTCTCTCTACTGTTCCACTAATCAATCTAACTCTTCACCAACATAGGCACACCTTGTCTCACTGCACTTCACTTCATTGCACTCACGGATGTTGTGTTTTTACAACTTGAAGGCAAGACTCTCCACCAGCAAAAAATTCCCACCTGCTTTATAGTGATACTCACTTTATTGTGATACTTGCTCTATTGCAATAGTCTGGAACCAAATCCACAATATATCTGAGGTACTCTCTTGATTAATATACTCATATAATAAACTTTAACATTCAGAAGAATGATTTCTCCCATTTTATTCATCTCAAAGTTGTTTTGGCTATTCTTTACCTTTTCCTATAAATATTAGAATAAGCTTGTGTATGCATATCAAAATGTATTTAGATTTTAATAGGCATTTCATGAAACCTATAGATCAATTTAGGAAGAACTGACATCTTTAGTATGATGAGTTTTCAAATCCGTGACCATGATATGCCTCTCGAAGTGCTTGGGTCTTTTAAAAATTATCTTTTCCAGCATTTTACAATTTTCATCATAAAGATCCTATATCTACTTTGTTAGATTTATACCTAAGTGTTTCGTATTTTTCAGCAATTTGTAAATGATATTGCATTATTCATTTCAGATTTTACTTGTTCATTGTAAGTGTATAGAAAATGCAATTGATTTTTGTTTGCTAATCTTATATCCTGACATCTTATTGAACTCATTTAATAGTTCTAGGAGTTATTTTGTAGATTCCTTGGGGTTTTCTATACAGACAATCATGATCTCTGCAAATAGAAATGGTTTTATTTCTTCTTTACCAATGTGTATACCTTTAATTTCTTTTTTCTTGACTTGCTATTTTTGAAGAAATTAGATTCCAACTTTTATATAATTCATATATTTTAGTTAGGTAGTAATTATTGATGCAATATAAAGATAAAAAAGAAAACATATAATTCACAAAACTTAATGCATGTGTATAAATGAATCTTTCATTTTATTACATTTCATCATGGTACTTATACTGGCATTTTATCACCATTCCTGCATTTTATAAATAGTTATGTTCTAGAAAAGGAAATTTTCTTTTTTTTTTTTCTTTTAGGCCTTTTTTGAGAGTTTCTTGTTCTCTGCTCAGGTTTTTGTTTCATCTTTAGTTCTTAATTTTTTCTTATTCCCATCCCTCCCCTCATTTCCCCTCTGGCATCCATCAGTTTGTTCTCCTTATCTATGGTTCTGTTTCTGTTTTTTTTGCTTATTCATTTGTTTTATTTCACATATAAGTGAAATCATGTGGTATTTGTCTTTCTCTGTCTGACTTATTTCACTTAACATAATATCCTCTAGGTCCATCTATATTGTTGCAAATGGCAAGATTTTTATTGCTGAATAATATTCATGTATATATCATACCTTCTCTATCCATTCATCTGTTGATGGACTTACTTTTAAGCTTCGTTAGCTGAGACAAAATCAGCCTTAATCCAGGGATAATTTTACCCTACTATTGAGCCTATATCCTTCTGGGTCTCTATTCAAAGCTCCATGATTTACTAGATCTTCCATTCTAGTTAGAACAGAAACTGTTCACAGAGCAGTGTATGTCTGGTGATTATTCCCTGTGTTCCTTTTAGGTATTCTCTTCCCAGACTCATGTACTTGTCTTATACACATGCCCTCATCAACCACAGACTTGAGCAGATTCTCTGCAGTCTTCTGGGGCTCCTGTGGTGTAGCTCTCTCCTCTGCCCTTTGCACTCTATCCACTTTGCTCTCCTCTTGCTCCCAAGTCTGCCTCCTGCATCAGGGAGACTCTGGGCTCCACCTGGGTCTCTGTTGCCTACAGTGTGACTTGTAAGTTTTCTCCAGGCAGTTAACTGAGGTCATCTTAGAAATCACTTCATTTGTTTCTCCCTCCCCCATTAGGGCACACTATCTCGTGCTGCGATACATCTAAATGATTGAAAATTCTGCCTTCATATATTTCATCCAGTGATTTAGTTGTTTCAGCTGGTGAAGGATAAATCTGGTCTGTCTTATGCGGATTGAGTCTCAGAAAACCATCTTTTGACCCAGTATTTCTCTGAAGCTATTGATTATTATGTATCAAACGCGGTTGTAAGCATTATGTGGTTGTAAGCAAAAGAGACACAAAGCAAGCCAGCTTTGAAATGAACTTGTTAATATCACCTGGATTTCCTGACCGTAATGCTTCCTTTGTGACAGTGCATTTGGGATCTAAATGTGGGTGTTTGGCACACCCAAGAGAATCTGCATGACTGGCTAAAAAGTTGATGTTTAAAAAGGCCTGGGTTACTCTGCTAAGTATAGAAGTTAGAGAGAGTGCTGGATTGGCAGGCATAACGAGGAGAAAGGGAGTATTATGGTCAGTTTTGTGGACTGTATGGACAGAATAATTCTTTAAAGGAAAATAAATAAGCATTTAATAACAAGAATTGTATTAGTAGCTTTAAAATGTCTTCTTTTTCTTCATCCAGTTTCTTGACATACCTTTAATGGGGGATACACTCCCCTGGTCCTAGTCTTTTTCTTTCCTTTAAAAAAAGATTCAACCTTTCTCCTTATATGTTTATCTTATATATTTTAAGTAAGCAGGTAGAATACAATGCTGCATACACTCTCATATTTTACATGCACCTAGGCCTATATTTATGGCCAACATTTATGATAACATGGCATCCCGACCTGGTTTGACATTCCAAAATTATAGAATTGTCACTTTGCATACCATTGGTTTCTGGTGGGACCTTTAGGAACTAATATGGTTCCAGTCAAGATGGAGGCATAGGTAAACATAGCTCGCCTCCTCACACAACCACAGCAAAAATTAAAGCTAAAATATAAAACAACTATCACCCAGAATCATCAGAAAATTGAGTTGTATGAAAGTCTAACGACCAAGGAATTATAAAAGTCACATTCATCCAAACGGATAGAGGGTTGGAGACAAAGAGACTCACTGAGATGCAGAGATAGAGATGTGGAATAAGCAGTCCCGCACCCATGTGTGGTAGATAAAAATCAGGAGGGATAACTCAGGTGTGAGGGATCCCAGCCCCACACCACACCACTGAGCCCAGGGATCCAGAGCCAGGAAGATAAGTCCCCATAACTTCTGACTGTAAAAACCAAAGGGGGTTGGGGTGGCCGAAGAAACTGTGGGATTCTCAGGAGTCTCCTCTTCAAGGGCCCACAACAGACTTAGGACTTATGCAGACTCACCCCCTCTGGGTTTCAGCAATGTGGCAGCAGCTGAAAGGACACCAGTGGCATAGGGGGAGAATATGAAGTGTCTGGCATCAGGGTGAATGCCAAGGGACAGCTTCCTCCCAGACAAAACTGCAGAGGCCAGGCAGTGGCATTGTCTCCTTTCTGTGCCCTCCCCCACACAGAGCCACAGAGCAGCGACAGCATATCAGAGACTCCATCAACCTGGTTCACACTGGCTGCTCCACCCTGGTGATTACCTGAGGCACCATCCCATTCAACTGACTGGTGAGCTTTTTACAATAAGCCACACTACTAAGACAGGGAGTCAAAGCAGCTCTAGCTAATACATAGAAACAAACACAGGGAGGCTGACAAAATGAAGAGACAAAGAAATATGGCCCAAAGGAAAGAACAGAACAAAACTCCAGAAAAAGAACTAAATGAAACTGAGATAGTCAGCCTATTAGAGGCAGAGTTCAAAATATTGGTTATTAGGAAGCTCAAGGAACTCATTGTGTACTTCAGTGGCATAAAAAAGACCCAGGCAGAAATGAAAGTTATACTAAGTGAAGCAAAGAAAAATTTACTCAATTTTTTTCTTGCTCAATCCCTCCACCCCCATAAAGTAAAAAGGACTCGTGGATATGGACAACAGTGTGGTGAGTGTGTGTGTGTGTGTGTGCATGTGTGTTGGGGGTGGTGGTATGAGGGAACTAAATGGTAATAAAAAATACAGTGAAAAATTACAAAAATAAAAAAAAATTACAGGGAACCAATAATGGAGTGAATGAAGCTGTGAATCAAATCAATGATTTGGAACATGAGAAAAAAATTCAATCAGAGAGCAAGAAAAAAAAAGAATCCAATGAAAAGGATAGGCTAAGGAACCTCTGGGGCAACTTCAAATGTACCAACATTTGAATCATAGGAGTACTGGAAGGAAAAGAGAAAAGGAAAAAAATTGAAAACTTATTTGAAAAAATAATGAAAGAAAATTTCCATAATTTGGTGAAGGAAATAGACATACAAATCCAGGAAGCACAGAGTCCCAAATAAGTTGGACCTAAAGAGTACCACACCAACACACATCATAATTAAAATGCCAATGGTTAAAGATAAAGAGAGAATCTTAAAAGCAGCAAGAGAAAAGCAGGTAGTTACCCACAAAGGAGTTTCCATAAGACTGTCAGCTGATTTCTCAAAAGAAATTTCGCAAGTAAGAAAGGACTGGCAAAAAGTACTCAAAGTGATGAAAAGCAATGACTTACAACCTAAATTACTCCATCCAGCAAAGCTATCATTTAGAATGGAAGGGCAGATAAATTACTTCCTAGACAAGGTAAAGCTAAAGGAGTTCATCATCACCAAGCCATTATTATATGAAATGTTAAAGGGACTTATTTAAGAAAAAGAACATAAAAACTCTGAACATTAAAATGGCAGTAAATTCACAACTATCAACAATCAAATCTAAAAAACAAACTAAGCAAAGAAGCAGACAGAATCATAGATACAGAGATCATTTGGAGGGTTATCACTTGGGAGAGGGAAGGGGGAAAATGGGGGAAAAGGTACAGGGATTAAGAAGTACCAGTTGGTAGATACAGAATAGACAAGGGTATGTTAAGAACAGTGCTGGAAATGGAGAATCCAAAGAACTTAAATGCATGACCCATGGACGTGAACTAAGGAGGGGGATGCCAGAGGGAATAGGGGGTACTGGGTGGAGGGGGAGAATGGGGGAAAATTGGGAAAATTGTAATAACATAATCAATAAAAGATATTAAAAAGTTAAAAAGCAATAAAATTTGCCTTCCAATTAAAGAAAAAGAATATGGAAAACTTTGCCTTTCTCAAGGCAATTCAATCCATACCCTGCCATTCATGTCTTGTCTTCCAACATGCCTACAACTCTAACCAAGTAAACCCCTACTCATTCCATTACAGTAGGGTGATGTTGAAGGTGTCATATCGCATTCTCTTTCTCCTACTTCAATCTAATTTCTGAAGAGGAGACAGGCCAACCAACAAATTTACATCTTGAATTGACTCCAAATAGTATATTTATAATTGGAACCAAGTCTTAGTGCTTTCTTAATGAAAACCATGCAGGGAAATAGAGGCAGCTTTTGGGCTGACATTGCATTTGAGTTAAAATCTGGCATCTCCATACCATTGACAAGTCTGACAGCTGGAGCAGCAATCACCTCATCACATCTCTCAGTTGTGTCTCTCCTGGATTTTGGCATCCTTCCTGTCTAAATTTTTATCAGATGAGCACTTTTCCTTGGCAAGTACTTTAAATGCCTTCAACTTATTTTATCTCTGAACTGTTGCCCCTTGCCCTCACATGTCATTTCTCACATGTATGACTGGAGGATATTCGGAACAAATTAGTTAAGAATGTAGCCTCACAGAGCAACTCCTTTTGGCCTTCTCCCTCTCCGTTTTCTCCCAGAATCCCAGAACTTCCTCCTGTGGAGACCTCGGTGGGCATTCATTAATTTCAGAAAAGCCTGCTTCATGGGTTTGCATATCAGAACAATTGTTTGTGAGTTCTGGTTGTGACACAACAGGGCTAGCTCTGCCTGGGCTCAGCCATCAGCATTGTTTTCTTTGGCTTTGCTTCATTTACCAATAATTAAGGACTTGGGGTTGTGACCAGCAATGAGCAAGCCTCAAAAGCCTCTCATAAATCCCAGCCAAATACTGCGTTTGGAGGCTCCTCAAGATTAATGGCAGCCCTCAGCTCTCTGAGGCTGCACTTAGACCTGAGAGAAGGTGGTGTTTACTCTGGCTTCAGCATTTATGCTTTCAAAGATAGGGGATGGTCTGCAACTGCAAGGGATGAAATGTGGCCCTGTACAAGGTGCCACCTGCATATCAAATAAGCGTCCTCTACCTGCAGTGCAAAGTCCTATAGAATTTTTCCCCAGTCCCTTTCTATAAAAACTCCAGCCTTAGTCATCTCAGTCAATTATTTGCACCTGCAACAAGCACACCTAGAGCTTTTCACCTGATGCATTGAGGGCTGAACAAAAATGCATGGCAGTAATATAACCTTTTGAAAGGTGAAAAATACTTTAATTAATTAGTAAACAGAAAAATGAAAAGAAATCTATAAAAGCTGAACTAGTGAAGATGGAGGCATAGGTAGACACACTGTGCCTCCTCACACAACCAAAAGAAGGACAACAACAAATTTAAAAACAAAAAACAACCAGAACTGACAGAAAATTAACTGTATGGAAGTCTGACAACCAAGGAGTTAAAAACCAAAGCGGAGTAGGATCGAAGGTGGGAGGTGTGGATGGAAGAGAGCGGGGAATGGTACAGGGGAAATGGAGACAATCGTACTTGAACAACAATAATTTTTTTTTAAGAAGAAACATTCATCTAGACTGGTAGAAGGGGCCAAGACAGGCAGCCAGGGGTGGAGAGGACTCCAGCAACGTGGAGGCTGGAGGATGGGGACAGGCAAGGTGGCAGCTGGTTGACAAGGTGGTCCCACATTTGTTTGTAGATAAACCAGGAGGAGCAACTGGGGAGCGAGACAGAATGCACAAACCAGGGTTCCAGTGCAGAGAAATAAAGCCTCAAAATTTCTGACTGAAAACACCTATGGGGGTTGAGGTGGTGGGAGAAACTCCCAGCCTCACAGGAGAGTTCCTTGGAGGAACCCACAGGGTCCTAGAATGCACACAAATCCACCCACCCAGATATCAGCTCCAGAAGGGCCCAATTTGCTTGTAGATAGTGGAGGAAGTGACTAGAAGTTGGCAGAGAGCTGAACAAGCAGCATTGTTCCCTTTGGATCCCTCTCCCACGTACAGTGCCACAATGCATAGAGGTGGGTTACCCTGCTCTGGTGAACACCTAAGGTCCCACCCCTTACTACATAACAGGCATGATGAGACAAAAAAAAATTGTCCCAAATGAAAGAACAGATCAAAGCTCCAGAAAAAATACAACTAAGCGAGGAAGAGATAGCCATCCTATCAGATGCACAGTTCAAAACACTGGTAATCAGGATTCTCACAGAATTGGTTGAGTATGGTCACAAAATAGAGGAAAAAGTGAAGGCTATGAAAAGTGAAATAAAGGAAAATGTACAGGGAACCAACAATGATGGGAAGGAAACCGGGTATCAAATCAACAGTGTGGAGCAGTAGGAAGAAATAAACATTCAACCAGAACAAAATGAATAAACAAGAATTTGAAAAATGAGGAGAGGCTTAGGAACCTCCATTGACAACTTTACATGTTCCAACATCTGAATTATAGGGGTGCCAGAAGGAGAAGAGGAAGACCAAGAAATTGAAAACTTATTTGAACAAATAATGAAGGAGAAGTTCCCTAATCTGGAAAAGGAAATAGACTTCCAGGAAGTCCAGGAAGCTCAGAGTCCCAAAGAAGTTGGACCCAAGGAAGCACACACCAAGGCACATCATAATTACATTAGCCAAGATGAAAGATAAGGAGAGAATCTTCAAAGCAGCAAGAGAAAAGGAGACAGTTACCTACAAAGGAGTTCCCATAAGACTATCAGCTGATTTCTCTAAAGAAACCTTGCAGGCAAGAAGGGGCTGGAAAGAAGTATTCCAAGTCATGAAAGGCAAGGACCTATATCCAAGATTACTCTATCCAGCAAAGCTGTTATTTAGAATGGAAGGGCAGATAAACTGCTTCCCAGATAAGGCCAAGTTCAAGGAGTTGATCATCTCCAAGCCCTTATTATGTGGAATGTTAAAGGGACTTACCTAAGAAAAAAAGATTAAAAAATTGAACAGTAAAATGACAACAAAATCACAACTATCAACAACCAAACCTAAACAAAACAAAAACAGAAACATACTAAACAAACAACAAGAACAGGAACAGAATCACAGAAATGGAGATCACATGGAGGGTTATCAGTGGGGGAGGGGAAGAGTGAGAAAGGGGTAAAAAGGTACAGGGAATAAGAAGTATAGATGGTACATAGAAAATAGACAGGGGGAAGTTAAGAATAGTATAGTAAAGGTAGAAGGCATTGAATTTATATGTATGACCCATGGACATGAGCTAAAGCGGGGGAGGAACATGGGTGGAAGGGGGTGTGCAGGGCAGAGGGTAATAAATGAGGGAAAATTGGAAAACTGAAATAGCATAATCAATAAAATATGTTTTTAAAAAGAAATGTATAAAACTAAGTGTATCTCTCTGCCTGATATCTCTCACCTGGGTCACAATTTGCCTTTGTGCTTTAGCATCTTCATCAGTAGTTGCAACTGAAAAAGCTCCTCCTTTAGTCATTGGTCTTCATCAAATAGGAGAGAGACAGATTGGATCCCAAGTGGACAGAAAAAGACAATAGTTCAGTCATTATTATATAACCAGTCCGCTCATCTACTGATAAGTCTTTCAAGTTAATGCTGAAAAGGCCATGAGCTTCAGTTAAGAGAAAACAACAATGGCAATAATAGTACTAGAGATCATTGTCATCATTGTAATCATGTGCCCCATTTATAGAGCATTTATTATGTGTCAGACACTATTTCTTTTAAAAAAAAGCTTTATTGAGATATCACATGCAATAAAACACACATTTAAAATCTAACAGTTCAATAGTTTTTCATGTATTTACAGGGCTATAATTTACAGAGTTGTACATTATCTAATTTTAGGAGTTTTTTCACCCTCAAAATAAACCCCATATCCATTAGCAGTCATGCTCTGTTCTGTTGTACCCTCCCACATCCTGTCAGCTACTCATCTACTTTCTGTCTTTATAGGTTTGTTCAGGACATCTCATATGAGTGAAATTATAAGATGTGATGTTTTGTGACAGGCTTCTTTCATTTAACATGGTGTTTTTAAAGTTCATCTATGTTTAGTGCGTGTCAGTAGTTCATCCCTTTTTAATAGTCTAATAATATTACATTGTATAGATATACAATGTTTATTTATTTATCAGTTGATGGGCATTTGGGTTTCTAAATTGTTAGTTTTGGTAGGTATCAGGCAGTACATTTCTTTTAACCTTTCATTTTGAATTAATTTAAAACTCACAAAAAGTTGAAAACGTAGTCCAAAGAATTCTCCCAGATTTCCCAAGTGTTAACATCTTATATAACCACAGTACAATTATTAAACATTGATACAATGCTATTATCTCATCTAAAGGTACTATTTAAATTTCTCCCCTTGTTGCACTAATATTCTTTTTTAGGATAGGACTCAACTCAGGATCACACATTGTATTTAGTTGTCATATCTGTTTAGTTGCTTTTAATCTGGAATAGTTTCTTATTCTTTGTCTTTTAAGACTGATATTTTTGAAAAAATATTGGCCAGTTATTTTATGGAATAGTCCTCAATTTGGATTTTCTAGATATTTCTTTAGAGAAATGTTTATTTGACAAGAATAGCATGCTGTGTCTTTCTTAGTGCACTATATCAGGAGGTACATGGTATCAGTTTGTCCCATTTCTTTGATGTTAACTGTGATAACTTGGGTCAGGTAGTATCTGTCAGGTTTCTCCACTGTAAAGGTGCTATTTTGCCTTTTTATTTAATAAACATCTTGTGGGAAGATACCTTGAAACTATGTAAGTATCCTGGTTCTCATCATAGTCTCATTCACCAACTTTAGAATCCATTGGTGGCACTTACCTACAACAGTTATTACCATGGTGTTTGCAAAATGGTGATTTTTCTACTTATTACATCATTCCTTCCACATTTATTAGTTGAAATTCTACTGTAAGGAAGAGTGTATCATGCTTTCTATTATAGTCTCATGCATCTTATTTTATTATATGGGTTATCATCCATTACTATCATTATATATTTTGTTAATGAATTAAGATTTTCTAATTGGAGACTCTTTCATTTGACTCTTGTATGTTTTATGTGCTCCCATTATTTACTGTGCTGTTCCTTATTTTCTATTGTAGGCTATCCTATAGTTTTCTTGCCCTAACTCTGGTGTCAGTCATTTCTCCAAGGAAACATAGCTTTTTTTTTTTTTAAAGAGAGGGGCAAAGAGAGAGAGGGAGAGAGAGAAGGATCGATTGGCTGCCTTCTTGTATGCTCATGACCAGGGATCTAACCCTCAACCTGGGTATGTGTTCTGACAGGGAATTGAACCTGAATCCATTTGGTCTATGATATTCCAACCAACTGAGCCACACTGGCCAGGGCTCTAATGTCTATAATTTTAATTTCATACTTGGACTGAAAAATATGTCCAGTATCTCTGAGCCTTCATATCCTTATCTTCAAAATGAATCTAATTATATTTTTCTCTCAGGGTTATTATGGTGACTAAATGCAAGGACACCTGTTATTGTCCAGCTTATAGGGGTGTCCAACCTTTTGGCATCTCTGGGCCAAGCTGGAAGAAGAAGAGTTGTCTTGGGCCACATATTAAATACACAAACATGGAAAAAGAAACTGATGAGCAAAAAAAAAAAAAGGCTTTAAGTAAATTTATGATTTTGTGTTGAGCTGCATACAGCCTACCAGCTCTGGGTTGGACACCCCTGGTAACATATTTGTGGGTGCTCAAACACTAGTTAATCTGAGTTAGGTTATTCACTCATTAGTATTTATATATACTTACTTTTTTCTCAGCATTGAGTAGAAAATTGCAGGTTAAAAAAATTAAAAGGTATGGTTCCTGCCCTATCAAAACTTGTAATGGAGAAGATAGATCTATAATGCATGAAATTTCAAAATGTTCAAATGCTGGAATACTTTTTGGATGCATAATCTAAGATTTTGGAAATTAGAAAACTCAGTGTAGGACAAGAAAAAAAAGATACTGATGTGGTTGGTCTGGAAACTACCCTTCGAGAACCCTGAGATGGATGAGGTTGGCTGAGTTGGTGGCAGGGCTGGCTTGGGGCATGGAGCAGAGGGAGAAGCTTTATGGTAAACTTCATGACTCTGAACTTCTTGGCAGTCAAGTCATGGGTCTGGACAAGGTTCATGGTTCTACCCCTATTCTACATCCATTCGAGAGTCTTTGTATCTTCTTCACAATCAATTTTGATATGCCGGGTATAAACTAAAGACATATTCCATTTTGGAATCTTTATTTCTAAAGCTCATCTTCAGGAGAAGTATATATTTTAAAGTGGATTCCATCTTTTTCTGAGACTAAGAGCCACTCAGGCCTCATTATGGAGTCTTGTCAAATTACAATGAAAGGATGGTGTTAGTCAGAGGTTGTGAAGAGAGGCAGAGTGGAACAAACAAGGCCAGATATGTGTTGGGTTGACAGGCCAGTGTTATCTACTGGGGGAACTAGAAGCCTACCTCAGGACTCCACAGAATGAGTACTCCTCTTCCCCCTCACCCCTGTAGTTTCAGTCTCATTGCGGCACAGAAATCAGGAATGAAAACCAGGCAGGAAATTTGCTGGTCATTTTCCTGTAGCCCAGGCCATGCTACATCACTCATCGATTATGTCACTTCCTCTTTGTGCCTAAACAAGACCTCAAAATCCTTTTTAGGCAGCTATTACCAATCATATGAAGCATATTTACTACCCTAGACGTGAGTGATGAAGGTTTAAGAGAGCTGATCTGTTTCAACCCAGAGAGGCAGAGAACACTAATTCACATTGTAAAACATCTTGCAGCCTCAGTTTCTAATCATTTTCTAGCGTTTCTTGAAATCATGCTGTTATGGGGACTTCCAAGCAACACAGAGGGCTGGGTGTGCAGGCTAACAAAGGAGTGGACTTCTCAAAATATATTATGGAATGATAAGTGCAACCCCCACAAAATGCTAGCTTTGATTAATTTGGAAAAGCAAAGTTCAGTTTGTTCCTTCCTCGCTGGTGCTGAATGATGGATTTCAGGGTCACTGTGGGAACGATCTGAGAGTGGCAGTTTGACTGGAAAATGTTGAGGCTGCCTCTGTGAAGGCAGAATTCCATGAGCCATTTCATTCCTGGGATGGTTCCCTTTTGGCCTTGTGGCAGGCATAGCATTCAGGTCACTGCTGGTATAGGCAGACAAGCTAAGGCCAAGATGAGTGATGTCAAATGTGTGTGTTGGGGTGAGGGGGTAGGGATGGGTTTAATCTGGATTATCTCAAACTCAGACCCCTAGATGAATGGCTCAGCTGCTAAGCAGGGATTGAAAAGAGAGCTCAGCCCTGGCTGGTGTGGCTCAGTGGATTGAGTGCGGGCTGGGAGCCAGACGATCCCGGTTTGATTCCCGGTCGGGGCACATGCCTGGGTTGCAGGCCGGGTCCCCAGTGAGGGCCGTGTGAAAGGCAACCATACATTACTGTTCCTCCCTCTCTTTCTCCCTCCCTTCTCCTCTGTCTAAAAAATAAATAAATAAAATCTTAAAAAAAAAAGAAAAGAGAGCTCAGAGCTGAGAGTGAGGACTAGCATGCCTCAACCAGACTGAGAAAGAAGCTCAAGGCCTCTGATGTTTACAAGTTTCAGACACAAATTTGTGCATATTTTCTTTTTTAAGGAAGTTAGTGCTAAAATCATTTTCTTTCCTATCAGACAGCAGGAAAATGAGTGATGATGATTAGAATCCTTAGCTGAGTCTTTCAGCTGGAACTGCTGTTTCCAGATAATCACAGAGAGGGCCGATCTTCCATGTAGACTGAGTGTAATAGAAAGAGCACAGATGGGCCCAGAAGAACCAATTCTACCCCTAGGACTGCCTTAAAGCTGTAGTGCGCCCAGGTAACCTGAACATGCCTCTTGATTTCTCTGGGGATACTTTCTTCACATGTACACTGAGGAAGATGGATTAGATAATTTTGTAATTCCTTCAGGCTCTGAAATTCTGTCACACAAATGGATGACTCACTGTTGAGTCAGGTCTCCCAGAGTCTGTGACTTGGAGGTGATTCTCCACCTCACCAGAGCTTCAGCCACTATCCCATCTGTGAGAAAGTTCCTGTTCCCATGTCTTTACAGGATCTGCCCTTTCACAGCCCATGCTCTGTACCCGTTCAGTCTTCTTTGAGATTAAACTGTTCAACTTGGGTTTTTAATAGCTACTGAGCTCTGTCCTCCAATGGACTCCTTCTTTGAAGACCAACTTGTCAAATAGATAAAAACTGAACTATTCTTGATAAATTGAGAAGGGAGGTGGATATCTCTCTTTGCCTGCCTTGCCTGCACTGTCCTCCCAGCAATGCTCAATGACATGACTTCACAGAGGTTCCAGGAATCAGGAAAACAGTGTTAAAACCACAGGGCTGGAGGAAGACCAATGGAAGACCAGTGGCCAGGTGGTCCAAGGAAACATTTCAGAAGTATTATTTAACCACCCAAGGTACTTCAGTACAGTGCTACCGTAAAGGCTTTCTTTAAAAAAAATGCAATAAGGACACATAGGAGGCAACTGGAGATGCTGCTTGGATGGAGAGGAATCTAGAAAGGTGTTAGGAGGAACACTTGACCTGAAGATGAGGAGCAGGATGCAATGCAGAAGTATTTTGGAGCATAGAGGTATGAAAGTGTGGAAGGTGTGGGAGCTGAAGTTTACTTGATATTGTTAAAGAACTGAGTTCAAGGTGAGGAAGCATTAGAAAAGAAAGCAAGAGTTACTTCATGATGAGTATTCTATGCCTTGCAAAGTTTGAAATATTGCTTTGGGTATAAAATAGGAAGGAATCTATATTTTACTGCATTTACAAGTTTACCTCTTGCAGCAGCATTCCCGAGAGACCTGGGAAACAGACAGTAGAATCAGAAAACCCTGAGTAGAATTTGCATAATGAAGAGGACCCAGAATGATAGTTGGAACGTGGAGCCTTGAGACAAAGAAATGTTAAGGAAGGTGACTCAACATTCCTAAAATGCCAAAACCAACCAAAAGGTTTTGCATGAGGTTTCGTTGTTGTTGCTGTTGTTGTTACTTGAATGTGTTTATTTTACAAAGGTTATGTTAACCACAGGCTTTATACAAGGAAACTTGTTTCAATGCTTATTTTTGTGGGATGAACAATTTAGTACTGATGGAAATTATAATTAAGTAGATCCAAGGATATAATTAAGCTAATAAAAAACAGGCGTCCCAGAATAAAGCCTTGGGACTCTACCTGTACACTACCTCCAGCTCAAGTGATAAGAGTCTTCAACTCCGTTTTTAAAGCTATGGTTCCTTGGTAGGATTTTTAGCTCTTATTTGTCCTTATTAATGATAAAATAAATAATAAATGTTTTTCATAAAAATTTTGAAAAATATATTAAATTATAAGAAATAAAAATAAACTTGTGATCCTACCACCCAATTGTAAATACTTCTTACATGTTTTCTTCCCTCATTTTTATAAATATATATATGTGTATATAGACACATATTTAAAATGAAAATTGAGTTTATACAGCTTATTTATTTTTGTATTCTTTTTCTCACAATAGTATATCATGAGCATATTCTAATATTATTAAATACTTTAAAAATATAATTTATAAAGGCTATATTTAACTGTTGTAAGATGTTTGAGTTGTTTCCACTTTTTGCCATGTTTTGTGGTTCCCTCACAGAAAGTGAGATCATTATGCCCTTTACTTCAATTGATTCAGATATTAAGACTTTGATCACCAAGAAAGTATGGAAACACTTATTTCTTACATTATGGGGCTTTCTGGAGAGAGAGCAGAGGATGCACCCAAGCTAGTTTACTTGGCTTGAGTAAAGAAGGGCAAGTGGCTTTGGTTTTCATTGTTGTTTGAGGTAGGCCAGGGTAAAGGTTCGTATATGCAAACTAAGATTTGCAGAGTTTGGACTTCCCTGCCAGTGGAAGGGAAGGAGTAACTGAACTTTTTTGTTGGCTTGACCAGATGTGGGGCAAGAGGGAAAGGGTCTACAGTCATCAGCCAGATGATGGAGTCAAATGATCTTACATATTAAAATATTCCAAGGAATTCACTAAAAATCGACTAGAACTAATAAATGACTTAGCAATGTTGCAAGATAAGAAATAAATATACAAAAAAATCTGTTGTATTTCTATACATTTACAATGAAAAATCAGAAATAAAGTTAAGAAAGACACAGATTAGTGTCTCCCCAGACAACTAGCAGATCTTCATAAGAGCCACCCAGCTGAACCCAGCATAAACTCCAGCTGTCCTGCAGATGTGTGAACAGTGATAAATTATCGATTTAAAAAACACTTAATTCATCATTGTGTATACAAAGTATATATTATTTAGGAATAAATTTAACAAAAGCACAAAACATTCTCTAAAAACTTTTTTAAAAATTATTGAAAAATTAAAGAAGCGCTAAATAAATAGAAAGACATCCTATGTTCATGGATTATAAGACTTAATGTTAATAAAATGGCAGAATTCCCCAAGTTGATCTGCAGATTAAACATAATCTTTATCAAAATACCAGGTGAGATTTTTGTAGAAATTGAGTCAGGCATTAAAATTCATAAGGAAATGCAAGAGATCCATAATAAATGACACAATTTTTTGGGGGGGGGGTTAATTAACTTTTTTATTGTTGTTCAAGTACATTTGTATCCATTTCCCCCGCACCCCAGTGATTCCCCACCTCCCATCCTTGATCCTATACCCCTTTGGTTTTGTCCATGTGTTCTTTATACATGTTCCTGAAAACCATTCCCCCTTTTTCCCCTTTATCCCCTCCAACCTCCCCTCTGGTTATTGTCAGTATTTTCTTAATTTCACTGTCTCTGGTTATATATTTTTTTTATTTTTATTTATTTATTTATTTTAGAGAGAGGGGAAGGGAGGGAGACAGAGAGAGAGAGAGAAACAGCAATGTATGGTTGCCTCTCACATGGTCCTCACTGGGGACCCGGCCCGCAACCCAGGCATGTGCCCTGACAGGGAATCGAACCGGGACCCTCTGGTTCCCAGCCCGCGCTCAATCCACTGAGCTACACCAGCCAGGGCTGTCTCTGGTTATATTTTGTTTGCTTGTTTTTTTGTTGTTGTTGTTGATTAGGTTCCACCTATAGGTGAGATCATACGGTATTTGTCTTCCACTGCCTGGCTTATTTCACTTAGCAAAATGCTCTCCAGATCCATCCATGCTGTCGTGAAGGATAGGAGCTCCTTCTTTCTTTCTCTTGCATAGTATTCCATTGTGTGCATGTACCTTAGTTTTTTGATCCATTCATTTACTGATGGGCACTTAGGACTTTGTTTAAAAAGACAAAGTTTTAAGACCCACACTTCCCAATTTCAAAACTTACTACAAAGCTGCATTAATGAAGAAAGTACGGTACTAGAATAACAATAAACACATAGATCAATGTAATGGAATGGAAATTCAGAAATTAACACTTTTATTTAAGGTCAATTGATTTTCAACAGGAGTGTCAAGACATTTCTATGGAAAGAATAGTCTTCTCAACAAACGGTGGTAGGACAACAGGTTATCCACATGCAAAAGAATAAAGTTAGATGGCTTTCTCACACTATACACAAAAATTTACTCAATTGACTATAGACCTAGAACTATAAAACTCTTGGAAGAAAACACAAGAGTAAGTTTCTCATGACCTTGGGTTAGTGAAGTCTTGGCTATGACACCAAAAGCACAAGCAACAAAAGAAAAAATAATATTGCTCAAAATCACTATTAAATGGGAGTATGGTAGAAACCATGACCTCCTCCTTTAAGTACACTTTTTATAATGGTTCTTAATTTCTGTTCTTAATCTATATTAGGCTGCATGAACTACTTTACCCCAGGGGGATAATCCCATTTGGGGGCCTTGGGGTCCCACTTTGTCAAACTGACTTTAAGTGTCAAAGATTTAGTTTTATATCAATGTATTACTTGTTGGGTCAGAGAATCCATGTCCACTCTGGGATATGTCAGGGCAATGGGTACAAAGACCATGGGGAGTTTAGACAAGGCAGTGAGTAGTTCTGTGGGTAAGGTAAAGCATACCTGCATGTCCTCTGTTTTACTTTGGTAACTTCCCTAAGAGTATGAAGTACTTTTAAATGTAGTGAACCACCAGGCATAACTGTAATTTGAGCCCAGTATCACTTGAGGTCATAAATATTTTATAATTTATGCAGCTTAGCAGAGGTCAAAGTTAATTTAGAACCTATGTTTTAAAGTCACAAGAGTCAGTTGATACCCTCTTTACTTTTCTGTTGTTGATTTTTTAGTATATTTTTATTTCTAATTGTGTCAAATTGTGAACCTCCATTTCAGTTCTCCCTGCCCCTCACTTTATCTTTTATGGTTCCTGGATATGCTTTGGAGTCCTTTCTACTCTGCTAAGATTTGTATGTTTTGTTTCGTTTTTCCTCTAGAGAGTGCCAATTCAGTATCAGAGTTAAGGACCTCTCCCATGGCATTTGTTGTTTTATTATATGTAGCACACTGACTTAGGTAGGGTTTATGTTGATAAACTGTATTTCTCAATGTGATAAAATACAGAATCTTTGTTGGGAAATTTTATAGTTGTATGATAAGATAACGATGTCCCCTGACCCTTTAAGAGGGATGGGGATAAAGCATTCAAGGCCATTTTTTAAATAAAGGTCTATGCTCTGTGGTAGGTGGGTGTACCTTCCCTATAAGTCTAAGGATCAGGTTTGGTTTTGGTGTCAGAGGCAGAGGCAGACGCAGAAACATTTAAAACCCCACAGTGTCTTAGTGAGTGATCTGTTCCTAGGAGTGTAGACCTCAGCACATAATGAAGTGACTGTTCTTTACAGAATCAGCACTTAGTGGGCTCATGTACTGCACAGGGTATCAATATTGGTCTTTCCTCTGATTATAGAACAGGGCCCATGCTTGGTTGAGAGACACAATCAATGATCTCAGGGTAATAGTTATTTACCTGAACCTAGCATGAGTCACAGCTTATGCTGGAATTGAGATACTAAATTTATTCTGAAGCACAAAGATAGGTCCAGGCTGAGACACATGACCTAAGGCTATTTTAAGGAGCTCCTTAATTTCTACTCATGTACCTAACTGCCAATATTGAAACTTTGACATACGTTGGTTAAATCTATAAGGGAGGCATGGTGAGACTCAACAAACGGAGCTCAAAGTGCATGCTAGCCAGCAGGCTTCAGAAATGAACATGAGGAAGCAGGCAGCAGAGCCTGGCAGCATCCACAAGCAAGTGAAGGAAGTTCCTCAGGTGATGGTGGTTATCATCTAGACCACCCTGCTCACAGAGTCCATTGTCTTGTGGTTGCTCAGCAGAGGGTGGAACCAACCACCACCTTCCAAAATTGGATCCCGTTGTCAAGACTGATGACACCAAACATGCACCAGGTGGGTATTACTATGAATATCTTCATTATTCATTATTATGAGGCTTTCTGGAAGACCAGAACAAGCATTCAGGCTGATCCAGTTGGCTTCACTGAAAAACCAAATAGCCTGGTTTTTATTGTGGTTGACAGTGGTGCCAGGGAGAAGGTTTCTACATGTGGGCCAAGGTTTGAACGACTTGAACTTCCCCACTGGTGCCAGGGGAGGGAGCACCTGGACCTTCTCATCAGCTTGCTCTGTTACGGGGCAAACTGGAAAGTGGAGGAATGGGAGCCTACCAGCTGTCAGTGGTCAAATATCAAAAATGGTGTCAGAAACTTTATTACGCCATTATCAATAATGTTGTAATAACCATTCTGGTGCACACATCTTCATGGAATCTGAAGATATGGACTTTCTAGAAAGCTAGAACTACTGAGGTAGAGCTAATGTTCAACTACAGTTGACTACTCCCTCTACCTGCTCAAGAACCAGGAGAGTCCTATGTCTGTAAAACTTCTTCAATGGAAGTACAATATATTATTGTAACATATTCTTCTAGAATGAATATGCAAGCTTTGAATATAAAATGTCAGGAGCATAGGAAAATTAAGTTTTCCAATGCCTTGAATGGACATGTCTCAGCTACTGAATATTCACCGTACAAGCTCTGGGATGTAAGACATTCTATGCTATGATGTGCTGTACCTGCTCCCGTTCTGTGTGGCCACCTTACTCATGATAGAATTTTTATCCTTGGTTATAAATTGGGGACTTCATATAATCTTAAAATTTTCTGTGGAAGAGTTTGTTCTTCCAACTACATAGGCCACCTTCATTTAAGCGCATGCCATCTCTGAATCCTTAAGCTAATATCTAGACATTAAATTGGAAGATCAAATTGTATATCTACCAAAAAAATTGGAAACTTTTATAAGCTAAAGTCACTATTTTGAGGTAAATTTTACCTTGAGTTTAGTGCCATCATTCCTACTAACTTAAGTGTTTAGATTTTTTAAAATAGTAAATGCATATTAGATAGTGTGACAGATGAGACACCCCAAATGGCCATTCTCTTTAAGATATCTTATTTCTAGATAATTTTTGTCTATATATTTATTTCTGGGTCAGCTAGAAATAGGAGCAATCACTAAAGGGAGAAAAAAAATCAATATAATCATTGAGCTGAAGTCAGTGAAAGAAGCAGGCATTTACTTCAAATCCAGACACGGAAATATGGAGGTAAAGCCTGTACTCGCCATAATATGGGAATGTGAGCCCAAAACTCCTTTATTAGTCTGGGTCCTTGAAGTTTAATTAAATGTTCTGAGGTCTGTAGAACAGATCCTTTCTGGAAGAAAGCATCATCAATTTAAGCTGTCAAGATTTTTATGGGTTGAGAAAAGGCAAATATGTGAGCATACAACCAGAAATTACCAATCAAGGAAAGCTTACATAAGAATAAGAGTTAATGAAAGAAACAAGTTAAACTCTCAAGGGCACAAGATATTGAAATTATTACAATTTGAATATAAAACATAATTGTATGAAATGATTAAAAAAACAAATTGGAATAAAACAGAGAAAGCAATTAGAGACTATAAAGAAAACTCAGCTGATTTGGAAACTATCTAAATAAATCTTCAGTATAAAAATATAATTCTGTATTTTTTAAAAAAATCTACAGTCAGATTAAATAGATGAGATCCTTGAAGAGAATTATTAGTAAATTAATGGGCACATCTAAAGAAATTATACAGACTATCACACAGACATACAATGAGATGAAAAGTCAGTGAGAGGTCAGTGGCATGAAGGCTCGAATGAGGATGTTTTCCATGCAGCAAACAGAGTTCCAGAAAAAGAGCGTGGAAACGAGACAGGAGAGGCAGCACTTAGAGCGATGACAGCCAAGAATTCTTCAGAATGATGAAAGACATGCAAACATATAAGACATACATGTACGGCAAACAGAATAGTTTTTTAAAAGCTACACTTAAACACAATTATTAAAACCGTAGAGTACCAAAGACAATGGGAAGATTTTATAAGTAGCTAGAGAGAAACAAAATTTCCCTACAGTAAATGACAATTAGAGTGAGGCAGAAGGCAAATTTCTCAGTATTAAAATGGAAGCCATGAAGCAGTGTAACTATATTTTTAGAATACTGATAGAAAATAAATATTAGCCTGGTTCTGTGTTAGAAGTGAAACTATCTTTCAAAAATAAGTGCAAAATAAATATTGATATGGCCAAAATGGGAAGAATTTACTAACCATATATTAAATGAAAAGAGCTTCTAAAGCATGTATCTGAGAAAGAAAGAAAAATAATCCTGGAAAAAAATGTTTGAAATGATCCAAAGGACTCATGTTAAGTGCATTTTAGAACATGAACTATATACTAATATGAACTAATACTATACAAAACAAGTATTTATATAATAGGACAGAAGTAGAAAAATCTATATAATAGTCAAAGATTCTAAAGCATTTTTCTCACATTGTAATAGGTCATAACAGACAAAAATAGGAAAGATACAGAAAATAATATAATTAGACATATTTTAATGGACATATGTGGAACTGTGCACAATCAGAGAACACATATTCTTTTACAGCATACAGGAAACACTTTAAAAACTGACCACACCATGAGCTATTAAAGCAGGTTTAACAAATTTCAGAAACTAGACATTGATCACATGTTATCTGACTACAATATAATTCGCACTTAGAAATTAGAAATAAGTAAATAAAATAGCATATTTGTGGATATTTAAAAATAGATCTAACTAATGGCTCACAAAAATAATGAAAATTAAAAACTCTTGGAGCTACATGATAATGTAATATAAATAAATACATATAAATATATATTGCATATTATATATTTAACAGAAATATATATAAATAGTGGCATGGACTCATTTATAATGAAAACCTCTCGTGGAACTATGGCATATTTTGTTTTTAATGATCAATAGTTGAAGTATTTCTTTTAAAATCAAAAAATTATTCAGTGAAAAGTAAATCGTCCTCCCAAGTCAGACCACCTTTCAGAAGCAACAACCATTCATATGAGTGTGAACCTAGAGATGGAAGAGGAACTTTTTTATTGGCTTGACTTGTCTTATACTTTTTAAAAGTGCTCGTTACACGTTGACAGATAGCCTTCCCTCAACGTTGTACCAGCTCAAACTTTTACCAACAGAGTGCGATAGGGTTCATTTTGCTACATGATCACAAACACTGAATATTGCCATTTAAAAAATAATGAAACACCTATTTTAAAAATATTTCTTTGATGCCTTGTATGGCTGAATATGCTCAGTAAGTTTATTAGCTATTTTTATTTTTATGTTATAAAAATTTTTCTTATTATTTACTCATTTCCCTATGGAAATGTTAATCATTTTTATTTTACTTGTAAGTAATGTTTACTACTTTAGAGATAATAACTCCTCATTATAGATGATAAAAAAAAGGTTTTATTTTGGTCTGTAATTTGGGCATTACTTTTTTATGGTGTTTTTAACATGCAGAGGCTTTTAACTTTTTACATGGTCGGATCTAACAATATTTTTCTATATGATTTTTTCCTTTGAACTTACACATATCCCCAGAGATTGGAGAGTTTCCAGTCATTTTTTGTTGCCGTTATTGCAGAGTCACTTTTCTTACATTTGACTGTTTATGTGGTTAGGGTTCCAAGTTCATTTTGTCCCTTTAACATTAAACAGCACTTCATTTCCTCACTGATAGAAAATGTCAGCTTCATCATAGTCTAAATTTCTTCATACTATAATTTATTTCTTTGCTTTCTATTCCATGCCATTAATCTCCCTTTCTGTTTTTTTCACATGTTCCAGGTTGTTTACTTATTGTAGCATTGTTATTTATGAGGTAATGATAATTTTCATCACTCACTCCAATTCTTTCTTTTTCTCTTCATTTTATTGGATACTTTCTTTTAAAATTACAAATATTATGCATGCTCTTCTATTTCAAAGTGATCTCAACTATTTTTTTCAAATTTATTAACAAAGATAAAATGTAGACTCACTTCCTGAAGTTGAAAACTATAAACTTAAGCAATTCTTTTGATATATTATTTTTCATTTTATTCAACCCATAAACTTAGAGCTAAGGTAGGATTCTAAAGTAAAAACACACCTATTAGTTTGGAAAAGGGAATGTAGAGAGGAGATAGTTACATTCTGACATAATCAAAGTTTGTAAGAATTTACCCCATGTTATTTATCAGACATTATTTCTCCAAAGCACCCCGTCTATACCAGCCAGCAAATCTCATTATTCTTGCTTCAGGCCATGCGCATTTCAAATTCTCAGCCTTTGCTGAGAATATTCTTTGCCAGGGATATTTTTCTCCTCTTTTTTGTGTATTGAGATCAATTTCTTTCCTTCTTTCTTTCTTCTTGCCTTTTTTTTTTAATCCTCGCCCAAGGACATTTTTTTCATTGCTTTTTCTTGGAGACCAAGGAAGGGAGAAAGAGAAACACCAATGCGAGAGAGAAGCATTGATTGGTTTCTTCCCATGCTCCCAGACCAGGGATTGAACCCACAACCCACGTAGGTGCCCTGACCAGGAATCGAACCTGTGACCACTGGTTTATGGAATGCCGCTCCAACCAACTTAGCCACATCGGCCAGGGCAAGATCTATTTCTTTAAGAAATCTTTCTTTAAGGCCAAACTCTAGCTGCTCTGACACAAAGATTTCTTTCAATATCTGTAGTATTTATGATCTATTCCACACGGTTTAAACATTTTAGAACTTTTTGTAACTATAAAAGCAATAAAATAAATTTGCTGAACATTTGATAAAGAGAGAATATTTTGTATAGCTCTAACTCCCTGTTGTGAATAGTGTATATTCATTCCCTTACAGTATTTTTAATGTGACTATATAGTTGTAACCCTGGAGGACCTACTGTTTTGTAGCCTATTTTAGCATGGTTTCAAGCTTTTCTATGTTGCTTCATTGTATTTATTATTACCATCTTCATGGCCACTCGATATTCTGTAAAGTCAATGTACTGTTATTTACTTCATCCTTGCTTTACTATCTATTTCTTATAACAAAAAACTGCAGTTTTCCTCTCTATGGAGAACTATTTCCTTAGACTAGATATCAGGAGTTGGAATTAAATGGAGAAAAATTAAGAACATTTTCAGGCTCTCAAAACATGTTATCAGAAGGCTGTCATCCATCAATTTCATGTGTGAGAGTGTGGTCCACTCACAGCTTTGGTTTCACTGGGCGTAAGTATTTTTCTATTGATTATTTAAGAGAGTAACTAACATACGTTAAACAATTTTGCACCTAGTTCTCTGTTGTCATATATTAGTTATTTTTAATGTGCTAACTTTGTCTTCCCAAAGACATTCTGAGGTCCTTACATGAGAGTAGAGACAATGATTTTTACTTATTCTTTGTGCCCCACAATATCCTCAAGAAAGTGTATCAGGAATAGCTGTTTGCATTATTTGCTCTTAATTGAAACCTTCACAAAATTCCTTTCTTTTTCTCAAACTCAAGACCAGTAATGACAGATGCATTTGGTAAGCAGCATATTTGTGGAGTCCCACAATAAACTCTTATCCTAACCTTACCTATAGAGGTTACACTTGTCCTTGCAATTAAAGTTATTTGAAAATTTAAGGAAGACTGTACTTTGAATTCTTCTGCAACTGAGACTCAGTTTATTTTAGCTTTTAGCCAATTAATTTACAAGCATAAGCTGATGAATCACCGCCATTTTCAGGTTTTGCCTCTAGAAACATCAGACAAAGAACATGGCCCTCGTCCTCTCAAACTGATGTCCTGGGATTCTAGCATATCTATCCCTTAGCTCTATGTGAAGGTAAAAGTCAAGTGTGATAGAAGACCCCTATTGCTAAGAGTTTGCAGCTACACTTGTTTCCTACTATATCCTAGATGTAGATATGATAGATGGTCGATAAATATTTGTTGAATGGTTGAATGAATGAATCTGTGTGCTTAGGTTGAATTAATCAATCACTCTACAAATATTTATTGAGCTCCAGTGTGGTACAAAGCCCATGGCACTTATAACTGAAAAAAAACAGATAAAGTTGACAGATCCTATAGATGGCAGAGGCTATATCTAATGACCTTGAGGTTCCATCCAGTGCATTTTTCTACAATTCATGTGCATTTCTTTTGACACTTACACGTCACAAGCCAAATAAAACTCCTCAAGCTGCACCTCAATGATTCATGATGACCCTCCACCCATCTTCCCAGAGGGCCTAAAAAGAAGTTGTATGCTTCTATTCTTAGTGCTGGTGACTCCTGGGTTGGAACGGGGAGGGCTCCAGATGGAGGCTTTTGTGGAGGGCTCCTCTTTATCCTTGCTTGTAAGCAGCCTGCACAGTTACATTATAAATGAGTAATTTATAGTCTCCTCCCCAAGCCCTCCTCTGTTGGCTTTTTCATGGACTTTGTTACCAAAGGTCACCATGTGCCTTGTGCCTTTGATTTGTGTGGGCATTACAGACCAGAGAACAGAGCCATCGCCCTGAGCATCTGCACGTTGGTTTTCACAGGTCTTGCAAATGGGTACCTGCCAGCGATCCTCCCCAGATGTCGTCCTGACCATTGATTTTTTTGTGTGTGCTGCTCACTATTGCAGTTATTAGTCACAGTGAGGCCAGGGTGCTTAGCTCTCCAATTTAATTATTCATGTTATGAAGAAAAATTTCCCTTGTGTGCTTTATTCTCCTCCAGCACTGACCTGACCACGTGTGGACTCCTCCTTCCTTCTCCCCCACAGTGCCTTGTGTGTCGAAGGGCCTTTCACAAGGGTGCTCCTTCCGTTTGTGCCTTTAATATGCATTTTGTGTTCTGCCAAGGGGGTCAGAAGGGCACGTGGAGAAGCCAGATGGCTTACCTCTTCCCTCAGGAAACACGCCATGATTTAGCTGGGCACCTTCCCAACTCAAGGCAGGGTGAGATTCCACTGTTTGGGGAGGAGTTGGTTCAGATGCCACTGTCCCTGAAAGGACAGCTCCAGGTTCCTCTAGGCTATGCACTTTTCCAATCCACTGCCACTCTCTGGAGGTTTCTGCCAGAAACAGCATTTTTGAAGATATTAGAAAAGGGGTAGAAAGGGAAGGATGGGAAAGGCGACCCGTTTAATATATGGCCTTTTCTCAGACACAGGTTTTGTTATTTTTATCCAACTGAAATAAGAAACCATAATCCATGGATAAAAAGACACTGGACAAACTCTGAGGATGTATGTTTTTCCCCATTTCTGGTTTTTAATGTTTCTTCTCCACTGCTGTTTCCCAACTTCAACTTTTGAAAAGCCAAGCAGTTTAACTGGCCAGGCCCAGGGAACCTATTTGTATGCAGCACAAATTTCAGAATCTGTTCTCAGCCTGTGCCGAGTGAAAAATGGCCTGCATTTTCTTGATAGCCCATGTGGTTGTAAAGAATAAATGGCTAATGAATTACAGATGAACATTGACGCAAATTAATCTTCCCGCTGTCCCTGGGTTATATGGCAGCCATTTAAAAGTTTAATCAATACACTAAAGTTGAAAACATGCAGGCACTGCAGTTGTTTGGATGTAATAAACATCAGAGGGAACCGGGAGGTTTGCACTCAGTCCATGTATCATAATGACAGCTATTTATGTTTAATGGACTAAATATTTTTTATTGGAAGGGAGCAAATGTCAGCTTAACTTTGTGAGCCCCGCATTCAACTTTCCTTTGAGGTTGGTGAAAGACGGCTGACGTGTCATTGGAAATGAAATGTTCAGGGGAGGGGGGAGAAAGCACAGCGGAGACGAAATGAGAATAAGGAGTCATTTAGAGACGTGATGCAGCGCTCACATTCTGCAGCAATTCATTAACGAAAATGTAAACTCTGATATTTCTAATGTTGCTGTAAAATGGTTTACTAGGAACAACTTTAATGGTTATTAGGGAAAACAAGTGCCCAGATATGCCAGATACCCCGTTCACTGCAGGCTTTTGTTTGAAAACTCTTTACCAGGTCATATTTGCTGGAGATTTATAAGTAGTCTTTTTTCTTAATGTGAGAAGTGGGGAAGAAACAGCAGGATGGCTCTTAGCCCTTGTATTCCATAGATCTTTCCTTTTGAATGGTGTCCAATGACTTTAAATAACCATGTGTTTTCTCTTTCGGAATAGTTATATCTTAATTACTTTTCAAATCAATATTTTGTAGCACTGCTGTGAGTCTGATAGGACCATGGAGGCTAACGAAGAATGGACTTGGCCAGTCGCAGTGCCCTCTCGCTGGACAGAAACAGGCTGGAGCCAAAGGAGAGAAATAGCCTTGTCTCAGCAACAGCTACAACTGCAACAATTACAACACCATGTGTATATAACAGGCTGGAGCATATATATATATATATATATATATATATATATATATATATATATATATATAGTCTAGATAGCTAGATAGCTATTTAGATAGATTCATTCAGCTTGGCATTTTCTTTTTCTTCCTTCCAAAATATAACTGACAAGTTATGTTATCCTTGTGGAGCATGGGGTCTTGGAAAAAAGGGCATACACTTTATTAAAGTATTTAATTAGAAATGTTTTAGGCAATGGAGAGCATGTTTCAATGTCCCTTTTTGCAACCAGTTGTCTCAGATCTTATTCAGTGTCTGAAGGTTCCTGAAAGTTTTCACATTTAATGTCAGAGCTTTGAAGAAGACAGTACAATAGATATCGAAGTGGGGTAGCAGGATAAGGAAATGAGGGCAACTGAGGAAGATACCTAGCTGTCCAGAATTCAAACCTTTAAAATATATGTAAATAGGACCTTCTTATACATTAAATGACAAGAACTTGTGTTCTAATTGGGCCTAAGATTTAGAAGAAATCAGCATTATGTGACATTAGGTGAGTCAACCAAACTAATGGATTCTCTGGCCCTCCACTACCCTGTAGCAAAACAAGGAGACATTTCGGTCCTGAAGATGGAAGCATTGTCCACTGTTAACTGTGATGATGTCCAACCTACTACTTCTCAGGCCCATTTCCCCCATAGTCTCTGAACCTTCCTTTGTTTTCCTCCTCGTTCTTCTCACTCTGGTTGGTGATTGATTTATTTTGTCTATTTGATTATTTTGTATTTCTACCCTGTTAATATACAGTCCATGTTTGGGAACAGGTGGGTAGGAGTTAGGGAGGCAGGAATATGATTTTATTCTTTGCTCCTAGAATCCCAGGGCCTGGCCCACAATAGATTCTTTAAATTACAGTTAAGTAAATTTCAGGCTATTTTTTTTCATTGCCTGTAATAATCATAATTACAGCCATTTTTTTAGATTACCTACGATAAATTCTAGGCACTGAAATAACTATTTTATAGATAATACTATACATGATCTTAGTTGTAATCCTAGATGATAAGAGTTATCCCCATTTTATAGAGGAAAAAACTGAGGTCTATAGAATTTAAGGCAATTATTCATAGTCACTGTAAGTATATGCCCAATCCAAATTTGAATAATGGCCTGTTTGTCTCTCTTCCAGCTGTACAGTACTCCCTTATGTTTTAGTGCCTCATGGGGTCATTGGTGATTAAAATCTGACTAAGTGACCACCAACTTTTTATTCTGGTCCATAACCAGTTAGCTCTCCAACTGACTGTTAGTGAGAAAAGGATTAGATTTATATTTTATCACCTAAATCTGACATCCTGAGGCCTACCTATGGAGAACATGGAACCACTGATGCTAAAAAAGCAGTCCTTGGCTGTTTGGTGGTGGACGCTGATCCCCAGATATGTTTCTTCCATGGTCTGAGTATCTCTGGCAAATGTGGAGAAAGGATAGCAGGCAAATATGTGTTGAGCTACAAGCAACAGAATTCTAAAATATCATGACCTAAATAAGTGTTTATTTTTATCACTTAGAAGTAAGTGTGGAGGTGGGCAACACAGCCCTGTTATAGTGGCTGAAGGAGCGGGCTGGTGGGCGGGCACCCATGTTCCTCTCGCCTGTTTGTTCCACTGCCCTCAGCACGTGAATTGCATTTCCGTCTTCTCAAAGTGGCTGCTACTCCGCCTCACTGCTTTTCAGCAATCTGGGAAGGATGAAGAGTGACAGTCTTTCCTCTGCGAAGCATTCACTCTTTGTTGTTGTTGTTGTTGTTGTTGTTGTCTTGGATGGACAGATTTCTAAAGGTGTATGCCAATTTCTCATTGTCTAGACCATGTCACTAGGAAGCTGCAAAGTCAAGTATTTTAGTGTCCCCGGTCTTACAGTAGAGAAAAGCAGGACGCAAAGGAGTCCCTCCATAGTGTCTGCTACATAAGATAAATCACGTTTTCTGTGTTCCTACAGGAGGCTTGGACTTTGCTAGGTGCCATACGTGGAGCAACCTATCTTTACCACCTTGTTACAGAACAATGTTTGTTGCCATTACACTAGGAAGTGGTTGAGCTGGGACTTGAAACTACATTTGTCCGATTCCATGCTAAGCCTTTTTTTTCTTTAACTGCCATTTTGATTTCATAGCAAAGGATGGTAGAGCCATTCCTAGTCATGCCAGCTCACGGTAAATGTACTATTTCCTGAATTCACTTAACACATTGGGTTTATCTCTTTGACAGTTAAGTAGGCACCGCCATATGCCATCTTCTCTGCTTTTGTATTCGACTCGGGACATTTCTGTATTAAGTGCAGGATATTTAGATTCATATCCTGTTTCTATCACTCGCTACCAATATAAGTGCAGATACATTGCATAACCTCTCTGCTTCAGTTTCCTTATTTGTATAGTGAAAATAATATCTACAGCATGAGTGTTTTTAGAGGATTAAGTGCTTAGAATAGAGTCTGGCCCTCAATAAATATCAGTTATTATTTTCACCATATTTGTCCACATTTACTGTGTTTCAGACTGAACTTTGGAAGGTCAGGGCCCTGTCCTCCCACCCCTTGGTATTCTCCAATAGACTTCACATATTCATTAAAGATACTAAGTAAAAACTCATTCTAGAGCACACTACATAGTTTTAAGTCCTTGTTCTATTGAAATAACATCTCTTTGCCTCAGCTTCTAAATCCTAAAATGGGGAATCTATTAGTATTTACCTCACAGGTTGGTTGTGAAGGTTGAGTAAGACAGTGCACTTAATTTTTAGAATAGTATGTAATAAAGAGAAAAGTCTCAGTGTTTACCATAATTATTAATCACACATGGATCACCAGTATTCAAACACTAAAACTCCATGGGATGTAATCTAATTTCTAATGATCCAAAGCAATTTTCCTTAGGCCATCTCAGGTACACCATTGGTGAGAGTCACTACCATATGTTTCCAGTGAAGCCATGTTGAGTATATCCTGTGATCCAGGGCATGTGGTATTCGTTGGGGATACAAAAATGCATAAAATATGAAAGTAAGTGCAGTGATGATGGACATGAGCAATGTGTCCCCTCAATCAAAAGCAAATACTTGAAATGTAAAACAACCCTAGGATATAATTTTTGTGTTTATTAAGCTGGTAAGATAATCAAATAACCATACTTGGTACTGTTGAATGGATTGGGTATATGTTGACATGTTTTTGAAAAGCATTTTGACTGTATGCATGAAGTTAGAAAATATTTAGATCCTTTGACCTGATAATGCTACACTTAGGAATCTGTCCAAAGGAAAGAATCTAAGATGCATAAACAAAGTATCTTTATGCATTAAAATGTTCACTATAGTAATGTTTATAATATCAAAATGCATAAAACAGTGTCCAACTAGAGAGGAATACTACGTGAATGATGGCACATCCAAAGAATGCAATGTTATGTAGCAGTCAAGTTATGTTAAAATAATATTTAAATACTATTTAATCTGACAGGAAAATATTTATGCAATAAAAATGAAGAAAGATATATATATACTCGTCCACATTTATTTATAGATATAGATATAGATATAGATGATATAGATATAGATATAAAGACTGAAAAGCAAAATATCAAAGTGTTAATTGCAGTTAGTTCTGGACAGTGGAATCATATATGATTTTTATTTATTCTTCTTTATACTTTATATTTTTATACAATGAGCATGTAGATATAAAAAAGAAAAATATTTAAAACAGCCTCCCAAACAACAATATGGTCTATATGAAAATAATTCTAGAAGAAAGAGTAATGATAGTAAGAAAAATTATTTACATGAGTTAGGAGTTGTGTTCAGCTGAAACTAACAAACACCCCCTATGGCCATGGCTTTAATAAGATACTCTCATATAACATGAACCCCAGATGTAAATAGCCCATAGTTGGTATGACGCCATCAGGAAGCCAGGCTTATTTTATTTTTATTCTACTTTTTAGCAGACTAGCTCCTGTTTTCAGGGTCAACATACTGTCGCAACAGCATTGCTGGAGCACCAGCCTTTATTTCCACGTTCCAAGTAGCAAGAAGGAAGAAAAGCCAAGCTCAGACGGTTATTCCTCCAAGAAAAGCAATGTCTTTTCAACAACATCCACTTTCCAACATCCCTTATTTGTAGCCACTTTCAGTGAGCACGTTGCCATGCTCGATAGCATAGGGTGTCTGTGTATAAGACAAAAGGGGAATATAGACATTGGTAGCCAACCCTACTTTTTAACTTTAATTCTAACTCTGCCAGTCAATAGCAGGTTGCTTTTTAACAAAGTATAGTGCATCCATGGCACCAAGCTTTTCAATATTGTGCCGCATTCAACCATTATCATCAGTTGTGCTTTATACACACATGAATCCTACTTGACATTCCAAGCTGTTGGTATTCCTTGTACTCTTAGTCCCTCCCCTTTAAAATAGACATAATAAAATTTTCACTAACTTTTAGGATTGTTGTAAGGATAATTTGATTTTATTGTTGTGAAATTCATTTTAAAAAGGCTACCTCAGCTATGTAAATGTAATTTTCATAAAGACAAATAACTAAGGAATTTTGAGTGCTCACTACATGCTAGCCACTATTGAGCTCTTTACATGTACTATCTTACTTAATGTTAGGAATTAGACATAAAAGTATCCATACTCTACATATTGAGACACAAAGAGATTTGAACCTCAGTTGTCTTCTGAGTCCATGACATTGATTCTTAAACTTTAGCATGCTTAAAGAATCACAATATACTTGTAAAAGATGCAGACATCTAGGATTAGAAATCAGTTTCTGCTTCAGTGGGCTGCAAACTACCAACTATGAACTTTCAGTTCTATAAGCTATAAACTCTTGATTTTTGCAGGCAAAGGGAAGTGTGTTCCTTAGAGACTGAGCTTCTCTGGCTCCTGAATTCAACTGTGGCTTTTGATTTTCTTGGGCAGGGAGACTATCTGTTTGAGCAGATATTTCTCTTTTTTTTTCTTTATTTTTTATTGTTATTCTATTACAGTTGTTCCAGTTCCCACCCCACCCCCCAATTTCTCTCCCCTGCCCCAGTCCCAACTCCCACAGTCAATCCCTACCCTGTTGTCCATGTCCATGTGCCATTTATACTTGTTCTTGCAGATATTTCTAGTGGTATGCCAGTGACTTGGAAGGCTTTGTCATCTCACATGGAAAACAGGGAACTCACTTCTGAGCCTACTCCTTTTATAATAGATTGGGGATACTCAGAAATGAGAAGACTTGGGCCTATACATTTAACTCTCTTGGTTGTACTTTTGTGATTTACCAAAGGGAAAGTTTTTTAGGCCTATCATAATGGCTGATGGACCAAGGGGAGGTGAAGTGATAATTTCCAGAGAGATTAGGGGTATCTACTACACACCCTTCTTTCGAGTTTTCCTCTTGTTTCATTCTTCGCCGAGGTGCAATGTGGAAGTCTGTGTTTGTCCATGGACACTCTCCCCAAAACAAGAGACAGAACTGTGTCATTTAAAGTTCCCAGGTGACTGATTTCCAACTTGAATGCAGAAGAATGTCTTAGCAACTGAATTTTGGAAACATTTTTTATTGTTTTTAAGACTTCTGTTTCTTTCAGTGGGATCAGAACCATCAGATCAAATGATATGTTGTGACAGAGTTAAGCCCCGAGGATGCAGGAAGAGGGAATGAAACCTATGAGCAAAGATATTCATGATCTAATGTGACCCAATCTGGTGAACTTCAGGAAGAACACAAGCATTCCCCCAAAGACTCATAGACATGAATTTTGTTTAGATCTATTGTACAGGTAATCTGTAACAGAAAGTGAGGGCAAAAAATAACTCTAGTTTACCTCATAAGGTTATTCAGAGGATCAAGTGATGAGATCACCCATAAAAAAATCCTCATCACAGCACCCACACATAGGAAGCTCAATAAAGTTAACTATGGTGATGGTGCTGATGAGGAAGAGAAAAAGGGGAAGAAGTAGAGCAAGAAATCTGCTCAGATGTTGCTACATAAAATGTCTTTCAGTTGAAAATTTGCATTGAAAAGGAGAATCTTTGTATTTATAATTAGAAAATGGATTTTGAAAAATTTTATTATGAAATGGAATGTAGAGCTTTTTGTTAAAAATCAAAGCCACAAAAACACTGCTCTTTACATTCTTCTCTGGCACATCAATCCCTAACATCTTCTTTGTTATAATGTAAGGAGTACTGAATTTTGAGTCAGAAGGTTTCTTTGAACACAATATTTTATCTAAATCTCAGTTTCTTCATCTGTGGACTTTGGATAACTAAACCTACCTAGTGATGGGGGGGGGTTACATGAGATGATGTGCTTGAGGCATTCTGTGTAGTGTTTTGCACATAGAAGGCAATCAAATAAATAATTGATACTATGAGGGGCTATGGCGACCAAGAGAGCTCTTCAGAAAATGCCATGCTCCTAGGGGACAATTTACCACTATCTCCAGGTCCATGCCTGATGCAGAAGACAATTTTATATAATGAACACTCGGAATGAAGAACTACTTTTGTATGTTAATGATTAGATGGCCTAAATGCTTATTATGCTATGTTCAGGGGAAGATATTTTGTTATATCTTATCTCTTAATGTTATAAAGAAAACCCCCAACCCCACCTCATCACGATCACTCAGCAGAGTGCTGCTCAGCTTGTCCCAAGCACTTCCTGCCACTGAGAATCTGCCTCCTGCTCTTCCAGTATGAGAAAGCCAAGCTCTGTGGTGCAGCTGTCAGGGCCTCTGATTGCCTTTACTATCCAAGAGTGGTTGTTAGATACCATGTCATACAGTCTTACCGTCACTATAGCAAGTAGACATAGGTCACTCAAGATGAGGGTGTGTGAGTTTCTGAATAGCAGGAGTTTGAATGATCTAATCTTGTTCTTGATGGAGTGGAAACAGTCTTTCCGTGTTCAATGTGGTACTAGCTCTGGGCTTTTCTTTCTTTCTGTAGATGACTTTATCAAATTTAAGAACATTTTTTATCCCTATGCTGTTGAAAGTTTGTATCATGAATGGATAAGTGTTGAATTTTGTCCATTTTTTTCTCTATTTATAGAGATAATTATTGAATATATTTTTCAATCTGTCGACATGGTGAATTATATTTATTTTAAAATGTTGAACCAACCTTGAATTTCTAGGATAAATCCTACTTGGTCATGATGTATTTCATTTTTACATATTATTGGATCTGATCTGTTAATATTTTATTATAGATTTTTGCATGAATATATACAAGGAATATTACATATTATTCTGTAATTTTCTTTCCTTATAATATGTTTGCCTGGCTTTGGTCTGAGTATAATGCTAGACACATAAAACAAGTTGGAAATTGTTCCCACCTTTTCAGTATTTTGGAAAAGTTTATAAAATATTATGACTCTTTGGTGGAATTAACCATTAAGGCCATTTAGGTATGGAGTTATCTTCATGGGTCAATATTAAATTATGAATTCAGTTTCTTTAAGATATATGAGGTTGTTAAGTTTATTCACTTCTTTAGTGCCTGAGCTTTTTTAAAAAAGACAAATTTCAGCCCCATTAAACCTTTACTTTGAATAATTGTGGCCATCAGATAACTATTGTGTTATACACAGTTTGATTACAAATTCTTCTCCTGACCTGGGCCTTCTGTTGGTAAACAAAGTCCGGCTCACTTGCTCCTTCATCCATTCATGTATTGATTCGTTTAGCAAGCATTTTAGCCACATCTTAAGTTCTACAACTTGTGATACAGATTATGCATTCAAAGATGAGTAAGACAGTTTCCCTGAGTTCAACTTAAGTGGGAGTAATAATAATGAACTGTTTGGCTATGATGCAGTGGGATATGTGTAGTAGTGTGCAGTGAGTAGTGCACAGGGAGAACAAACAGGGACCCTCTAGTCAGATTCAGGGGAAGTCAGGGGGAGGCCTCTAAGAAGAAATGACATTTGAATTGGGCCTTGAAAGGTAAGGAAAATTTTATCTGGTAGAAAGATGTCTTGTCACGTAAAATATCATGAGGATATTTGGAAAACAAATAATTTCAGATTTTATGAAGGTAGAAACTTTTACTTCAGGAATTGTTTTGATTAGGGAATCCAAAATTTGAGTGCTTAATTAAAAAGTTTAATTTCTTTGGTTATCAGAATTTATGTGTTTCTCAAATACACTTGAAAAGCTTGACAAAATATCACTGAAGAGCAGACTTTGAGTTATTGTTTCATGGTGATTCTCAGACCTTTAGATCCTATTTTTTATTTGAAAATTATTTTCATGGTTGTAATAATAACTAAACATTTTCTTCAACAAAGATGGAGCATTTAAAATGGGCCTGTTTTGAGTGCTGACATTCTAGCAACAAAAGAGAAAAAAAGAACACTAGTAGATCAATGGATAGATTAATAGAGAGGGTGTATGAATCAAAAACACAAGTGCGGTGTGGTCATCGCAGAGTTTTCCTCAAAGTTATTTGATTATGATGTTCACAGTTTTCCCTTAAGCATGTTGGTCGTGGCAGCCAACGTAAGCTGTTATATCCAGATGCAAATCTAGTCATTGCCCTCTGAATAGATCATGAAAAACATTGTCTCGGTGTAAATGGGATGAGAAACACATCGTCCTCTTCTAGGTTGCTGTGTCTAGATCTTTGCCATAAAGGACGTGAGTTCATGTTTGTTATCGTGGTTGCTGCTGTTTTTGTTGCCTTTACACAGCACGCTGGTCTCCAGGAACACCTCACTGTCATCTCGCAGCCTGAACATTCATTGCTTTAATTAATTAATGGAGGCTCTTTAGAAGTTAGAGTCCCTTATTTCTAATTTTCAGTTAAAGGCACCTATTGATTTCCATTTAAAGAAAAATAAATGCTGCCTACTTGATTTGCTTATTATTCTTCAATACTGAAATATAGCTATAACAGCTCTGTGAAACTGTCAGTTATTTAAGTACTCACACATATTTAGGTAAAGTCTGGATGGCTTCAAATTATTATTTTAACATGACTAAATGTGTTACAAAAATTTTTCCTCCCAGTATGCTAGAAATGCATATGCTTATTTTGGGGAACAAAATATAACTAATATAACTTTAGGTTTCAAAACATGAATTCTTAGTGTATATCTATTGCTAACTATATGTTTAGCACAATGCTAGGCCCTAAGAGACAGTAGTACAGAAATCAGACTTTGTACTCTCTTGGAGCCTGGAATGTAGTGGGTGTTTATTTATTTACTAACCTATGAATTCATACTGAAATGCTTGTTAAATGCCAGGCACTGTGGTAGGTGCTATGCTTTACTAGACAGGTGGGAAACATCAGTATAACACTGTCAGCTTATAATAAATATTTAACTGATTATAAAATTATTCTTTCTAGTCTCTTTAACATATTACATTATTCCATAGGAACGTAGAAGGAAGGAAGAATGTAGAAGGAAAAGCATTTTAGTTATATAGCAGAGATTCTTTTCTGCTCACTAAAATCTGCATTTTCTTCTTTGGGGAATACAGAGCCAGACACTTTCACACTCTTTCCTGCAGTTTGATGTAATCAAATAAGTGTGTTTTACCCACAGAAATGTTAGTTGAAGTGATATTTGTCATTTCACAAACAAGGCTTTTGAGAAATGTTGTGCCTTCTTCAATTTTTCCCTTTCCCTGGCCTGATGCAGACAACAGGGGTTGGTAGGAGATGGCAAAACCAGAAGAATCACACGTGGCGGACGCTTTCAGCATCGGACTTTTGAGTGAGGAAGACATACACGTCTATTGTGTTAGACTGCTGAACTGTGGGGCTTGTTGTTACAGCAGCTTGCATAATCCTTACTAACACAGTTGTAGAACAGTTTTAACATGGCTTACCGTTATAAGAATTGTGATACATTGTCTAAGTATACCTGAAGATATGCAATCCTTTGGTAATGATAATACATATTATCCAGTAGCTGAGGCTCCTCTTAGTCACCATGCCAGGGGGTGGGGATATATGGATAAGGATGATTATTTTTACTTTAGACATGAAAATTGAAGTTCACATATGTTATGACAACTGTCAAAATTTATGAGTTTGGAATACAGCGAACTTTCTATTTGCATTAGTGTATTCTGGTTCTTAGTCCTATCCTCTTAGCCTGTATTACCTTCTTCATATTTATATCTAAAATTATTACCATTATCCACTTTTTCAATTTTGTCTGCTTGCTTATTGCCTGTCTTCTACCACCAGATTGTAGTGTCCATGAGCTGAGACCTTATCTACTGCCGTGTCTCCATCTATGAGAACACTGATTGGCACATAGTGGAACCACAGTAAACAGTTGTATAATGGAACAGGCATGACTCAGTAACCTAGAGAATAAATACCCTTAACAGTCAGGCTTGTTGTAAGGGAAGAGTAAAGAAGGATGGAATGTATATGTGGAATATGCGATTGTGTATCTGTGTGTGTGTGTGTGTGTGTGTGTGTGTATAAGAGGAAAGCACAGAGTGATAGGATTGGAGTGGGAGAAACTAATAATTATTTTGTTTTTAACAACAGAGTACTCTTTGTGGAAAATACATTGGCCGGAAAGGATCTCAGTCAGTGCTATCTTGATATGCTTAAATAGGACACTGGATGGAATCATGAGAAGGCAAAGAATGTTAGCACAGACTTGAAAATTATTTTGGGGGTTATTAATGTATAATCACAAGTGCCATATGCCAAGATAAGCAAGCCTTTTCTTCTAAAATTATTACTGTAAAAAATTTCAAACCTACAGAAAAATCCAAAGAATAGTATATTGATACCCTGGTCAGAGGGCTCAGTTGGTTGGAGCATCATCCTGTACCAAAAGGTTGTGAGTTTGACTCCCAGTCAGGGTGCATGCTGGAGGCAACCAACCAATGTTTCTCTCTCACGTCCATGTTTCTCTCTCTCTTTCTTTCTCTCTCTTTCTCTCCCCCTTCCTCCCCTTCCCTCCCTCCCTTCCTTTTTCTCTATAAAAAATAGTATATAGTACATATACTATATAGTAGATATATACTATAATAATATATACATTATTATATATTATTATAGATATATTATAGATATATACATTATTATGGTATATAGTATATATATGTATATTATATACCTAATATCACTGTTAATGTTGCCACATTTACCCTATTTATGCATGTCTATGAGTCTGAATGTGCATACACATTTTCACGAGACACTTAAATAAATTACAGAAATCATGACACTCCATTCCAAAATACCTCAGCATGCATTTCCTGAGAACCTTCTCTTACGAAACAGCAAAAATGCTAAGAAAATTAATACTTTAAAACCATAACCTAGTATACAGTTCTTAGTTAAATTTCCCATAACTGTTTGTTTTCTTTTTGTTTTAATCTAGTATCCAATCAAAGTTTGCATTTGTTTATTAAGTCTTTCTAAATATTTTTCAATATAGCCCAGTGGTTCTTACGGGTGACCCTGGACCAGCAGCACGGGGATCATAGGGAACTTGTCAGCTGTGAAAATCCGGGGAACCTGCCCCAGTGACAAGTGTGAGGGTGGACCTGTGTTGTAAGGCGCTGTAACGGGACCTCCGCATGGCTCTGCTGGGTGCTGAGACTTTAGAGCCCTTGATCTACAACATGCTCCACCTTTGCTAATTTTTGTGACATTTGGATTTTCTCTAAAAGCTGAAGTCAATTTCACTGTAGAATGTCCCACATTCTAGTTTTTTCTGATAGCTCCCTCATAATTTGATCCAGGTTTAACATTTTGGCAAGTGTAAGAGATGTTGAGTATATTACATTATGTTGAGACACATGCTATTTAATGATCTTTTAAAATGGATAATTTGAGTAATGTGGTTACCACCGTATTGAGCCATGATAAAGGTATATGTTCCTCTTTATAATGAACACATATTCTAAATATTGGCAATCTAAGGCTGTGTGAATATTTTTCCCCAATACACTTTATCCTAACTATTGTAGCAACCATTGGAAATACTTGACTGAATCACCATGATGCTGTATGGTGACTTTTCTAATTTTGTCATTTCTTCTACATTAATTAGCTGATGTTCTTAGATAAAAGATTCTTCTTCCTTTGTATCATTTTGAACTTATAGTTTTTAATTTGATGTGGCAAATTAATTACTATCATTATTATTCTTGATATTCAAATAGCAACAGAGTAATTCTCTTCAAACCACCTTTTGTGTTCTTTCCGTTTTCCTGTGCAAGAGGTTCTAGGCTCACTTTGTACATTTCCTGCCCACAACCTGAATTAGCCGTTTTCTAAAGGAACCATGGTTCTTTTTTGTGGAAAATATTTTTTGCAAACCAGTATATGAATGCTAGATTTTCTACACACATTCATAGGTTTAATTTTTAATAACTTCTTATATTATAGATCCATCCAATTTAAATTAGCAGAATCATCTTCACTATCATTGTCATCATCAATATCATCTTCCCTTTAGTGTTCTAGAGCTCCCATAATGAATTACTACAAACTGGCTTAGAACAACACAAATGTATTATTGTAGTTCTGTGTGTCAGAAGTCTAACATGGGTCTTCCTTGAGGTAAAATCAAGGTGTCAGCAGAGTGTATTCCTTTCTGGAGACTCATTGGGAAAATCCATGTTCTGTGTCTCCCAGCTTTTGGAGGCCTCCCACATTCCTTGGCTCCTGGCCTCTTCTTCCACCTTCAAGCCAATGGTACTGCATCTGTCTGATCATCCTTCCATGGCCACAGCTCCCTCTCTGACCAAGCCTTAGAGGTTTCTTCTCATTTAAGGACTCACATGATTAGATTGAGCCCACCCAAATAGCCCAGAATAATGTCTCCATCCAAATGTCAATACCCTTAATCATTGCAGAGTCCCTCTGCCATGTAAGATAGCGTATTCTCATGTTTTAAGGACTAGAGTGTAGATGCCCTGGAGACCCTTATTCTGCCAACCACATCTTCCCTCATTCTTTGTTTGATTTCCATTGTCACACAGTGAAAACCTTCACTTCCAATGATTTCTAAATATTTACACATTTTCTCTGTCCTGCAATATAAGCAAAATCATTTGAGAATTGTAATAGTAATAACACTAATGATGATAAGTCTACTAAGTATACCTTGATTTCTTTGCAGGTTATTTTTTTGTACCCAATATATATCTCACTCAAATGTGTAGTTGAACTGTTGTGTTCCCAAATTACCTTAATTTATTTTTCTGTGTTGTTATGTTTTCTATTTGATATACAATTAGATTTACTTTTCTAGTTTTGTGGTTTGTTTTTTTCATCCTTTTTGATTCACATTTGATTATGTAAAATAGTATATGAATATAAAAAGGTATACTCAGAGAAGTCTCAGTCCCATCCCGATTCCTTCTACCCTATCTTTGCTCACCCTTTATACATAGTCATTCTTATTAGTCTACAGTTTATCCTCTCTATGATTTTTTGCAAACATACAAAGATGTGTATTTTTAATCTTATCTGACTTCTTTTTTATACCAAAGTAACTGAGTTTATATACTTTTCTGTTCTTTGTATTTTTACTTAGGCATCTATTCTGCAATTATATATCTATATCTCTCCAGCTGTATATCCTAGAAGTCAGTCTATGTCAGCTGATCATAGAAATCTTGAAAGGAGCAATTACTGTTTTTACCTATACCTTTCGATATCATTTACTTTATTACAACAAATATTATATTTGTGACTTAGTACAACTAAAACAAGAAATATATATATAAATAAAATGTCATTTTAATGCCTCTTTTTTGCTTAACATTTTGTAAATAAGATCATTATAACAAACTTCATTATAGTCATTTTTATCTGACACCTCCCTTTCTGGCCTGTTAGTTGCTCAAATGTAGAAAGAATATCTTCCTTTCTTTCCTTCCTTCCTTTTTTGGGGGGTATCATTGATTATGCCAGGCACATAATGTTTCCTTACTTACCTGTTTTACCTGAAATTCAATAAGAGATTGATTCAGTTGGTCTATTTTTAATGCATCTATCTGAAAATATGAAATATTTTATCTGAAATTATGAACTATATTTTATTATCAATTATTAACATACCAACATGAATTAGTTGATCAGAGAACTAGTTGCTTCTTAGAAAAGGTATAAAAGGAAAGGTTTCTGAAAGAGAACTGCTATATTTCGATTCTGGAATTGAAACCCCAAGAAAGGCAAGATGGAATATGAGAGTCATAGATGTTCTCAGAGGGAAGGAGGCAAACCAGGAAAAGGAAAAGAGGAACATGGAGATGAAAAGGTCTGTATCATTCTTCCAACTCTATGAGCTATGCACAGCATAGAAAATCTGCTTTGGTGAAAATAGGGGTTATATTTATTGGAACAGAACTAGACCTCAAGGAGCATTTTCTCCAGACTGGGAAACCGATGCCTAAAGAGATTGAACAACTTGCTCAGGACAGTTACTATAGACCGGGAGCCAGAACTTCATCTTTGGATCCCGTCACCTTCCCAGAGTTGCTATGACTCTCCTCGCTCTTCCAAAAGGGCACATGGGAAACCAAGCAGGTACCCCCACTTCCCTGAGGGTGGGGCTCTCCTGCGCCTTCTATCATCTTACAGCTCTTTGAATTTGGGCTGCTAGTCTCAGGTTCAAAATGTACATCTCTGTCCTTCTTGACCTCCTTCAGTCAAGTCAAGTGTATGTGTGGAGAGGCATTGTTCAGCCTCAGAGACTCGTTTAAATTCAAAATCAATTTTAAAAAGAGTAAGCCAGCAAGAGGCACAGACTGATTAAGTGCTTTCTGTATGAAGAGGTTTATCTTCTGCCACATTTCTGTTATGTCCTGAGAAATGTGAAGAGAATGGAGCAAAATGAAAATAGATTAAAAATTATATTAGATACCAAAATTCAGTAAAGCAATTATGCTTTTAGCAGGTGATTGAGAATTGGGTGACTTTGAGTTGTTTGGTATAATGATGTCAATATGTTCATACCCATACATGCATACCATGTGCACATATACCATATTTTTCGGACCATAAGACGCCCCTAGGCTTTAGAGGAAAATAGGGGAAAAAATTTGAAGCAAAACATGTGGTAAAATATTTAGTAATATAAATAACATTCAGACTATAATTCAGCTACATTCAGACTATAAGATGCACCCCCACTTTCCTCCCAAATTTGGGCGGAAAGTGCATCTTATAATTCAAAAAATACAGTAACCTGTTTGTACACAAGATGCACAGAAATACAAAAGGACACACAAAACATGCATATCACAATTTACAGCACGACACAGAGCACACATATGTCAGTGCACATATAAGCACATCTGCATGCCCACACATAACACACATGCACATAAAACATGCACACATGAATTTGTTCTTGATTGTTACTATAAGGATGTAACTCTTCCATTTGCCAACTTGTCCTACATTTTTATTTTGATGAAAAACATAATAATAGAGGGGAGAAAAATCTCTTCATCATAAAATTTAGTGAAAAAAATTCCCTAGACATTGTCATGTATTACTGGTTAGTTTGGTGGTTAAGAGAGTTATTTGAAAACAAAGAAGGCTTTCACAAAGCCTCTAAAATACAAAAGATTTAATAACATTTACATCTGTGTATCAGCCATGTCTATAATGCAAGTCATGAATAACACATAAACCAGAGCACAGAAAGAACAGAAGTGCTCACACATCATTTAAATCCAACCCACCCCATCGTCAGAGGAATCAAATACACAGCAGGAGCAGTTCCAGTGGATACACACACAATATAGTCATTGAAAATGAAAACATATTAATTATGTTCCTTAAGGTAGGAGAGAAATGGCAGGATTTGCTAACCTGTTCAACTATCCTGTTCAAATTCTGTACGAAAAAGTACATCACGTGTTGCTTTCTCATTTTTTTAAAGAAAGTATGGAGTGCGCATTTGTGTGTATTTGCCTTGTTTCACTGTTCATTTAAATCTGTACTTGGAGCTCAGTCCCAACGCCTTTCTGTGCTGAAAATGGGGAAAGTTGGCTTACTATGGATCCTTGTTATAAGTGAGTAGCTTACAAAAGAGAAATTTATTGTTGAGCAATGATATTTTAAAACAATACCTGTATAGCTCCAGGTGGCATATGTGACATTCCATACTTTAGGAAAATAGCTGTTTATTACCAAAACCCAGAGCTCAAGTAACACAGAAATACAGGGAAATCCTTTCTTCTTCTGATTCAGATAACTCTTTGAGACCTAGATCTAGAATTGCACTTTCTAGCTTCATTCATCTGACTTTCATGAATTTCTGGGGTTCTCCCGGGCCTTCCATGTGTGCTAGTGAGATCCTCACACTCTGCTGTAGGGGGTCTCTGGTGCCGTATCAGAGGAGTGTGAGGGAGGATTTTGTGTTGGCATTTGCATTTGATATTTGTTCGTATTCATCCTTTAAGTCAGTGTTGTTGTTGTTTACTTCTGGCGTTAAGGGGATATTGGCACGATCTTCTGTCAGCACTTTCTGTTTCCTGGCTTTTGCTTTGGCGTTTTCTTATTTGTTTAATCTTTCCTCATCTGGTCCTCGTTTCCCCTTTTATCTCTAGGACTTTTCTGTTGGTGCCAGACCATTGCCGGTGGGTCCTACGCACTTTAAAATGAGCTCTGCAAATGTCGGGAGCCCCTTCCTCTTCTGTGTACTTCATTTCAGGGTGAAATTTCAAACACTTCACAGTCCTTGGTGCCGCAAAAGGTTAATAGCTGTCTCTTCTTTACGAACTATAAATACTCAATTCCTAAAAACAGTGTTTCAGGGCAAGTTGAGTGTAATTGCTAAATAATATAGTCATTCGCATTTTGAGTAATACTTCCATTGTTCCTGATGTTACTACCTGCATGTGTGTGTGCATTTGTGTGTGTAGGCAGGCATGAGTGAGACCTCCACCTGGGAGAAGCCACAGCCATCCCATAGGAGTTTGCGCATTTACACATTTGGGTTTTCAATGTTGTCACCGCATCCTGAGCCTCTTAGGCACTACGGATTATGTATAATAGATGACCTGCATTTACAGAGGTGTGTGCTATACAGATGTAAATGTTATTATAGCTTTTATATTTTATGTTCTTGTTGAAAGATCATTTTGTCTTTGAATAATATAGCTGTTCAATTTTTTTTTTTGGAGAGGAGGGGGTTATCTTTAAAAGAGAATATGCAATGGGTATTGCGCATCATATATTTCTTAAAAGTAATTTGGAATTTTAGGGCCTGGGATTGGGGCTGACTGATACACTGCCACAATGAGATATAACCCCTGGAAAATAACAGCACCAGCGCATGCCTGCATCTGTCCAACCTCATAATTCACTTTCACATTGGATTATGGATGTCTGCGTTCAGTGAGTCTATCTTCCCTTTAGGTATTATTTCAGCCCTTTGAGATAATAAGGAAAGTTTAATTGCGTTGTTAATTGATTTTTTGCACAACATTATTACCTTGATTGATTGCAGAGTTGATGAAAATGTTAGACACAGGCAGCGTGGAGTACCAGCCCGGCAAGGAGTGGGAGCCTTGTGGAGAATAGATAACCTTGATGTTAAGAGCTATATCCTTCAGATATGTCTTCCCTTGACATATTGATGGCCCTTGAAAAGGGAAAAGCTGATTGTATGCAGAATGCAATCATTAAACCCACTTCAGCTTGCTGTTGATTAATTTGTTTTTTCCTGAAGGATCTAGTTATAAGGAAGGCCTCACTTGTACCAACAGCAGCCATTTTCTAGGCTCCAGACTGTGCTTAACCCTCTCGGGGAATAAAAATAATGAGGCTGGCATGGCCGGCTCGGGAAGATTACCTTAGGGTGTTCAGAGTGTGGACTTGATGCTCACAGACATTCTCACCCTCAAGAACACTCTATTTCCTCCACTGTAGTGCTTATTTTTCCCCAAATGCCAAGTCTTTCAAAATGCCAGAGCTGAGGCGCCTTTCATTGAGACTGAGGTAGAATGAAACGGAAACTTCAGGATGCCAGGGGAGTTTATTAAACAGGCTTCCAGTGGTTTCCGGAGAAGACATGGCATTCAGGATTTTTTATTGTACATTAGGTAAATCCTTGCATAACCTTGCTCCAATGATTGGAGACATTGATTCTTACTAGTGTGTGTGTGTGCGTGTGTGTGTTCATGTGTGTTGGGGGAATGACAAGAAGGGATTCCTGCAGTTTATTGTATTTTTAACTATTCCTATATGACTCTTTCCAAGAGACATTTATTGATAGTTGCCCATAGCTGTTCTCAGGATACCAAAAACCAGTATTTTGATCAGCAGCTTGATTGATCGATTAGTTGATTGGACTTCTGTCCTAATCCCCTCCTCCAAACTCACACCACATTCTCTGTAGCTACCCAACCCTGGACAGAGACTAAGAGGGCCAACTTTATGGAAAAAGGAGTTAGCTTTGCCCACTACAGAAGAAGCTCATATACATGCAGTAATTCTAGAGAGCCTCCATCTCCTAGGCAGAAAGCACGGCTTCCCCTTTCCCTTCTCCCTGCACCAGCTTCTACACTTATTATTCTTGAAACACTCTGACTTCTTCTGGCCTCTTCTTACCTTTGTGGCTGTCTCCAGTATTCTTTTAAACCAGATTTTAATTGTATAGCATTGTTGGAGGGCTACCAAGAGTTACGTCATCACCCTGGAGTCCTGAGCCCCCCAGGAGGGGTCGCGTGGGTTTCAGGGCAGACAAGAAACAGCTCACGAATCTTCCAGAGCCACAGAGTATCCTGTAGGTGGAATTCACACTATGGTCAGAGCAGTTTCTCCTCACTGGGCCCCACCTCCCCTCCATTCAGAGCCTTTCTTCTGCTGAACTAACGGCGGCGCTCGGGGAGTCTAATATCCACAGAGTCTTGGCCCTCAATTACCTTAATGGCTTATAATGAGATTTTGGCCAAGTAGCAGGTAGCAGGTTATTACTTCCTGCTCAGCGTGGGCAATGTCTACACTGTTAATTTGTGTTGCCGAATGTGGCTCAGAGCTGGGCATCAAACTGTCAGAGCCAGATGTATTCTATTAGGTGTGAGGTGCACATTGGCTCATGGGCAATTTTTTTTCCAATATGGAGGCATGTTACCTCACCACAGGGTGAATCCTGACAAATACAAGCCAGCCAAATAAAATAAAAGGGGGTAATATTGCAAGTCATCAAAGTAGTATGTTTCAGAGACAGATAACACCTGGTACCCACCTACTGTCAGCAATGTCTCTCTGACCAGAGCCGTTACATTGACAGACAAAAAGTATACCTCTTAATATTGCTGGAGAAATTCTGGTGCCTTCATCAAGTTTTAATAAGCCTGACCCTAATGAAGGCCCTTATAATATTCTCTTCTACTACTTACTTTGTCTTTGTCCTGGGCAAAATGAAATAATGTACAAGAGGTTCTTAATACTCTTATAAACTGCTTTCTGCTATTAATTCTTTCTTAACCTATAGTTTCTCTCATTACCACATATATGTACTTTTTTTTTAGTGCAGGCTAAACAATGGGGATTTGAAGATCAGGAAATACTGAAAACTATATAGCATTTGGCAGTGAGATTTGCCAGCGCCCAAGAATTATGCTGTGCTTCCTGCAACAAAAGTCTTTGGGTGGTTTTTTTGTTGTTGTTTTTTGTTTTGTAATGCAAACTTCTTTCAGCTAGGTCATATAACAGTAGATTCCTTTTGTTTTCCTAATGTGCTCAAGAAAGGAAGATCTTTTCCCCAATCTTTGCAAGGTTTCAATTATGACAAACCCCCTTAGTCACTGAGTCTGCTTAATTTTATTTGAGAGGATCTGTTTTTTGTAGCTTGAAAAATTAAAGAAGAAGAAGTTACTTTCAGTGACTCTCTTGAGAAATTTTAGCCTGAAGAGCCAGACAGAACTGTAGATGTTTCCCCCTTCTGATGCTAACTTTCTAATAGGAAAAGTATCTGAAACTCAAAAGCAAAATTCCCATTCAAATTCTGCAAGACAACCTCCACTGCTCAGATTTGTTCATATAAGATTCTATCATTTTACAGGGAAACTAAAGACTTTCTGGGAAAATTTTCTGCAAGTTTTTTATTTTATACTTCATAAATTATGGTTTGCATGTTCATTTCCAGTCTACTTATCAAAAAACCCTCCTTTTTGCTGTTAATATAATCCACACATTGCTTAACTTTAAACTGACATGTTTTTTTGTTTGTTTGTTTTGTTTTATACTAAAGAGCTAGGGCAACCTTTTATAATCATTAATTTTTTTTTCCAATTTTAGATACCACATTTTCAGGCTTCTGGGAGACAGTGAAACCTCCTTTTAGTAAAACTCAATGCCCTAGGACCCTCAGTCAACCAGATTTTTTATCTCTGAATTTGAGTTGTCTTGATTTTATAAAAATAAAAGCTAACATCAGGAGTTCTACTTTTTTAAGTGAAAAAAGAAAGAGTGCCTTTTAGGCTGCCCTAGAAGAGTGTTTCTTAAAGCATGTTCCCCTAACCAGCAGCATTGCTCTCATCTGGGAACTAGCAAAAATGCAAATTCTTGGCCCAGCTCAAACCCACTAATTGAGATACTTTGGGGATGGGACTCAGCAATCCAGGTGATTCCCATGCATGAGCAACTCAGAGAACCACTGTGGTGGGACAGCCAGGCAGCTCCTCTGTCCCAGAATGTGCAGCAAACACTGGGGTTCCAAGGAAGTACCGTGAGATCCTCTCGTTTATGCTGCAAAAAAAAAAAAAAAAAAAAAATCTATTGAGCACCTACATGCCCTAGGCTCATGAAGCATGGATGAAAAGCTATCATCTCCATCCTTTGGAGCCGCTATAGAGAGAAGATCCTAAGACCTTGAGAAATAATCAACGAGCAGTCTTCCCATCCCAGCTGAACTTCCCAACTATGTCATCTTCATGATAAATACTCAAATAAATAAATACTCGGTTGTGGTCATTGTGATGTACCTAGTAAGACAAGGAAATTGACTTTGGTTTTATATAGTATTTCATGTGTGGAAGAAGACTCAAAAATGTTTCTAGTTAAATATGAGTCAGTGAGTTAATTTAAGTGATTAATTGGAACCTAACATTCCCCTAGTGGCGAGTCAATCACATGACTGTTATCTAAAGGAAGAAAGTGTGTGAGAGCCATTTTCACTGACCACTTGGGAGGTCTCTCAGGTGAGGTGAAGAGCCACACCTGGCCTTAGCTCTGGTTTCCCCAAGTCCAGTAGCTCCAATTTTGTTTACTCCCTTCTGTGATTGAGTCCACTCATTCATTTTCTAGAATATTCTAATTTAAAAAAACATTCCCTGGAATGTCAAGCATTTATGCTTTTAAAAAATAATGATATGCTTGACATTTTTTTAAACCCATAGTACCTCTTTTCTCCTAAAGGGAGGTGGTCATTTGCTGTTCTCAGCATGAAAACACTGTGCTCATGTGTCAAAGGCCAATGATGGTAACCAAATGATGATTGAACAGAAGCTGGAATTGTTACTTTATTTTTATTTGAGTAGCTTCTGCCTCTTTTTTCTGATTAATCTGAGCCAGGTACTATAAAAGGAAGGCAATGGATAGGTAGGTTTGGGCAGGGAAGGCCTTAAAAAGAGGTAGCTGTGATTTGTGTGGATGGTATATTTTATGATCCAGTTTTTATTTATTTTGTTCTGTTTTATTTATTTATTTTTCTTTTTTGACTACCAAATGATGATTGGTAACTCCCATTGTGTGGCAAACTTTTTTTTTTGTACGTGGTGGAAGCACAGTAAAAATGATCTTTCTCTAAGAAATGTAGAAATCTGTTTTTGTTTTTTAGTTTTCATGGCTCTTTACATTTATGCAGGTGATAGGCAAAAATCCCCAACCCCTGAGCCTGGAAGATTAATTAGAGCAATTGATGGTAAAGAAAATCAGTCCCTGAAATCGAGGCCAGAGGAATCCAAAAGGTGGGGCATCTGGTAGCCCCATTCCCATAAAACCTTCAGCACAGATTGAGCAAATGTGACATATGATCATTATGGAACCCACCCGTAATTGGTGACCAAAATCACAGTGTGGCTTTAAGGGCCCTTCCTAAATAGTTGCCATCTTTTTTTTTTTTTTTTTTAAAGAATGCTGCTGCTTTTTCTAAATTCATGGTGCCCTCTAGTGGCAACGCTCCTGACTTCAGCGGGAAAGAGAAACAGATCAATGTGGAGATAATGGGGGGAATGGTAGAGGCAGTGGAAGGGTAAACTTTTTCCTTCTTCCTTTTCTGTGTGAAAGATTTCTCAGTGCCTCCAACATTGAGAAAGAAAAATGAAGCCATGCCACTTGACCACTGGCCATTTGACTGACAGCCTGGTTTATGTGACATCCATCAGTGAGCTGTGCTGAGGGAGTTCACAAATTTTTTCCCTGATTTGCATCCCATCTTGGCATGCATTTTGGAATCTAGCTCAGTTCCAACCCATTACACCCCACGTAGAACACAGAGATGAGGGAGCAGGGCCATACTCACACCAAAATGACCTTGAAGATTGAATTTTCTCCCTATGGAAAGTAGGTAAGAGTCCACTTACCTCAGGTTGTTGGTGATCTTTGATGTTTTGTCTTGTCAGCCCTGTCCTAGAATTCAGAAACAGCAGGACTAGAAACATAGAGTTGGGTTGGTGTTGGGTCTGGTACTGTGACCCTGGGGAAGCCACTTTGAACTCCATTTTCCTCCTTTATAAAATAAAGGACTTACCCAAAATGAAGATTTTTAAATTCTGTCCCAGTGAGAATTGTTCAATATAGGTAAAGAAACACTTTAAAAAAAAAAAAATTTTTCCCTTTCTGTGTTTAAGCTCACCGGGCAATACAGCAAAATAATAAAGTATCCCTTGTAGAATTGAATAAATAAATCATTGTTTAGGAAGTCAGAGTACACACTGTTTCTGGCTTCATTTTAAAATGTCACAAAAAATGTCACCTAAGAAGAACTAAAACTGGGATTGTGAAGAAGATTTAGCAGTGTTTTCTGGAGGTGGGGGGCGTGTTGTTGGAGCCATGAAATATTTACTATGGTGTTTGATCTCTGACACATATATGGTCCCATTTGATTGCAATACAACATGTAGCGAGCTAAGAGTCACTCATATTAATGACATTCGAAAAAATAGAAAGTGAGCCCACCTCAGAACTGGATGCTTTCCCATCAGTCTCTGCCTACCTGTGCTGCCCTCAATACAAAAAATAAATAAATAAAAGCATTGACATCTAAGGAAAAGCGTGTTGACTATTCCCTTTTGAGAGTTCACATAATGGAAACATTGCTGCCAGACTGTCAGCCTAATATTGCTCAATGTGGCTAGAACTTAGAATGTCCCAATCAGGTCTGGGCAGGGCCCTTGCATCTGCAGCTTGAGTGTAGGGACCCGGGGCTCAAGGTGGGGCAGCTGGTTACTAAGTGTCTATTCAAAGGTGCAATTATGTCTTAGACTTAGGCCACCTTTTACATTTCCCACTAACAGATTATTGAGGGAAAAACTTACTCTACATTTTTTTCTCCTCTCCTCCCTTTCCCATCTCCTGCTCTTCTTCTAAAATGACAAGCCTCATTTCAGCTGCCCTGAGAGCTGTGAGTGCATTTTCCACAGGCTCTGGCTTGTCACACGTCAAATTGTCTGCACACTCACGTGACCATTTGTGCAACCTTCCCGGGGCTGAGCGGCTGGCTTCTCAGCCATGCATTCCTATCACCTTCAGTACAGATTTTGCCAAGATCTTTTCCCTGCTGACTGGCTTCCTTCCCTGTTTTTCCTTCCTTACAAACATGCTGGTGAGACTTGACAAAGCCCAGCATTTGTTGAAGCAGGCTTTATAATCTGTCTTTTCTCAGTGGAAAGTTTAACCTCCCATCGAGTCTCATTGCAGGGGACTGAGCACTGGTGCCAAATGCCCTCTTCTCAAAGGAGTTTGTTTCTGGCATTTCTGTCGTCTCTTTTTCAAGATAGGGATGTGTCCCAGCGCTTGAGTAGGTGGCCCATACTGAGTTTGTCTGACTGGTGCTTGGTAGAAATAGCAGGTCATAACCCCGTGCATCAGAGTGCATACCTCTGTCCTATTCACTTTTTGTGCTAAGAAATGAATAAAAACTATTATTTACTTTATAATAAACATTGTTGTAAACATAATCAACCTGAAATAAAACTGACAGCAAGTAAACCTACATATAATGCAATTTATTATAGATGAAAAACTGACTGAGATTTATACTTGGTTGGTATATTGCATGCACAAATTCATGGGGAGGAAATTGACCTGATAAAAATAATGAAGATGAACTAAAACTGAAATGAGCTAAAATTACATACAATAAAATGTGTTGACTAAACTTTAATAGAGGATTCAAGTCTTCCTGGCACAATTTAAATTTGCAAAATTTTATTCAAGAAAATGTGACTTTTTAAAATACATACTTAAAGAGATTTAGAAGACAATCAGTAAAACTTGATATTTGGAAAATGCTGAATGTGGAATTTAACCTTAATGTAAAAATTACATGGAAAAGAATGATCCCATTGGAAATCAATAAAATAAAAATGAAAGTGTTAAAGATAGAATATGTTTTGATTGGATTTTAAAATTAAGGAGTTACATAGACACAGACAACAGCACAGTGATTACCAGCGGGCAAGGGTGGGGGTAGAAAAAGGTCTGGGTGGATAGAAAGATAAGATAAAATAAAATAAAATAAAAAATAAAATAAAATAAAATAGTTAAGAGATTAAATTGATCAAATGGAGCTTGCTCTGAATAATTAATGCTTTCTGAAAGCATTTAGTTTACATGTTTATATTCATAAACCGCAAGCCCAAGCATCCTTATGGTCAAGGTGGCAGAATTTAAATGTCCACTGCAAAATATCAGGGTCAGCATGGCAGGGTCAGAATACTCCTGATAGGGTTGTGGGTTTTGGGTTTTTTTTTTTTTTTGCCTTAATGTTATTTTATTCATAGTTATCTAGGGAAAATGTATCCAGTGCCATCTGTGATTGATAGTAATAATAAAGGTTAAGATATTACAAATGTGTGAAGCTATAATTTTTTTCAAAGTATTTTTACATTTTTAATCTTTTTTTGATTTCTCTTTATTTTTTTATTTAATCTTCATTATATTTTTTCCATTACCATTCAGTCCCCTTATACCTCCTGCTCCCCAGCAGTCACCACACTGTTGTCCATGTCCATGAGTCCTTTTCCTTTTGCTCCATCCCTCCACCCGCTAGTCTCCCCTACTCCCACTAGCTGTCATTTGCTCTCTATCTGTGAGTCTGTCTCTGTTTTACTTGTTAGTTCAGTTTGTTCATTAGATTCTGCGTATGAGAGAAATCATATGGTATTTGTCTTTCTCTGCCTGGCTTATTTCACTTAGTAAAATGTTCTCTAGGTCCATCCATATTGCCACAAAGGGAAAAAAAATTTTTCTTCCTTTTTTATGGCTGAGTAGTATTCCATTGTGCAAATGTGCCACAGCTGTTTTATCCACTCGTTTATTGATGGACACCTGGGCTACTTTCATATCCCGGCAATTGTAAATAGTGCTGCAATGAACATAGGGGTGCTTATGTTTTTTCAAATTAGTGTTTTGGGTTCCTTCAGATATATTCCCAGAAGAGGGGTCACTGGGTCAAAAGGCAGATCTATTTTTAATTTTCTGAGCTATCTCCATACTGCTTTCCACAGCGACTACACCAGTCTGCATTCCCACCAACAGTACAAAAGGATTCCCCTTTCTCCACACCCTCACTTATTGTTTGTTGATTTATTGATGATGGCCATTCTGACAGGTATAAGACAGTATCTCATTTGTATTGGTTTTAATTTGCACTTTTATGATGACTAGTTACATTGAGCATCTTTTCATATATCTATTGGTCATCTGTATGTCCTCTTTGGAGAAGTGTCTCTTCTGGTCCTTTGCCCAAGCACATATGATGGGCTAACGATCATTTATTCAATAATGGCATTGGAAAAATTGGACAGATACATGCAGAAAAGTGAAACTAGACCACCTTCTTATACCACACACAAGAATACACAAGAATAAATTCAAAATGGATTAAAGACTTAAATGCGAGACCCAAAATCATAAAAATCCTAGCAGAAAACATAGGCAGCATTGCTCGTAGAAATTTTTTATTGGATATATCTCCCCAGGCAAGGGAAGCAAAAGGAAAAATAAACAAATGGGATTATATCAAACTAAAAAGATTTTGCACAGCAAAGGAAATCATCAACAAAATAAAAAGACAACCCACAAAATGGGAGAACATATTCTTCGATACATCTGATAAGGGGTTAATATCCAAAATTTATAAAGTACTTACAAAACTCAACACCTCATGGGGTTCTTTTGTATAGTAAAGGAGAAGAGTTTGAAAGAGTGTACTCACCTGAAAGACTAGAAAATGCCCCTCAGGCAGCACTGTTCGAGGGGGTCACTGCAGTATTTAGCAGGGACAGCATGCCCCCAGTCCAGGGGGAAGATGTTTCAGGGGTTAGCAACATTGTGTGACTATGACACCCCATTCCAGCCCAAGATGCAAGTTATAAAACTGATACACGTGCCTGAAACCACACTCAGCTAGTTAGGGAAGGATGTCTCACTTTCTTCTTTCTTTCTTTCCCCTCCCCAGGGTCCGATAGAGAGCCTCTCCCCATTTTACTCCCTGCCTGAGTCAACTCAGGTGGGCCAGGCACGGAGAATGGACTTGGTTCTCCTTGCACAAAAACTGCTCCCAAGTAAACCCTTCCTTTAGACCTTTAAAGTCTATCTTCTTTCCATTTTGCCGTAGTAGTTAAGTAGCTTACACAGAAGGAGGATGCTGTGCCAGATGCCTGCAATTCTGCAGGCTCTGCTAAATCCTGTGTGGTACCACAGCAGAGCTGATAGCACATCACACAGGCTGACCTAGGGGCACTGCTCCAGCCACTTCTCAAGATTGTAAACATGGTTGTTTATTCCTTCCCAGTTCCCAGTTTACTCAGCCTGCACATAACGAAGAGCGAGGAGGTGCTTTCTGGGGAATATCCTTTCCTGTGTATGATGTTTACAGCTCCTTAGGCTGATGATAACATTCAGTTCATTTCTCTCTTTCCAGCCAGACGTTGTGATTACCTCATTTTCATGGGAGAAAAGTGTTCCACATTAAAAAAAAAAAAGTGTTTAGGAACTGAAGCTGTTGTCTTCTGTTACTTTGCCCCCTTCTTTAATAAGGCAAATATTTAATCTGTATGTATTTTTAAAGCATTTCAAACCGCCGTAGTCTTAACAGAGGTTAAAGTATAAGTATTTAACAATAGAAATTCCTAATTTGGTGAGTTTTGTTTAAATTGTATATAGAGAATAATCTTAATGGTATTAATTTGTCAACTCAACAAATATTTACTGAACACATCCTATGTAGTAAGTACTGTTTCAGGCACTGGGTGTTACAAATTGGTCAGGAGTGAGTATTGTAGAGGTGACGTGCAAATGGGTATATATAGTGTCACATGGAAGCATAGTTCTAGAACCTTCCACAATGGACTAGAAAGGCACTCTGGGTACTCTTTCCCTCTGTTACTGGGCCCACCTCCCTCTTCACAACACTGTCATCACTTTTTTCAAAGGCCACAAAGAGCCTGATTTCTTCCTTTACTCATGCAGATTGGAGAACAGGAGCTCCATGAGAAGCCCTCTATCCCTTGTCTATTTTGTAACATTACTAATTGTAAGCTCCTACAATCACAAACGGATTAAAACCTGCTTGTCATTACATAGCTGCAGTTACAAACACTTGTGATAATAGCATTTAAAATGATGATTACCAAAACTAACATTAATATTGACAATAAAATTGATACATTATTTTATAAATACAAATTTATTGGTCCAACCTATACATATGGATTATACATACAGATTAAATATTTGCCTTATTAAATACAACCTATTGGTCCAACTGCATCATCAAATAAGTATTTATATTTGTATGAATAAGGACTATTATTTTTTGCAACTCAAATGTAAATGATAAGTCATTTACTCTGATATTTAGTCTTTACTTCTGTTGCATATGGAGTTATGTGATTCGAGTCAAAGCTAGTGGGACATAGGCTAATTAACAGTAAATACCTCCCAGCTCTGGGTATGAAATACAGGTTGCAGAAGAGTTAATGGGAATTCTGTTGCTGGGGATTTTGTGATCAAACGGAGCTCCCCTTCTATATGTTATGGGACTGTGGGATGGATGACTTCAAGAGCTGACTTAGTCCAAATCAAATTTTTGATGAACTGACCATTAGATTTACGTCCTATATCAGGCAATATTGGACCTGACATCCTCATTTTCATAAGGGAAACATGGAAAACGTTAATTCACCTATTTCAAAACTAAAATGAGCCTCAGAGGTGATCTGGTCCTTTGCCCTCAGTTTACAAATGGGGAAACCAGCCCAGTGAGGAAAAGAGAGGTGTACGTGGTCACATAACTATTAGGGGCAGAGCTGGATTTAACTGCAGATTGTCCCTCACCTCTCTTTACCAAACAGATGGTAGAAATGCAACTGGAAGTGCAAGTGCATCCAGGAGATCAGAAAGTCCTGGGGCTTTGCCGGACCTTGCATGCATGTGCCAGGACTTCCTTCCCAGGACATGCAGGGTTCAGCCAAGACTCCAGCACCATTCCAGCCATTATAGCCTTGCATCCCAGAAAAGAGGCTGATTCCCACCCTCTCAGCTCCAAGGTCATAACTTAAACTGTATAATTAGAACATTCATTCCAGAGGGGGGAAAACATTTAAAAGATAAAAGACCTCTTTAAAACAGTTTCTTCCCAAAATACTTTTTTTCCCATAATTATAGTTTTAAGAAGTTATGGTAATAGCAGAGCCGGCTACTTACAAAAAAATTAGGAGTCTCATTTGGCAGGAGAGGATTTCCCAGGGGATAAACACATTGTCATTTTTTAGGTCCCCCAAAAAGAAACTCCGCACAAACAGTTACAGGTTTGCCTGATGCATGGCAACCTGTTTCTCTTATTATGGCCAATTAATTCTCCCGAGAGAATTAAAAACACAACATATGCCAAAAAATGTGTTCTCCTCCCGTCCCAAAAATGCGTAGCCCCTCCCGGGGCTAGCTCCAGGAGATACAAACAGGCGAATGCATTGCAGATGTACATGGGAACCACCGCCTACTGAGTCATGACCCGAGGGTTCCCAAATTCTAGCCCGCGTGCCTCCCAGAATGTCTTCACAAGCAAACTGCTCCCTCTGTAATTTGCACAGTTGATGGCAGTTGGCATGACAGGAGAAGGAGGGTCATGGGGAGAACAGGAGAGACACATACCACCACCTCACTTAATTTATAAGCAGGTCCTGTTATTTTACAAATAACCTTCATGATAAATAAACTGCTATGGGCACATATGCGACTATGCTTTTTTTTTCCTCTTCGTTAATTGTATCTATGTATTTATTGAACACAAAAGTTCCATTTAGGGGGTAATCACTTACCAACTGTGAGCTCGGTAGGGTAGGAGTCTCAACAGAGGCGACACTTGCTTAATGTACATACTTGTGAGCGGTTCAAATTTTACAATTTCAGCCTGCTTTTCACTGTCACTAGCCAGGCCACTTTTCTGCGCGGAGGAGCACCAGCAGCTGGATTTAATTTTCGGCTGCTGGACCATCCCTGTGCTGTCCAGGAGCAGCCTGAGGTCTGAGTGCCTTCCCTTTAAGGATTTTATTCAAGGTGACAGCTCCTCACACATTGGCACTCTGATCACCTCCAGTAGCCAAGATACGGGGGGATGAGTGGGCTCCTCCTGCAAAGTCCAAATTTAGATTGAGTGAGGTTATCCCTAGGCTCCTTGACCCCAGTGCTCTGGCAGGACAGGGCTGCCAGGAACCTAACAACAATAGCGAGTTTTGTAATGATGTCTGGGGAGAAATCTTCTGCAGGAGCGGGCAGAGAAGACCCCAAGTGATAGGCAGTGATGTCAGCTTTCGTTAGAGACACAGACAGTGTTAGAATATCCTTGGCATAATATGGCACTGGTATCTCTGTCAGCATCTCTGTTTTCTGTCACCACACACAATCCTGGGCCTGTCTTGAGCCCTGACTGTGTCTTTTCACATCAGGTTATTGCCAGCATGGAGACCAGCTCTGCTCCTTACCCCACGGCCCCTTTGTTTGAAGTCTGCCCTTTTGTCATTAATACACTCGGTGTCTATTTAAATCTGACGGTGAGTGTGGTATCTGTTTTCCTGTCCAGACATCATTGACAATATTAATACCTCATGCTCTTGCCTCATTTTCCAAGCTCTGACACCTCACTGCAGTCTCCTGGCCAACTAGAAAGGACCGGGGAACATGGCTCAGAGCACTTCACCTTCCTACATGTTAGGGCCCATGTTCGGGCCCATGTTCCAGGAGTATACTGCCTGTTTCCAGGATGGCATTTGCGGTCCAGGTTCCATCTCAGCAAGGTCTGGAGTTGAGGTTTACTAAATCCCACTAGTAATGGAGAGGGGTAGAGAAAAGAAATTCAATCCTGCGGGCACTGGAAAGTTTGGAGGACATAACGAATGTACCCACTGGTGTGTGATGTGTGTGTGTTTGCCTTTCGTTCTCTTACTCAAGAGAAAGAAGGTACTCTTTGTGATATCTGACAGCCCTATCCATTTCTTTTTATAAAACATGCATATTGTCCTGGTGCTGTAAAAAAGAAATGAACGTCTCTCAGCCTCAGTCTTCCAGATTCTTGAGTGTGTGTTTGAATCAATTATGTTTAAGGAAACCCCTTGTAAATTTTCAGAAAGATCTGAGACATTCCCACCCAGCTCTGTAGGAGGTGCTGTTCCCAGAACACATTCTAACCAGCCAAGCCCACAGATGGGTTCTGAGCATTGGTGACAGTGTAAGTCCAACCCCAGGTACTACATAATTCAGCCCAATAAAGAAAACAGCTCAATGCAACAGCCAAAAGAATCACTCAGGCCCAAAGAAAGGATTCAGAGAGGTTTCATTCAAGCTCAGTGTTTCCAGGCACCAAACTAAAACTCAGAAACAGAAATTGGGGGTGGGGAGCCAAGGAGAAAGTATGTCCAAGAGGGAAATGTTGTCCACAGCAAACGTGGCATAAAATAGAAGTAGTGAGGGCATGCCCACGACCGCTTTGGGGCCATAGCACAATATTGTCCTCTCCCTATTGCCACCTCTGAGAGGTTCTGTGACCCCAGCAATTCCCAACTTCGTCCCAAGCCATTCAAACCTAGGAGCATCTGCCCTGTGCTTAAAGCTTTCTAAGTCATATTATCCTTATTTAAGAAGGTTAAAAGTTCTGCAGTGAAAAGATGTCTTTTAAAATTTTTATTTATTTATTTATTTATTTTAGAGGGAAAGGGAAGAAGACAGAGCGGAATAGAAACATCGATGTGCAGTTGCCTCTCATGCGCCCCTACTGGGGACCTGACCTGGCGTGCAACCCAGGCATATGCCCTGACTGGGAATCGAACCAGCAACACTTTGGCTGGCACTCAATCCACTGAGCCACACCAGCCAGGGTGGAAAAATATCTCTTATACAATCAAAAAATATCTTTTAGAACTTCTGATAAGAAGAACCTGGATAATTTCAAGTCCTAATTTATCTCAAATGAACAAAAGATGGTGATTGTTTCCCACTATGAAACTGATGGGGAAAAATTCATGCATATAGATAGCTATTTCTATAGGCCGGTTTGTAGCTCATGAATTAATGTTTTGGGGACATTTCTTTTTTCCTTTCTCTGGTTATGCACACATCGGAGACTCAAGTGCGATTAGTAATAAGACAAATCTGTGAAGCTGAATTTTAAGATTTTTCTAGAATTTGAAGAAAAAACAAAGTGGCAAAAAGCAAACTGTATTTAAAAATATTTTTCTTGATACAGCTTATTTTAATAATCCTACAAAGTTTTTATAATAACTATGACAAGTGATTTCTTATGGATATTTAGAATAAATATTGAGTTGATTAAAAGGTTTGACCTTATTGTAAGGGTATTTTTCATAGTTAAGTCCTCTTACAACTTCCTTGAATGAAAGGAAAGCTGTACATGGAACCAAATAATTATTTAAAATAAAATTGAAAATGAAAAGCAAACGCATTGCAACCAGAGAATACAGTTCAGTGCACCTGCGAGGAACCGTTTAACGCTGGAGGCTCCTCCTACTTTCCACGTGGCATTTTGTCAGCGCTGCTGCTCTTCCTTAATCTTCTGTTGTGAGCTGGACGCCTCCTGGGGAGCAGAAGGGTCTTTTCGGAAGTTAACGATATTGATTCATGATAGAGGACTTGAAAATAGTCACATTCTGGGAAGATTGTTCCACGTCTTTTGCTTGGGCTGGGCCCATCTTTAAACTCTTAATTTTCTATTTTTAGAAGCTGTTCAGGAGACCTGGGGAGAGGAGAGGGTTATGCTTTATTCCGAGGAGTAATTGGCCAAACTAGAAAAGTCTCTAAAATGAGGAAGAGGCATCATGCAGGAACCATGCTATTCCTCGGAGTCTGTGCTCTGCTGACATTTTATTTGAATGTCAACTCTGAGGACAAGAAGGTAGCGTCCTTCCCTCTGGGACTTAATCCTTTTGTTGCCACCCATTGGATCTAGGATTGTGTTGTGTTTCTGCATTGCAGCCCCTTTTTGGTTTTTGCTAGAACCATGTTCTTAATGCTGTGTTTCTTTTTATTTACAGGTGTCCTGGGGAAGTGTCGTTATGTTTACTGTGGGAAAAACTCAGAGGGAAACAGGTTCATCCGAGATGACCAGCTCTGAGGCAAGTTCTGTATGCCTTAGCTCATGTCATGAGAATTTTTTTTAAAAAAAGGGAAAGCAAAAATAGAAGAAAAAAATAAAACCAATGGCTCACACTGCATCTTTGTGGGAAGACTGTGTCTTTAGCTTTTTCTACCTTCTGCTGACTTTGCCAGGCCTGTCAACTTCATCTTTCTGCCTTAGACTGAGTGGTCACATAGAGATTGACATGATTGCCCTTAAGCAGGTCTCATCCGCCAGGGTGACAGACAGCAGAGGCGAAGCACCAGGGCTGACAGGATGGATACCGTGATAGATTGCCTGGCCCCTCCACTGCTCACAACAGAGCAGAGGTCACACCTGGGGCCTCCCTCAGCATGCTCGGTGGCTGGAGTCAAGTGAGAGAGACTGTGTCTTCAGCTTGCCTATTGAGTAGAGATGACTCTGGTACCATTGTGCTGTGGGTTTATTTTTAGGGAAATAGTCACAGTTTTGAGGGAGCCCACTCTCATTTGTTTCTATTAAATTCTCTCTTATATTCTGTATGTTCTTCCCACTCTTTAATATCTTTATCACAGGCAATGCATTTTGCTTTGCAATTTTTCAGAGGGTAGAAGGTGTAAGTTTGCAGCCAGGCCCTTCACTTATGGCCAGCTTCATGTTACAGTTTCTGAACTGGAGTAACTAGCTTTCCCTAAATCCCTAACTATTTACAAAAGCATGGACTTTATGTTGTTTTGTTCATTTCTAAATTTATTTCTTTCCCTGAATACTAGGCAGTCAGGCATCTTTTCCAGCACCAGGGTCTTATTGTACCAGAGACACTTTTAAAGATATTTTATTGATTATGTTATTACACTTGTCCCAATTTTTTTCTCCCCTTTCTCCCCCTCCTCTCTGCACTCTACCACCCTCCAGCATTCTTAAAGAACTATCTTCAAGTTCTTTAGCTTCTCCATTTCCTATACAATACTTAACCGCCCCCTGTCTATTTTGTGCCTACCTTTTATGCTTCTTATTTCCTGTACATTTTCACCCATTCTCCCCCTCCCCCTCCCCACTGATAACCCTTCATGTGATCTTCATTTCTGTGATTCTGTTCCTATTCTAGTTGTTTGCTAAGTTTTTGTTTTTGTTTTCTAGGTTCAAATGTTAATAGTTGTGAGTTTGTTGTCATTTTAGTATTCATAGCTTTGATCTTCTTTTTCTTACATAAGTCCCTTTAACATTTCATATAACAAGGGCTCAGTGATGATGAACTTCTTTAATTTGACCTTATCTGCAAAGCACTTTATCTGCCCTTCCATTCTAAATGATAGCTTTGCTGGATAGAGTAATCTTGGATGTAGGTTCTTGCCTTTCATGACTTGTAATACTTCTTTCCATCCCCTTCTTGCCTGCAAGGTTTCTTTTGAGAAATCAGCTGATAGGCTTATGGGAACTCCTTTGTAGGAAACTGTCTCCTTTCCTTTTGCTTCTTTTAAGATTCTCTCCTATCTTTAATCTTGGCTAATGTAATTATGATGTGCCCTGATGTGTGCTTCCTTGGGTCCAACTTCTTTGGGACTCTCTGAGCTTCCTGGACTTGCATGTCTAGTTCCTTAGCCACATTGAGGAAGCTTTCCTTCATTATTTGTTCAAATAATTTTTCAATTTCTTGCTCTTCCTCTTCTCTTTCTGGCACCCCTATGGTTCAGATGTAGGAATGTTTAAAGTTGTCCCAGAGGTTCCTCAGCCTCTCCTGGTTTTTTTTTTTTTGTTTGTTTGTTTGTTTGTTTTTGAATTCTTGTTTCTTCATTCTGTTCTGGTTGGATGTTTATTTCTTCCTTTTGTTCCAGATTGTTGATTTTAGTTTTGGTTTCCTTCCTTTCACTGTTGGTTCCCTGTATATTTTCCTTTATTTCACTTCATATAACCTTCATTTCTTCCTTTATTTTGCAACCATACTCAATCATTTCTGTGATTGATTACCAGTGTTTTGAACTCTGCATCTGATAGATTGGCTATCTCTTTGATGCTTAGTTCTTTTTCTCGAGTTTTGATCTGTTCTTTCATTTGGGCCATATTTCTTTGTCTTGGCACACCAGTTAAGTTGTAAGGAACAAGGAACAGAGCCTTAGGTGTTCTCCAAGGCAGGGAAACCCACTTTGCTGTCTTGGGACACTGTCTGTAGGGGAGGCATCAGAAGGAGAGCAATGCCACTTGCTTGGCTCTCACCTCACTTTCCGTCACTTCCCTTACTTTGCACAAGCAAATTGTGCCTTTTCAGGTGCTGATTCCTGGGTGGGTAGGCTTGTGTACATTCTAGAACCCTGTGGGTCTCTCCAAACAACTCTCATATGAGGTTGAGAGTTTCTCCCACCTTCACAACACCCAAAGGTTTTTACAGCCAGAGGTTTTGAGGCTTTAATTTCCTGCACTGGAACCCTGGTTTGCATGGTCTGTCTTGCTCCCCAGTTGTTCCTCCCAGCTTATCCGCTCACAGATGTAGGATATCACAGTCTGCCAGCCACCGTCTTGCCTGACCTAGTTGTCAGACTTCCATACAGTTTGATTTTTTTCTGGCAGTCCTGGTTGGTTTTTGTTCTTAAAATGGTTGTTATCCTGCTTTTGGTTGTGTGAGGAAGTGAAGCATGTCTACCTACGCCTCCATCTTGGCTGGACCTGGAACTTTTAATATTTACTCATTCATTCATTCACTCACTCATTCATTTCTAACCACACATACTTCCAACTATGTCCATGGCCATATTTGTATTTGGAGCAGGCTTGCTACTTTGGGATTAAAGATAGAGTGGTGGATGAGAACATAAAAAAGAAGGGAACACTGTAGAAAATATCTACCAGACCAAACGGTTTTTAATAGAAGGTACGAACCCTTTGGATTTGGTATCTTTCTTGGGACCTCTCAGAAATGAAATCCAGGGCTTGTGAGATGGTCTTTGTGTATCTTTGGCTATAATTCTAACACTAATGTTATAAGGAAAATACGCACGATCAGATGGGTTGGGTGGCTTTAATGTAATTTAATATATCAGTACACCAGTAAAATCAGTCTGGAAGCTATTTGAAAGTTTGGTTGCTCCTGACAGCATTTATTTTTGCTTCTTCTACTTAGACCAGTAATTTATTTCCCTGGATCTTCCAGTATTAGGTTAGTGTGAGAGCAGAAAAACCTGAAAGAGAATCCTTCCAAATTATAGGTACCAAATAACTAGAGAGTCACTATTTAAAACTCTTTGGGGAGTCATAATCCCTGAAATAGCCAGAAAGAACCTACTTTCTCAATTCTGGCCCATTCACATGGCCGCAGGCCCACTGAGCCAGTACAGTCCTTGAATGACTTGCATTGAGGCTGGCAGGAGTCCCTCTTGTAGATTATGTAAGCTTTGGTAATCCGTTATTTAGATTAAAATTCTCAGGACCATTAAGTGAGGATATTGAATGTATGCTTTTATCTCTCAAATGGATTAATAACCAGAGTCAAGTACCTTTTTTCTATTTGATCTACAAAACAGCATTGGGATAATGATTTAAATTAGCTGTGTTAGGTCCCGCCCCAGTTCTTTGTTTTGTCCATGGCATATTATGGGCAGCTAGAGTTCCGTGCAAGGGCAGCTAGACTAGTCCAATGTCATATCCAATCTAGCGGCACATATATCCTTGTCTTTGTAAAAGGCTTTAACCCTGCCTCAAACAATAAAAAAGCACTTGTGAACTGACCACAGAATTTTTCCATCTTTATTTTTCTTACTTGTTTACTTTTCTTAATGTCAGAACCATTTGTATCATATGCAGGAATGTCTCCCTCAATGAGAGCTTTGGAGGCAAAAAATATTTTTGGAGTGAGTTATTGACCACATTGTTTCCCTCTCTTTGGGTTGTTTATTTTCTTCCAAAATGGTGTAATAACCTTAATTAAAATTAGCTTTAATTATAATTTACGTAAAGGCCATCACTACAGTATATTCATCTTAATGATAGGATTATAGTGAATTTTGTTTCTCTTAAAAAGCAATCATGATAATGAATTAGTGTTGGATTGTTTATGATTCCACTGCATGTTGAGCAAGATTTGCTGTGCTGGAGTTATTGGACTGCATTGGTTGAGAAGGAAGTGACACTGCATGCTTATCTTACATCTGTAGAAATTTCCCAAACCCTGTTTTTCAAAGTACAGAATTAGAAGGTAGTAAGTTCAATCAAAGCTCATACTTATTTCATACCCCCTTTCTACCCATGGTCTTTCTGCTTTTTACCTTGTTCCACTAAGCTTTTTCTTTGGGGATCAGGGTGTCCCTGAGTCCTTTCTCCCAGAACACTGATCTGACTTGAGAGCACCCTGCAGTCAAAGGCCATCCTGGAGTCCTCTGTCACCTCAGCAAAGTCAGGGCGGACTGTCTTTTTCCTAAGTGACATAATTTTATAGAACAATTTGTCCCCTGGGGAGTAATGTTTTAGATTGTGGGGAATCCTATTAAAAGTACAACTATTACAATCATTTGCTTTTACTTTTACCAGCCTTGCTCATAAACCCTCCATCTGTTTGTTGCTTTAAATAGAGGCACATTGTAAGAAATTAGCACTTGATCGGGCTGCACATCTGAATGTGGTGCATTTCCACATATTCATGTATTGTAAAGAAGAAAAGAAGGCAAATCACAGCTTCTAGATGAAAGAATTCCTTGATTGTTTTTGTGTATGTGTGTGTGTGTGTGTGTGTGTGTGTGTGTATTAGGTGGGGAGAATTTCCATCACAGATATATGTTGCATATTTTTAAGGGAAAATGACTTTCTTGCTACTTCTAAGAAGTGACTTGGCTATCTTTCTCTTCTTTGCTAATATACAGGTCAAAACAATCCACAGGGATCTTTTCAACAAAACAATAGCAGGGTTCAGTAGTTACTACATACAAGAACAGCCTCAGTGAGCCTGTATCATTGCCCACTGCCCAGAATGGACAACATAGGGCCCACTGAGGCTGGTCCTTGTTGTCCATCCATCGCAGTTGATCCAGTGTGACATTCACCATCACCCTGTTCTGTTTCTGAAAGGAAGCCTTTGCCAAATAAGGCTCTTACCATTGCTTGATTCTTGTCTTTCCAACTTGCCCTAATACCATGTTGTGAACCACTGTGATGGAGACCTGGAAAGGGAAATGAGACCAGAGCAGCATAGAACATATTGGTTACAAGTTTTTATGACAAACAAACCCACAGCACTTGGTGGAGTGCTGTATGTTACTCTCAATACATCAGCAAACACTTAAAGGATTTGAAGAACATTAAAAACATAGCCACCTGTCCAAAATATTGTTTTCCTACAAGTTTCCTGAAATTTTCTAGCACTAGTAGTTCTCCTTTGGACAATTATAATTCTAATTGTTAATGTGTACTCTGTGGATGGGGTAGGTAATATGCTATTTGTACATATTGACATACGCTAATTTTTCCAAAGTAGCATGGAATGTGGCCTGGAGAACATACAACCTAGGACAAGGGAGTTTTGCTAAGAAAAAAAAAAAGAGAAAATTCTAAGTGTGAAATATACTGGGTGTAAGTTGCTAAAGTAGTGACGATATAAATGATAATTGAATTATATCAAAGGAGAGCATGAAGCAGATCTTGGAGCAGAATTAGAGTGTGGACACAGAGAGTAGGGATAAATAGAGAACTGAAGAAATAATGAGAAAGGAGGGTAAAGGACAGTTTTCTGCCAATAAGAAGGTTTGCTGATAATCAGCACTAAATTGGTGTTTAGCAACAGTTTTTCCTCAAAATGGAACCATCTTTGATATAAGCGAGGAATACCACCACTTAATAATGTTTTACAACTTTTTCTGCCCAAGACACCTAAACGGTGAGAAAAAAAGTGAATCACAAAGCCCTGTGGGAGTAATCATATTGTGATGGCCATATATGACTATGGCTTGTGCATAATATTCCACCAAAAAATATACCTGAGGTAAGCTCTTAAGCTACTGGAGCACCCAGAAGATAAGGGGGAAACTTGTTGTCTCGGCAGTTTGATCAAAGACAGAAAATAGTTTCACATTTATGCCAAACCTTCATATATTTATTAAGTTCAGAGGAAGCTGGGTGCCTTGGCAAGATGAGGCACAAGCAAAGATATTTAAGGAAAATGACAAAGGCCTTTATGTGGGGCTGAAGATTCTAGCAATCGGACTTGACCATCCCGACCTGAAGGCAGTAAACAATACTCATGAGAGGTGTGGATAACATCGAACTTCAACTGGATAACTGAAATTAACATACAGAATATTCCATTGATAATTAATGTTTCTGTTTTGTCACATCAATTACTTTTAATCAATGTTTTCTTCTCCATATTGGAATAATTTCTTCAATCTTAGAAATAGAAATGAATTTGAAGGCACTGGGGATCATTTCCTTTAGAAATCAACTTTCTAATTTGAGTATTTGTGATGAGAGGGACAAAGGCACTTTGTGGTGAGTTTAACCACAATATTTAGGATATTCATTTTTTTGTACTTCTTTTTTTATTGTTGTTCAAGTACAGCTGTCTCCATTTTCCTGCCAATACTTTTCCCCATCCTACCCTCCCCCACCTCCCACCCTCAATCATTCCAAGTTGGGGAGTCTTTAGATAGATAAGAATTCATATATATTTTCCATTCACAAAGGTTATATTTATTTATTTAGACCCCTAGGGCACTGTTGGTGGGAGTGCAGACTGGTACAGCCACTGTTGAAAACAGTATGAAATTTCCTCAGAAAACTAAAAATGGAACTACCTTTTGACCTGGCAATTCCACTGGTGGGATTATATCCTAAGAACCCCGAGACACCAATCCAAAAGAACCCATGCATCCCAATGTTCATAGCAGCACAGTTTAAAATAGCCAAAAGCTGGAAGCAACCTAGATGTGCATCAGTAAATGAGTGGATCAAAAAACTATGGTACATTTACACAATGGAATACTATGCAGCAGAAAGAAAGAAGGAGCTCCTACCCTTTGTGACAGCATGGATGGAACTGGAGAGCATTATGCTAAGTGAAATAAGCCAGACAGTGAAAGACAATTACCATATGATCTCATCTTTAAGTGGAGCCTAATCAACAAAACAAACAAGCAAGCAAAATATAACTGGAGACATTGAAATTAAGAACAATCTGACAGTAACCAGAGGGGTAATGGGGGGAAAAGAGGGAAGGGTTTTGAGGCACAAGTATAAAGGACACATAGACAAAACCAAGGGAGGGTGGAATCAGAGGAGGGAGGTGGGGATGGCTGGGGTGGTGGGGGAGTGATGGGCGGTAAATGCAGACAACTGTACTTGAGCACCAATAAAATAATTAAAATAAATAAATCATAGTTTGAATAATAATAAGTAGTATTATAAAATAAATTTCTTTTGAAGTAAGATTGAAACTAATTTAATACCCAAGTATAGTATATTGTTTTAATTTTTATGTTATTACTATTTAACTTAATCTTTCTTTATAGAATGTATTCTAACCTCTACCCCATATATAGTTTTTCAGGCTATGATTGTGATAGAAACAGCTTTTCTGGACTTATTATAACTTAGCATAACTTAGAAAAATTATAACTGTGGCAGCTATAAAATCTTCTAATGATTTGTAAAGTTACCCAGATCATCAAGTCCTTCTGAACAGCCTAAAAGGTGCGTGTTCATGTATGTGTGTGTGAGTGTGTATGTGTGTGTGATTTCAGGATCTGAGCAGAGAATCCCTACTACTGATGCTGTAAATAATTTTTTAACTTTTCTAAGTACTCCATAATAAGTCAGCTTGTACACCTATTAGCATGTTACATAGAAAAATGTGTATGTTCCATACCTAATTAATTAATTAATATTTTTTGTCACTGCCTTTCATACTCATTGATTGACTTACTCTAGTAACAGTGCAACAGTGTCCTGATATTCTTACTTTCCCCCTTTTTAGACCTCTGAAACCTAATTTGAATACAACAAGACTATTGTTCAAAGTATAAGAGAGCAATTTCGTTTCAAGACATATCTCTGATACCCAAAGAAAGATAGGTACATGAGCTATCTCAGAGAGTTACTATATAAAACCAAGTTTCATTTATTGACTATATTTTCCCATGTCCTTACATTCATTCTCAACATTAATAGTTCCTCATTTGTATACAAATACCGTCTTCCAAAAAATGTCTCTATTGTCTGCAAAGCTACAACATATACATCATCATTCTGTAGCCACTTGGCTTTGCTACATCGCTCGAACACAGGGAATGTAGGGATGCCTCCATCTGCAAAACTTTTAATCCCCTCTCCTTTCTAAAGCTTTCTTTGGTATGCCCACCCAGATGACCCATTTCCAAAGGATCACCTTACAGTGTAAAAGGCGTAAACTTCATGGTCAGTATATTCCTCAACGTTCTAATAATGTATGATGATGATGCAGGTTACTATCACCAGAAAAGAGTCAGTGTGCATATCTTTACAAAATTAGGTTTAACTACTGCTTAGCAAATTACATTTAACTGAAAAAAAATGTTGATTCCAATTTATTAGGCAAAGTCAACAGGTTTAGAGTTAGAATATTTGCACATATGACATAGATATACAATATTAGGTTGTCATATAGTAAAATGGATTTTACAATGCTTTTTTTGGTTAGTATGGTCTATGGGCTACTTTAGTGGGTATTATTATTATAGCCTTCTTACACTGTTTTATTCATGCACACATGTACACAGCATATATACATATCATAAACATGTAAATTATTTTCCTAGAATTTTTTTGTGATAAACACATTTATCTGCCACCACTATTGGCATTTTATTAAACTGCAGTGATCAAGAAACTAGCTGAAATATACACAAGGACACTTATGACTGCAAAGTGGCTCTAAATATTTAAGAACTCTAACATGTGCATTTACTTTTGATTCATTCCTACCATTATTGGCTCACTGATTTCTCTAGAAATATTTTCTAGTAATCCACAGTCCAGGTTGTCCTCTCTGGTTTTGGAACCTTTTTTTAAACCTATGTTAACCCATGTCTATAAGGATGTCCACCCATGCACTAACTCCACAAATATTTTGTGGACACTATCAGTGTGCTGGAAATTAGAAATACAAGGGGAATAAGAGGATGCTCTACTTTTGCACAACTTCTATCTGAAAGAGACTAATATATACACAAGTAATTATTATATGCTATCATAGGCGCTGAGCTAGAGATTGCACCAAAGAACTATGTGGGTTAAGTCACAGAAATGACAGTGAAAAGCTAACTCTGAATGTAACCATGATCTAATCTTATGTATAGTTAACATCTTGATCCAAGCTGCCATCATTTCTTACCTGGATTAATTCTGACTAGATATATCCATTTTGGTCTCCTGATTCTGTGCTTGTCTTCCTATAACCCTGTTCTTAACAAGAAAGCCAGCACCATCCTCTTAAAATGTTAAATTGCATCCTGTGGGTCCCCTAACCGTTTCCCACCAGTGGTTTCCCATCTCTCTTGGAATAAAAGCCAGAGTCCTTACAAGATCCTACATGGCCGTATGTAATCTTCTCTAGAGGAATCAGTTTTCTAATAGCTGTGAGAGTGAAGCAAAGATTAATGCAAATATTATGCCCTACCATTCTCCCCTCACCCTCTCTGCTCCAGCTACATTGGTCTACAATGAGCAAGCACACTATACCTCCCATTCAGTCTTTGCTCAGATGCCACCTCGTTAGAGAAGCCTTCTCATCCCACACTATCTAAAGTAGCCCCCTACCACCATCACCCATTATGCTCTACTTACCTTGCTTTCTTTTCCTCTGTTGCACTCATCACCTCTTGACATATTACATATTTATTTGTTTTGTCATTTACCGTCCAAAGGGAAAGACTTGTATTCTGAGGCTAAAGGGTACCTCCACAATTATGTTATGAATGAAAGAAAGAATGGTTCCCAATTCATAGAGGTCTATTAGGCTATGCTCACTGCCTGCTGCTGTTGCACATTAAACAGGATGAGACTCTTTGATCAAAGGAATTTTCATTGGAAAAGTTTCCACCCCCTTTATTTTATAATCTGGATGAAGCAAACAAACTACCTTGTTTATTTTTCGAACAATGTACGGTGTGGAAGCATGAGGCAATGAAAATGTGTTAAGATTGAAACAGAAAAGGAAAATGAATGTCAAGTAGCAGAACGACAAGATGGCATGCAACTTGGCCTTGGATGGATCTCAGATGTGGTGTCAGCTTTACAGGGCCTTCTTCTCCAGTGACATGTCCTGCAGCCAGCAGGCTGTGTGGTTTAGTTGTGGACATTCCCAGGCATTCTATGTCAGAGATTGAATGCGTGGAAGTGGAAGTGCTTCTCCTTCATTCAGTTAAACCTTTCCAAACAGAAGTCTAATCTTTATTATAATGTTTATATCATAATAACTATAAGTTATATACAATTAAAGCAAGATTTAGAGAGAAATTCAAATGCACAGTAACATTGTTTATAAAACTAATGCTTCTCAGACATTATTAAGTTATTTTATCCAGCACTGATAGAACTAACTTATTTTAACCTTGTAATTTAGCATCCAGACCTCCTCAAAGTTCTGATTGGTGAGTGTATAACAATGAGAGTTTCTTCCCTGTGAAGAATGGGGCACAGAATTCATGAATGTAGTTAAGTAATGATAATTATCACTTGCGCAAATGCTATAAAAACTCTTTACAAGTATTAACTAATTTAATCGCCCAACAACACCCTCAGGTAGGTGCTCTTATCTCTGTTTTGGAAACAAGGAAACTGAAGCCTGAAAGGCTCAGTGCAGCAGACTGGGACACATTCAGTCAGCGGTTATGGACTCCAACTCAGGCTGTCTGGGTCCAGCATCCATGCTCCTCCCCCTGCAATTTCTCCATGAAAGGCATCCTATTATTTTGTGAAGTCCACACTTTTCTGATGATAGAGGTACTTGTCAAAACATTTTTGAGCCCTGGCTGATGTGGCTTTGTGGGTTGGGAATCATCCTGCAAACCAAAAGGTCACCGGTTCAATTCCCAGTCAGGTATATGCCTGGGTTAAGGGCCAGACCCCCAGTTGAGGATATGCAAGAGGCAACCCGTGGATGATTCTCTCCCTCTCGTTCTCCCTCCCTTCCCTTTGCTCTAAAAATAAACAAATAAAATCATTAAAAATGTTTTCAAAATTCTCTTTCGGAACAAACTTTAAAACTCTTCACAAACTATTCATATAATAAAGCTTAGTTAGTGTACACAAAATGAAAAAATGGCATTTCACAGCTCTATGACCCAACTCATTGTCTGAAATACATTTTTTAAAAAGCACACTGGAAAATAAATCTAAGCTACATTCACATTACAAATATTTTCTATGATTTAAGGTTTTTAAAGACTTTATATGGGCACTTACCATAGTGTAATAAAAGAATATATAGCCTGGATATCCCACTTCTTAATTTCCACTTTCCACTGTAGCAATTGTTAGTTATATTGAAAATATGGAAAAGCTCCATCTAAATAGATGGTTGTGAATGGTGCGCCACAGCCAAAAGACCCGAGTTCTCTTTCCGCTCTGCTCCTCACTTTGTTCATCTCTCTGGTCTTTAGTTTTTGTGCCCAGTCAGGGAGGAAATGGAAACTGTCCAAAGGCAGCTGAGGCTAAGACCTCTGAATATGAATGGGGATCACCAATGTCTCTCCAAACTTGGAATTTAATGATTTCATGAGATATCATGTACATGAAAGTGCTTTGCAAAACAAAGTGTTACCCTAGTATAAATAATTATATGGTAAACAATAAACTCTGAAGGCATTTTCTAAAATGGAGTTTTGAAAATATTTTAGGTGATCAGTTTTGCTCTTGGGATCAGGACAGTCTCTCAAGATGATTGCTTTGAAACAGACCAAACCACAATGTTTGCATTATTCCCGACTGGGGACTCTAAACTTAGTCACATTTTGCAGCTAAGTCTCATGTACTTGGTTGTATACTTCTGTAGTGTTGTTTAGACACCACAGGTGGTGTTTTTCGTGTGTCATGTTTCCATTGGGTAAGAATCATTCATGTCTTTTTTCTCTTACACTATGAATTCACCATAACTAGAAGGTATAAATGAAACATCTCTTCTGGTTTCTGTTTATTCACCAGGGCTAGTCTAGAGGGAGGAGAGACCCTCACCTTGGGTACAGTTGTAAATGGGCACAAAAACTCTAAGTAATCAAAATAACTGATATTTTAATGCAGTGTCTTAAAGATTCACAGAAAGACAAACACCATATGATTTCACTCATATGTGAAATCTAATGAACAAACCGAACTAACAAGCAAAATAGAGATAGTCTCAGAGAGCAGGCAGACAGCTCTTGGGAGAGGGAGTTGAGAGGTGGAAGGATGAAGCAAAAACAAAAAAGCACTCGTGGACGTGGACAACAGTGTGGTGATTACGGGGCAAAGGGAATGGGTGGAGGTGGAAAAGGGTATAAGGGGGTAAATGGTAATGGAAAAATACAATGAAAAATAAACTATTAAAAATAAATTAAAAAAACAAAAATTAATGCAAAAAATCATGATAAGATGTTGAATGCTAAATAATTTTTTTTCCTTTTGCTGAGGCTCCAATATAGCTCAGCATAGCATTATATTCGCCCGTTCTGTTCTATCCTTAAAGCATTGAAGCCAAACCCACACTGATGTCCTGTGCCCTGTGCTTAGTTCCTACATATAAGCTAAACCAGCATGATTTCTAGCTAATTACTCAAAACCACCCCCTTCCTTCTTGCTTCCATTGTGTTTCATCTCTTCTTATCCCTCTGACCCTATATTCCTTGCTGCCTGTCTGACTTTAGTGCTCCTTCTAATTATGGCTGTTCATTCTCATTTAGTTTAGTAATTTTTCCAGACATTCCTCCTAGCTTGACTCCTCTACTTTGGGCCTTGACGCTTCAGCCCAGACCCTTACCCTCCTCAATCCTTTGATGTCTCCAGTTGCCTTGGGTGAAGAATCCCATTTCAGATCACTGTAATCCCAACCCTGCCTGGTCACACTCCTTGGGGAAGATTGCGGATGGGGGGATTTGAACATCCTTATTTGATGAGTATTTAAAATCCTTAGTCCTGTCAACCCTCAACACTAGCTTAATGTACAGCTAAAAACACTAATCTGTGGCTTGTAGCTAGCTTCATTACTGAAGGTTAGCTTTTAACTTCGATAGTTGTTCTCATCTTTGCATTTTCTCACTTAGCTTTTAAAGAAATTCCCAGTGTATTTCTTAGTTCTCATGAATGTCATTCGATTCTACACAGTTTAGCAGACACTGGGAAACACTATGACCTTCTGTTTATCACATAAGAAGAGTGAACCCCCACATTTACCTTTCCCCCTAATTATAAAGCACTATTTATCCCTACCTGAGAGCTGAGAACTAGTGTGTGTGTAAGCATGTATACATACATGTTTATATATACAAATATATGTGTGTATTTACACAGACATATAATCCCTACTTTTTATACAAATGCATGCATATGCAATGTTGTGCACCATTTTTGTTTTTACTTAACATCCCCTGACGAATAAAGATGGATGGTGTGATGGTTATTTTATGTGTCAACTTGACTGGCCTTGGGGTGCCCAGGCTAAATATGCCTAGATGTGTCTCTGAAACTGTTACTGGATGTGATCAGCATTTGAACTGATAGACTCAGTAAAGTAGATTTTCCTTCCCAGTGTGGATGGGCATCCAATTCACTGAGGGCTGGAATAGAACACAAAGCAGAGGAAAGTAGAATTTTCCCCCTTTTCCCTGCCTCAGTGCTTGAACTGTGACGTCTTATCTCATCTTTTCTGGCCCTTGGACTGAGACTGATACCATCAGCTCTCCTGGTTTTCATACCTTCAGATTTGGACTGAACTACATCACCTGCTTTCCAACTTGCACATGGCAGATCAAGCCATGACTTCTCAGGCTCCATAATTGCATTAGCCAATTCCTCATTATATATATATATATATCTTCCTATTGGCCCTGTTTCTCTGAAGAACACTGACTGATGCAGGTAGTATATTATTGCTAAAAAATAGAAAATCAAAAATATATTATGATCATGAATGCATATACATTTATCTATCTATATCTATCTAACAACTGATATAAACAACATAGATAAAACAACATAGAAAGAAAAATAAGCAATGTTAGCTGGAAATTTATAGGCATTCATTATGCAGAGTGTTTCAGGTCTTATTTTATCTTTTATTTATCTTTCGTGTCTGGCTTATTTCACTTAGCATATATTCAAGGTTCATCCATGTTGTGGCATGTATAAGAATTTCATTTCTTTTTTTAAAAATATATTTTATTATGCTATTACAGTTGTCCCATTTCCCCCCCTTTCTTGGCCTCTGCCCCCCCATTCCCCGCCCTTTAGTTTGTATCCATGGGTCATACACATAAATTCTTTGGCTTCTACATTTCCTATACTATTCTTAAGCTCCCCCTGTCTGTTTTCTACCTACCATTTATGCTACTTATTCTCTGCAAATTTTCCCCCTCTCTCCTCCTACCACTCCCCTGTTGATATCCCTCCATGCCTTATATAAATCCCTTTAATATTTCATATAATAAAGGCTGGGTGATGATGAACTCCTTGAACTTGACCTTATCTGAGAAGCACTTTATCTGCCCTTCCATTCTAAATGAAAATTTAGCTGGATAGAGTATTCTTGGATGTAGGTCCTTGCCTTTCGTGACTTGGAATACTTCTCTCCAACCCCTTCTTGACTGCAAGGTCTCTTTTGAGAAATCAGCTGACAGTGTTATGGGAATTCCTTTGTAGGTAACTGTCCCATTTTCTCTTGCTGCTTCTAAGATTCTCTCCTTATTTTTAATCTTGGGTAATGTAATTATGATGTGTCTTGGTGTGTTCCTCTTTGGGTCCAACTTCTTTGGGACTCTCTGAGCTTCCTGGACTTCCTGGAAGTCTATTTTCTTCACCAGCTTGGGGAAGTTCTCCTTCATTATTTGTTCAAATAAGTTTTCAATCCCTTGGTCTCCCTCTTCTCCTTCTGGCACCCCTATGACTCAGATGTTGGAACATTTAAAGATGTCCTGGAGGTTCCTAAGCCTCTCCTCATTTTTTTAAATTCTTGTTTCTTCATTCTTTTCTGGTTGGATGTTTTTTTCTTTCTGCTGGTCCACTCTTGATTTGAGTCCCAGTTTCCTTCTCATCCCTATTGGTTGCCTGCAGATTTCCCCTCATTTTGTTTATTGTATCCTTCATTTGTTCAACTAATTGTGACCATCTTTCTTTTGATCCTATGAGCATCCTGATTACCAGTGCTTTGAATGTGCTTCTGATAGGTTGGCTAGCTCTTTGTCACTTAGTTGTATTTTTTTGGAGCTCTGATGTGTTCTTTCATTTGGGCCATTTTTTTTTTTCTTGGTGTACCTGTTACTTTAAGGGGCGGAGCCTCAGGTGTTCATCAGGGTGGGGTAACCCACGTTGTTGTGTTGTGATACAGCCTGTGGGGGTGGGGCCTGAGATAACAATGGTGCTTGCTCCACTCTCCAAACTTCCCCCGCTACCCATAAGCAAATTGGGCCCTTCTGTGCTATCTCCAGGGTGGGTGGGAGGGTTTGCTTAGTTCCAAGTCCCTGTGAGTCTCTCTAATAAACTCTCCTGATGCCACCTCAACCCCCACAGGAGTCTTCAATGAGTGGTTTGAGGCTTTATTTCTCCACGTTGGTACATTGTGCGGTCTGCTCTGCTCCCCAGCTTTTTCTCCCGTTTTATCTGTGTGCAAATGAGGGACCGCCTGGTCCACCAGTCTCGGCCCCACTGGGTCCGGGTGGGCCAGCCATAGGTTTCTCTGAGTGCACCAGCTGCATTTTGGCCAAGTGCTCCTGCTACGGACCTCTCTGGGAAGCTGAGTGTTGCTGGTACAGTTCCACAAACTGCCCTCTCACTGTGTGCTCTCTGCCTGGCTCTGCCCCGCTTACTGGTCTGGATGAACGTGTCTTCTTTAACTCCTTGGTTGTCGGACTTCCACTCAGTTCAGTTTTCTGTCAGATCTGGCTGTTTTTGTTTATTTAAATTGTTGTTTTTCCTCTTTTGGTTGTGCAAGGAGGCACAGTGTGTCTACCTACGCCTCCATCTTGGCCGGAAGTCAGAATTTCATTTCTTTTAAAGGTGAATATTATTCCACTGTATGTATATACCACATTTTGCTTATCCATTCATCTTGATGGATATTGGTTGGTTTTTAATCTTTTGGCTATTGTGAAAAATGATGCTATGAACATAGTATACAAGTATCTGTTTAAGGCCTTCCTTTCAATGCTAATGGGTATATACTTAGGAGTGGAATTAGTGGATCATGTGGTAATTCTCTGTGTTTCAGTTTTTGAGGATCTTCCATATTGTTTTTTTTTGTAGCAGCTACATCATTTTCAATCACAATATACAAGGGTTCCAATTTGGGTTTCTTGTTTGTTGTTTTATAAGCTCCATTTAGTGGTGTGAAGTGCTATCTCATTTTGGTTGTTTATATGCATTTCTCTTTTGATAGGTGAGGCTGAGAATCTTTTGATGTGCTTTTTGTCCATTTAAATATGGAGAAAATGTCTATTAAAGTCCTTTGCCTATTTTTGAAGTGGATTAACTTTTTGAGTTGTAGGAGTTCTGTATATATTCTGTATGTTAACACTTATCAGATAAATGACTTGCAAATATTTTCTTTCATTCTCTGTGCTACCTTTTCACTCTCTTGACAGTGTCTTTTGTTTCACAAAAGTTTTAAATTTCAGTAAGTCCAATTTATCTATTTTTGTTGTTGTTGCCTATTCTTTTGGCTTTATATCCAATAAATTGTTGCTAAATTCAATGTCATGAAGATTTTCTCCTAATATTTTCATCTAAGTGCTGCTTAGATGAAAATAGTTTTATCTTTGTATTTTAGCTTTTGACCCATTTTTAGTTAGTTTTATCTTTGTATTTTATCTTTGTATTTTAGCTTTTGACCCTGGTTTTATCTTTGTATTTTAGCTTTTGACCCATTTTTAGTTAATTTTTATATATGTATATATATATATAGTCCAACTTTATTATTAGCATATGGATATCCAGTTTTCCTAGCAGCAGTTATTGAAAATACTTTCTTCCCCCATTGAAAGATTTTACTCCCTTTGTTGAAAATCAATTGACCATACATGCAAGGGTTTATTTCTGGACTTTCTATTCTATTTCATTAGTGCATACGTTTCCCCTTCTTTTCCCTTGTCACCCCCCCCTTCTCCCCTCTGATTACTTTCAGTTTGTTCTTTATTTCCATGTCTCTGGTTCTATTTTGCTTGCCTCTTTGTTTTGTTGATTAAGTTCCACTTACAGGTGAGATCATATGGTATTTGTCTTTCATCACCTGGCTTATTTCACTTAGCATAGTGCTCTCCAATTCCATCTGTGCTGTCACAAAGGGTAAGAGTTGCTTCTTTCTTTCTGTTGTGTAGTATTCCATTGTGTAAATGTACCACAGATTTTTGATCCACTCATTACTGATGGGCACTTAGGTTGTTTCCAACACATGGCTATTGTAAATTGTGCTTCTATGAACATTGTGGTGAATAGGTTCTTTTGGATTGGTGTTTCAGGGTTCTTAGGGTATAATCACAGCAGTGGAATTTAGTTTTTGAGAAAATTCCATGCTGTTTTCCACAGTGGCTGCACTATTCTGCATACCCACCAACAGTGTACTAGAGTTCCCTTTTCTCAACAACCTCACCAGCACGTGTCTGTTGATTTGGTTAGGATGGCCATTCTGACCGATATGAAGTGGTATGTCATTGTGATTTTAATTTGCATCTCTCTGTGAAGTGTTATCTCATTGTGGTTTAAATTTACATCTCTCTGATGGCTAGTGATGCTGAGCATCCTTTCATATGTCTCTGAACCCTCTGTATGTCCTCCTTACAGAAGTGTCTGTTCAGGTAACTCCTTGGCCTGTTTTTTTTTAATTGGATTGTTTATCTTCCTGGTGTGGAGTCATGTGAGTTCTTTATATATTTTGGAGATCAAACCCTTGTCTGAGGTATCACTAGCAAATATATTTTCCCACATGGTTGTTTCCTTTTTCATTTTGCTGTTTTCTTTGGCTGTGCGAAAGCTTTTTAATTTGATGTAGTCCCATTTGTTTATTCTTTCCTTTATATCCCTTGCTCTAGGGGACATATCTGTGAAAATATTGCTGTGTGCAATATCTGAGATCTTCCTCCCTATGTTTTCCTCTAGGACTTTTTTGGTGTCATGACTTATATTAAAGTCTTTTATCCATCTTGAGTTACTTTTGTGTATGGTGTAAGTTGGAGATTGAGTTTCAGTTTTTTGCATGTAAGCTGTGCAGATCTCCCAACTGTTTTGAAGAGGCTATTTTTACTCCATTTTATGCTTCTTTCCTCTTTGTCAAATATTAATTGACCATAGAGACACAGGTTTATTTCTGGGCTCTGTATTCTGTTCTGTTGATCTATGTATCTGTTCTTATGCCAGTACCACACCATTTTGATTACAGTGGCCTTGTAGTATAGTTTGATATCAGGTATTATGATCCCTCCTATTTTGTTCATCTTTCTCAAAATTGCTGCAGCTATTCAAGGTGGTTTATGGTTCCATATAAATTTTTGAAATTTTTTTTCTATATTTGTGAAACATGCTATTAGTATTTTAATATGAATTGTGTTGAATCTATAAGTTGCTTTATAGTATTGATATTTTGATGATGTTAATTCTTCCATTCCATGAACATAGTACATGGTTCTATTTATTTGTGTCTTCCTTAATTTCTTTCTTCAATGTTGTGTAGTTTTGTGAGTATAGGTCTTTTACCTCCTTGGTTAGGTTTATTCCTATGTACTTTATTTTTCTTGTTGCTATATCAAATGGGATTTTTTTCCTGATTTCTGTTTCTGATATTTCATTATTGGTGTACAAAAACGCCTTCCATTTCTGAACATTGACTTTGTATCCTGCTGTTTTGCCAAATTCACTTATTAGGTTGAGTAGTTTTTAGGTGTAGTCTATAGGGTTTTCTAAGTATACTATCATGTCATCTGCAAACAGTGACAGTTTTACTTCCTTCTTTCCAATTCGAATGCCTTTTATTACTTTTTCTTGCCTGATCGCTGTGGCTAGAGCTTCCAATACTATGTTGAATGGAAGTGGTGAAAGCTGACACCCTTGTATTGTTCCTGACCTTAGTGGGAAAGCTTTTAGTGTTTGCCTGTTGAATAGGATGTTGACTGGAGGTTTCTTGTATATGGCCTTTATTATGTTGAGGTATGCTCCCTCTACTCCCATTTTGCTGAATGTTTTTTATCATAAATGGGTGCTGTACCTTATCAAGTGCTTTTTCCACATCCAATGATCATGTGATTTTTGTCTTTCCTTTTGTTTACGTGATATATTACATTTATTAATTTGCAAATACTATACCATCCTTGCATCCCTGGGATGAATCCCACTTGATCATGGTGTATGATCTTTTTTATGTATTGCTGGATGTAGTTTGCCAATATTTTGTTAAGGATTTAGTGTCTATGTTCATTAGCAATATTGGCCTGTAATTTTCTTTCTTTGTTTTGTCTCTGTTTGGTTTTGGAATTAGGATGATGCTGGCTTTATAAAGAGTTTGGGAGTCTTCTCTCTTCTTGGACTTTTTGGAATAATTTGAGAAGTTTAGAGGTTAGCTCTTTCTTAAATGATTTTTAGAGTTCTCCTGTGAAACTGTCTAGTCCAGGGCTTTTGTATGCCGGGAGTTTTTTGATTACTGCTTCAGTTTCACTAGCTGTTATCAGTCTGTTTAGGCTTCCTGCTTCTTCTTAATTCAGTTTTGGATGATTATATGTTTCTAGAAATTTGTTCATTTCACCCAGGTTTTCAAATTTTTTGGCATATAATTCTTTGTAGTAATTTCTTAGAATCCTTGTATTTTTGTGGTATTAGTTGTAATTTCTCCTCTTTCATTTCTGATTTTATTTATTTGGGTCCTCTCTCTTTTTTTCTTGATGAGTCAGGTTAAAGGCTTGTGGATTTTGCTTATCCTTTCAAAGAACCATCTCCTGGATTTATTGATCCTTTGAATTGTTCTTTTAGTCTTGATGTCATTTAATTCTGTTCTGATTTTGATTATTTCCCTCCTTCTATTCACTCTGGGCTTTGTTTGTTGTTGTTCCTACAGTTCTTATAGATGTAGGGTTAGGTTGTTTATTTGAAATGTTTCTATCTTTTTAAGGTAGGCCTGTATTGCTCTGAACTTCCCTCTGAGGACTCCCTTCACTATGTCCCGTAGGTCATTCTTTTAAAAATATTCAGTAATGTTCTTTTGTGATGTCTTCTTTAACTTAACAGATTTTTAAAGACATGTTTAGTTTCAAAATATTTGGGTATTTTCCAGATTAGTTTTTGGTATTTATTTCCTATTAAATTGTGTGTATGTATAAGAAAATATACTTTGTATGACTTTGATATTTTAAACATTTCAACTTAGCTTATAGGCTAGCTTGGTGGGTGTTTTATGTGCACTTGAAAATAATGTGTTTACTGCTATTTTTGGTACTGCTATGTTTAACATTGTTCTATAAGTGTCAACTAACACAAGTTGCTGTATATTTTCTTTGAAGTCTTTTGTGCCTTTACAGATTCTACATGTACATTTTCATCAGTAACTGGAGATGAATGTTAAAATCTCCAACTATAATTGTGAATTTTTATATTTCTTCTTAGTCTGTATGTTTTTGCTTTATGTATATCATAAAGGCTCTCTTATTAGATGCTGTTCACGCATTAAGAATTTTTATATACTCTGGATACATCTGCCATTTTCAATTTTTAAGTATCCTGACATATTTCAGATAATATTTCTCATCCTGAAAACTACTTTGTTATTAATACAGCTATTTCAGTGTTTGTATGATTTATCTCTTTTCATCCTTTTACTTTTAACCCATGTGTTTGTATTTAAATTTATTTTTTTAATTTAGCATATAGTTACTTCTTGCTTTTAAGAATGTTATAAAGGATCCATGGACAAAGACAAGGGGGTAAGGATTTCGAATGTGGGAGGTGGGTAACTAAGGCAGGGGAGAGTAATGGGGGGAAAACGGGGACAACTATAATTGGAAAACAATAAAAAAAGTTTTTTAAATGTTGAATAATCTCTGTCTTCTAATGGAATGTTTAGACAATATACATGCAATAAAATTATCATTATATTTGGTTTTCATTCTATTGTCTGGCTACTTGATTTCTATTTGTACTATTTTTCTCTGTTTCTATGTTGTCTCTTTCTGCCTTCTTAATGATTAATTTAGTAGCTTTAGTATTTAAACTTACTTTTTTTGCTATGTATGCTTGTTGTAGGGTTTATAATAATAATTTTCAACTTATTACAGTATGCCTTTAATTAATATTTACTTCCAATGCAATATCTTACCTTAACACAGGATGCTTCCATTCCCCTCATTAACCTTTGTGCTATTATTGTGATATATCTCATTTCTACATATTTATAAAATGCATAGTACATTTTTATTTAAACAGTTATCTTTTAAAGAAATTTTAAGAATAAAGAAAAAGCTTTATATACATATTTTTCTAATTCCCATATTTACCATTTTCATTCAGTGTTCTTTGTTTCTTGGTGTATATTTGAGGGTATTTTTGGAAACATTATTCTTTAGCATGAAAAACTTCCTTTAATATTTCTGGTAGTGAGGGATTGTTTGTAATAAATTCTTTGAGCATTAACTTTTTTACAAATGGCCTTATTTCATCTTCATTTTTGAAGAATATTTTTACTGGATATAGACTTGTAGGTTGATATTTTTTCCTTCTAGCACATTAAGTATGTCATTTCACTATGCACTGTCTTGTATCATTTTTGATCTGGGATCATTCTAATCTCATTATTCTATGTTTAATATGTATTTTTTGGTGAAGTAAGCCAGGTGGTGAGGGACAGATACCATATGATCTCACCTTTGACGGATCATAATCAACAAAAGCAGAAAGCAAGCAGAACATAACCAGAGACATTGAAATTAAGAACAGTCTAACAATAGCCAGGGGGGAGGGGGGAGGGGACAAAGGGGAGAAGGGTTTTCAGGAATCACTGTAGAGGACACATGGACAGAACTAAGGCAGGGAGGGAGGCTGGTGGGGGAGATGGGGCTGGAGGGGAAGGGAGGAGGGGAGGGGAGAGGATGCAAATAACTGTAATTGAACAACAATAAAGTAATTATTTTTAAAAAAAAGTCCTAAAAGAAAGATTTTTCTCTTTATCACTGGCTTTTAGCAACTTCATTATGATATGCTATGGTGTGGTTCTTTTTGTTTTATTCTATTTGAGTTTGTTGTGCTCCTCAAATCTGTGGGTTTATAGTTTTCATCAACAATGGAAAATTTTAGCTATATTTTTTAATTTTAGAAATTTATTTTTTGCAGATTTGCCTTTTAAAAATTTTTAAAACTTGATTCATTACATATATAGTTATGGGGTTTAATTTTTCTTTTTTTGTAGTTGCTGAATCTCATTATAATTTTTTTCTTTATAATTCCCTTCCTCTTCCTTCTTTTCCTTCTTTTTATTGACATTTTTTCCCAAGGCAGCACTTGATATTCTACTCTACAGAATAATTCCATTGGGCAATTTTAAATTTGTCTTTGCTAGAATCCTGTGGGTATCACCAGTTCCATAGCAGATGTTATGCTTATTTGCTGCTTGTAATTTCTTTCCTAGGTGTAGAATGTGAATTCTAAGTCCTTATTTCCCACTTTCTAGACTTAGATTTCCAATTGTGTGCAGATGAATCTTTTATCACATATTGTTCAGAGCAGTTAGTTGGATCCCATGTCATATCCTTCCAGGCTCAGAGCCTTATTCAGGAGCTCGGGATCAGATCATTGTGCTTAAGGGCCTTGATCCTAAAACCTTCTTCTGTAGACATTTATCTTATAACCAATTCTGATGCCCTTGTGGACTACTTTCCTTTTATTTCCAAATTTAGCTATGGCTTTGAGTTTCTTTTCTTTCTTTCTTTCTTTTTTTGAAAACTACAGGTTTTCCTGTCCTACTTTCAAGACAAAGTGTGTGTTTGTGTATGTTTGTGTTTGTGGTGAGAGTTCCTTTCATGAGCTATATTAACTGAAATTCTAACATGTTCACAAACATGTTTATCTAACATGTTTATATAAAGGGAAAACCAAGAATAACTAAATATTTGAAGAATAAAATATGACATGAGATTGATTATAACATAAATAACAGTTTTCAAAGGAAATGGAGATATTAAATAATAAAAAACACAAAAGACCTTTATTGATATTCGTGTACTTAGAGACATGTAAGCTGATACTCCATTCACATAATAAGATGCTATGAAAAAGGAAGATTCAGAGAACAAGAATGAGATGTCGATGACTAAAATAATCTGCCAAAACAAACAAAACTTAAGTAGAAGACTTGGGTTGAAGGATTTTTGTAAAAACTCCATACCCTGGCTGGTGTAGCTCAGTGGATTGAGCGCAGGCCTGCAAACCAAAGGGTCATTGGTTCGGTTCCCAGTCAGGGCACATGCCTGGGTTACGGACCAGATTCCCAGTTGGGGGTGCACAAGAGGCAAGCACACATTGATGTTTCTCTCCCTCTCTCTCTTCCTTCCTCTCTCTAAAAATAAATAAAGAATGAAATCTTTAAAAAATACTAAATAAAATACATTGAAAAAATATATATACTTTGTTAAAAAAAATTCCAAGATACTTTTCTCTGTAAAATAAAATGGAAATAAGTAGAGACAAAAGTATGACAGAAAAGATAAGTGACCCAAGACTTATCTAAGAACCCTAACAGTCAAAGAATAGAAGCTAAAGAAGAAAAAGATATAAGAAGTAAATGGAAAAGATCAAAGAAATAATGGGACATAACTTTAAAGAAGTAAAGGATATGATAAATGAAAAGAAATGGAAAAATCATTGTTGAATTTTAGAATATTAAGAATAAAGAACTAAATGCTTGCAGAGGCTAAATAAATAAATGAATCAGGTAAGTGTGACACCTCTGTAGGACTAATCTACTATCATTAAAGCGAATGTAAGTTTATGTATGGTACAAAGGTACTTTCAAAGTAATGATGAAAATTATTTTCAACTTGGAATTTTATATGGTACCAAAATGTGAAACAAATGTGAGATCAAAGTAAAGATATTTTAAGATGAAAGAGATAGAAATCTGTTACCTACAATAACCAATTCTTTTGCTTTTTCCTAGGTCAGCAATGGAAAACAGTTTTTACTTAGACACGTTCCAACTAAACTAAAGAAAATTACATTCCTCAGCCTCCCTTGCAGCTAAGGATGCCTAGATGACCAAGTTCTGTCCGATGATTTATAGCAGATTTGTTGTGAAGAGGCTTCAAAGAGATACCCATAAAAGAGAGAGATTGTTTCCTTATTATTTCTTCTAATTTGTAAGCATGGTAGCTGAAGCTTTAACATTCATTTTGACTTTCTTGGCATCCTTGAGAATGAAAGCCATAGATGGAGGATAATAAAAAAGAAAGATGGAAACTATATTTTGATGACAATATGAGCCCACCATACCCACTCTCCACTGCCAAAATTCTCCTTGTAATAGAGAAATAAAATTTTATATTGATTAAGTTACATTTATTGTTTATTATTTTTATATGCAGCTACAACTAATCCAAACTGTCACAGAAAGCTACTTGAGGGTATATGTCAATTAATGACAAACTGTATTTTATTTTTGCATTCAGTTGTCCATGTGATTATAGTCTGGGATATTATCTGTAATGGACATTTTGTGAAAGGGACTACAAAGAAACAATGAATTTAACTCAAGAGAATTATTACAGGAAAAACCAGAAGGATATCTGTGCCTACAGAATATTAAAAAAAAACTTTAAGAATAAAATAAAGGCAACTAGAAACTCCAGGGACAATATAAAGTGTTAAATATGGCATTACATTGTTCTATAGTGAGCTCTATAGTCACAATGGACATTTGGTGGCAGTAGCAGGGAGGAAACTGCAGATTTGCCCCAGGCCCAAAGCCCTTAATAAATCTGTACATGGCAGCCCACCCCTGCAAAGCGTTTATATAAGTAAGACTCTTAAGAGGGGAAGGTTATTCCAGAAATGATCGTTATTTGCTTTGATAATAAATTTTTATTCAAACTAAGAAAATTAATAAAAAATAAGATTTTCAGAGATATTAAATATTTATCTTTTTTCTTAAATTGGCCTGATATGTGGTGAGGCTTTTCTGGGCCTATTTTTATTCCATCTTGGAAAGTTTTTTATTTATTTATAGATTATCATTTATATTCCACTGCTTCTGATAATTTCTTCAGTAATACCAATTATAGCATCTTGCAAATACCTCAGTAACAGTACTAGTAAACTTCTATTTAACCTGTTCATCTAATTGCTTTCTTTCTCACTAGACTGTAACTCATTGATTGCATAGACATCAACTTTCAGTTTTATATTTTCCTTATCCCAGCATCAGGCGCATTGTAAGTGCTCATGTTTATTAAATGAATTAATGTGAGGAAATTTCATCTAATTATTATGAGAACTTGTTATTTTGGGGCTGCTTTCTCAAGAAGAAGGAAAACAGTGAGAAAAGATGTGATTAAAGAGGAAAGGAGAATGCTGAACATATTTAATAGGTGTCCCTTTTCCAAAGCACTTAAGCAGCAGTAAGCATACCCTCAGAGCATGTCTGATGGTATTTCAAAGCCTCTCTTCACAGATCACCTTGCAATCCCAGGTCACAAGGTGAGAGCTGCCAGCAGTCCTGGTATTAAACCACTTCCAGCACTCCTTTAAGTGAGGTGCATTCCAATGGGCTAGCCTAGGGTGACTGTACCAACTTACAGTGGCCTTGTCCCTGTCTCCCTGCCAAACAGACTCAGACTTCAAGCAAGTAGTTTCACAAGCCTGCAGGGAATGGATATTTATAAAGACAAGTTATGTCGTGGTCATATTCACATAGTATCACCATCAGCTCAGCATCCAGGCAAACCAGAGCCATATCCCCTGAGAACAATTGGCTTTACGGAATGCAGGGCACTGGGAAGAGAGAGGCTCATGGGGAAAATGAGGGGTAGGTGGGTCTGACCAACTGAATCAGGTGGAAGCACACAACCTTTCTTCTTTTCACTTAGGACCTTTGTTGGAGGCATTTGACATACAGTGGAAAGAGCATGCAGTTTAGAACTAACGGACCTTGTCCTAGGTTCAGGCTCTGCTACTTACTGACTCTCTGTCCTTGAGCAAGTCCCGTTCTATCTCTAGGCCTTATTTCCTCATTTGGAAAATGTCAATCTCATGGTGTTATTTTGAGGATTATAAAGAAATAATGGATGTGAGCACTCTTAGCAAAATGTAAACTGTATTTCTTCTTTTCAAGCAGGGAGATGCTTCAAGGCTGTTCATCATATTGTGTTCAAATTTTATGTAAAGAGTGTTAGAGAAAAAACTACCAAATTAGGAAGAATTGCTTGTGTTAATAAATAGTATGGAAAAAAACCTCTGCTGATGCTGCTTAATATTATTCTTTGTTTATTAATTCACTAGTCAGATACTATTGAGCCTCCCATCACCATAATCAAAAATATTTGAGTGTCTACTATTCACTTATTCAGTAAACATTTATGCTTAAGTGAAAGACAGGGAGTTAGCCCCCTTGAGTGAACTAGTAGTAAGGCAAGAGAAGAGAATCCGCTTTCAGAATTAGAGAGTTATAACATTTCAAGGCTGTGCTAGGTAATTGCAATATGAGTAATTACTGGAATCACAGCATATCAGACCTGGATATCTATGTAATACCTAACCCCATTCAATTCTTACCTAGTATATAAACTCTGTTTCCTCTGATAACTAAGAACTCACTATGTAGGGGGCATTTTACTCCAATTAGATCTAATTGTTAGGAAACTCTTCCTTATATTCACCATTTGGTCCTCTTGTAGCCACATGAGCTACCTCTTCCTTGTGAGCACCACTTGGATATTTAAAGATTGGTGTCATGTCTCCTCACATGCCTCCTTTCTTCAGAAGTTATAACCCCATTTTTTGGTCTCCATGGTCCCTTCCTCTTATCATCCTGCATTGTCTTTTATGGGCCTACTCCAGTTTTTCCTGGGTCCTACTCAAAGTGTCACATTTTGTCAACTTGGCTTTAAAATTCTAGGAGTGATTCCATCAGGGTAGCTAAGATGGGACTCTAATCTCTGTATTCACAGTTCTGATTGGCATTCACGTTAATAATCATAGAGGTTACTGGCAAACCCTAATTTTCTTTACATTTAGCCTATCTCCCTTTAGGTGTAGCTATGCTATACTCTCGCATAGCATATTTGTGAAGGTTTTTCTATAGAACTAAGTTTACAACTTCACAATTATACTAACTAAATTTTATGTTTAGGTGTTAGCATAAGCTTCTATCTCTAACATAAGTTATTTCTGATATAGTTCAGTCCCTACTAGGATTGTGGGGAGAATTATTACAAGGTCAATGCATAGTTTATAATCATGCATTGCCCCTGAGAGTTTGGCTGTGATTCACTTTTAATCACTTCCCACAGTTCTATTTATGATGTCCGTGTTCTCTGACCTTCCCCAGAAGTTGCCAGAGTAAGGACCCATTTGATTTACCAGCAAGCGTCTCCTATTAAGATTTTGAATTATGCTTCTGTCCAGGAATCAAAGCAATGAAAAATAGACATAGAAGTCAGAGAGCCAAATATAAACTTTATTATTGATTAAAATTAAATTCAACTATGTGGAATGGCACCAGCCAAGATTGTCCAGCCTGTTTGCCAGTTGCACGGTGGAGGTGCTCTGCTCCTGTGAACTTACCTACCTCCTGGCAACCAGAACACAATGTAAAATCCACGTCCTTCAGGCAGGCAGACAAGCATCATACAAACCGATCCCGGGGGGGCAGAGCTGCGCACGTGAAGGCTGTAGCCCAAATCCTCACATCAGATTCACTCCTCCTTTGGAGTGCCCAAAGATGTGCCTTCTAAAGAGAGACCTTCTCCATTTCTTGAGCACGAGAGAGAACAGTTCCTGCAGATCTCCTTGCATCACAAATAGGCACTGACAATTTTGTCAGCTGTAGAATGTGTGGGTGCAAGTGCCTCCTTCCATGGTAACCTTCCTGTCCACACTCAAGGCCCTGTGGCCATGCCCATTTGCCTGAGGCCTCGCAAGTTTTGTCCGAAGGGCTAATGGCCGAGATGTCAGCCTGAAAACTGTTCACATTCTTCCCAGCATGCTGCTCCCTCCCCTTGGAATCTAACACTCTGTAAGGGCTGGTGTTACTTGACGTTAGACACCTGGACGTGGAGGGAAAGTCTGCTTCATGGGTTTGCTTTCCTGTCCCTGAGGACCCTGGTGCTCTAAGCTGTGCCTCCCAGGACGTGGGCTGAAAGGAGCGAATGCTGGCCTGAGAAGATGAACGTTGTCGTTGATGAGGCCCTTCGCCCCACCCCTCTGGAGCCTTGTAGAGTCATGGATTTATTTCCCCTTCTTCCTCCAATTTCCACAGCCTGGACCACTCCCCACTTTCACTATTACCCCTATGGTGGTCTTCTTATGTTTTCATTTATGGGTACAAAGAGTTCTCCTATTTTGCGGAAGTTATATGGAAACTTTTGCAAACTCCTCTTCCAACCTCTTCCAACCTAGAACGATTAAAGTATACAGAACATCTACAATCCCCCAACTTGAGTCACGGGTCTCCACTCCTTGGCTTTCCAGAACTTGGTTGGCACCACCCCCATACAAGCAAGACTCCTGGGCCCATTTGCTTCTGTGTGGTGGTGAGGAAAAGCCAGGTCATAGAACCCCATTTGCAGAATTTAGTAGATATATTTGTACTATTATCCAAACCCTCCCCCTTTTTTGGTACTAATACAACCTTTATTGTTTTCAAAATAATTTCATGACCATCATTGCATTTGGGCCTCAGAAGGTCTCATAAGTGAGGAAAATCATGGTTCTCTATTCCCTTCAAATATCCAGCAGGAACAGAAGCAAACTATGGTGGTCATCAGCCCAAGGCTCAGAGGAGGGATGGGGCAGAACTGGTATCAAACGCCATGTATGACCCCAAAGGCAGCACGTTCTACTGCATCTGCATTCTCAGACCTCACAGGGCAGCTCAGCAATGACAAGGACTCTTGTACAGTTGACGTGGTGCTACCCCACCAGAAGCCAGGCCTGTCAACCCCACCTGAGAGCCCTGCTTTGAGAAGACACATCCCCTGACATAAATGAAATAAAATAAAGTAAAATAAAATAAAAAGCAGCACACAAGTTTTGGGTGACATTTTGGTGACAAGAACCAGAGTTTAAATGCCTTGGAAGCTGATGGGAGATGAAGCAGGAAAATGACACAGTTTTACTCTGTGACATAGGTTTGCAGTGTTATAATAGCTCAGACGGAGTAAGGAAAAACAAAACATTCATTGGGTCCTGGTAAAGGCTGGCGGAAAAACTCTGGTGCTATCTGTTAAAGCCACTGGGAAAAATGCAGATGGACCAGAAGTAGCACTTCCTCATTTACATATTATGTTAATTTATACATTATGTTAATGAGAGGAGTGAATCACAGACATGCATCCATACAAAGCTTGCAAAACTGCGAAGGTTTGGCTTTAATTCAGGCCGTATCTTTACCCCTTCATCCTTTATTAAAATGAAAGGATAATTAAAAAGAAAAAGAGAAATAATAGAAACTAAAACCTCCCACCAAGGAAACCTTTGCTACTTTGGATAACTCATATACCAAATTATTCCACTTTAATGGAACAAGAAAACTAATGGAAAAGAATCCATGTGTGCAGAAGACTCGAGTGCATCCACTCATCTTCCAAAGCAGCCCGTATCCAAAAGGCAGCGATAGCTTCATGCCGTGCCTCTTTTATTTGTTTAATTTCTTCACAATGCATCATTCTCTAAGGAGATGTGCCCAAGTTCTCTCTCTCTCACATTGTTTTCAGACCTGGTTACCACTGCATGCATTTCTAAATGACAAGGCAACTGGGCCTAAACTTTGATATGTTGAGAGAAAACCCAAACTGACAGCTGGGGGAGGCAGAAACAGGAAGGCACTGCCCATTTCTCCTTCATCCCAAATGTCATCTCCTCCTTGTCCAGGCCGGGCAGGCAATCTAGATGAAGAAATAAGCAGACACTTGAAAGTTTCTGACAGGTGTCGTGGGCGCAGCACTGAGTGGCTGGGAGTGATGGAGCTTGACGCGACAGAGGCAGAGCCATTGAGGCTGGCTCCAGGACATGCAGAGTTTGGTGTATGTCATTTCCAATCCTTGTCATGCCCCGACTCCAGAATGGTAACTACAAACGGACAGAGCCAGTGGGAAGTGTTCAGAAAACTTAAAAACATCCTTCCTGATCAAGCGATGTTGCCAAGCCACAATAACATAGGACCAGGCACTCAAAGTGGGTGTGCTCCAGTTGGGGAAGGTGCAGGGGGAGACAAGACAGGTCACGCTGTTTGGTGTGGGTTTGCATGCTCTTTCTTTGTTTTCTGCTTTGCCCTCCAAGTCTAGGGTTTCAGTCTTCCAGTTCTTTTCCACATTTCTGCATGTGATTTTTGTGCTGCCAGCATTTTTCTATACCAGTAACTTCTGATTACTTTGATTTCTTTAATATAATAATCTCTGTAGCAGATCCTTCAGGATTTAAATATTTGGCAAACCTCCTCTTCTGACCCGGCTGGAGAGTGATTTATAATGAGAGGGGAGAGCTAGCTAGCTTCTCAGTTACGCTGTGCAAATAGTTTCATAAATATTGCTCTGTTGCATTATTTTGAAATATTGCTTCTTTTAACAGTCTGCCAAAGTCAAATATTTCTGCTAAATAAAAATCCATGGCTAGGCTTCTCGTTCAGCCAAAGTAACAGGTGGTAACCAAGATCACCTGGTGGGAGAGCCCAGCTTGGTTAACTGCAGCCTGTAAGTGGTGGTTAACTGGCATTAAGGCATGATGGATGACAGCAGATGTGTGTCTAACCTTTAGACTGGCCGTCCAGCCTACTTAACAGGGTATGCATTTATTTAATAATTCTGAATGCAATACATTGGCTTGTAGTTAAACATTTTCAAAGAACATAAGGACTTTGTAAATGCATTCATTTTTAAAAATCTAATAGTTATCTGATGAAAAAAAGTCAGTGGCACATGTAGGCTCTGAGTCTGAAAAATTTTTGGAGCCTCAGGCGAGTGATAAATCAGCTGTGGTATGACTGCCTCCCTCTCCAAGCCAACCATCAATGCTGAAGTGGAAAGAGCGTTCTGCAGTCACAGTGACCCAAGTAGAGCCTGGAATCTGAGGATGGCAGGAACCCTGAATAGATATTTTAATTGCAACCTGCACCATGGAGTGTCAAGGGAAGTTTGGGCCACATGTGCTGCTACATCTTAATTTCAGACACTTTCTTCTCTGGTGTTGTGGGGGGCCTTCCTGGAAGCAATGATGGTGTCAGCTTATGTCAGGACCCACAGGCCCACCCTGTGCACACGCCACTCCTGGGCTCTTATGCTTTTCCATGACTCCAGCTCACATTTCTACAATGTTTACTCCTAAATATGTCTTCCTGACAGTTCTAACTTCCAACCTTGAATTCGCATCTCTATACCGACAACAATTCCTGAGACACATGTATCCCAGGCTGAAGGCATCTGTTTCTCCCATCCGCTGTGTTTTCTGCTGCATACTCTAGTCTGTCTGTGGTTCTTTTATTCTCCTAGCGGCCCAGCCTCTACATCTCAGCAAGATTCCAAGTTTTCCTCTTCCTTCAATCCCCATAGTAAGGCAGATCGAGACCTGTCAGTTTTCTTACATAAAACCTCCTACATCTGTGCCCCATTTTGATTTTTCAAATAATGTTTAAATAGTTTGTTTTTTAAAATTATGTATGTTCATTGTAACCTTCTCAAACAATAAGGCAAAGCATTAAGAAAATAGAAACACACAAGCAAAACAAAACAATTAAAAGGAATATCTAAAATTGTGCCTATGATTCAGCCTGTAAAATTGGATGATATTCCTCTAGATTTCTCTGGATTCTCATAGATGGATGGATGGATGGAAAAGACATCTTACTAAAACAAGATTATGCTACCCATGTCATTTTAATAAAGCATTAAATGTAACCTTATTTAATTTTAACAGGAACAGTGAAAAACAGTGAAAATTAAGTGAAATGTTTAATTTTAGTTATTTCTTTACCACGAGATATATAAATGTCTAAATTATAAGGTTAAAAATATGAACTTCCAAGTTTAAGAGACTGTGGTAGTATTATACTTCTTACAATTTTAGTGATTGAGTTTATGCTAAGGTAGTTAGGTAGGTAGCCCTTTTATAATTCCTGTCAGATCCCTAGTCATACCACCCAAGTTTCCCTTCCAGGCATTACAACACTTACCCTTTATAATCATAGCACCCTGAGAATGGTCATCTTAGTTCTTTGTTGGAATCACTTTACTGCTCATCTCCAGTCCTTTTTCTGGAACTTCTCCATTTCTGCATGTTTTGTCCTGATTTTTTTCTGCTTGATTAGATCCTGAAGTACTTTTCTCAGGAAAGAACTTCAGTGATGCATTCTCTGAGTTCTTTGCATGCCAAGGTCATGATTTCATCTATTAGCAGTATTAGACATTGAGCTTCTGATACTGAATACCTATGCTCCTTTACTACTACATAGTCACTATTTTTTTTAAAGATTTTATTTATTTATTTTCAGAGAGAGTAGAAGGGAGAGAGAAAGAGAGGGAGAGAAACATCAATGTGTGCTTGCCTCTCAAGCACCCCCTACTGGAGGCCTGACCTGCAACTCAGGCATATACTCTGACTGGGAATCAAACTGGTGACCCTTTGGTTCAAAGGCTGGCATTCAATCCACTCAACCAAACCGGGCAGGGCTCACCATTCTCTTTAACTAGACCAAATTTCATCATTGGATAGTTTCATTCCTGGCCCCCAAAAGAGATAATGGACTAAAGGGTTCTGTCACATTTGAAAATGTCTTCACATTGCTCTTCTACTTGAACAACTTGACTTTTAATTACAGTAAGTCTTGGTGTTCTTCCCCCAGGTTGATAGACATAATCGTCTATTATAGAAATCGTTGATTTCTTTTTCCTTTTTTCATTCTCAATCAGTATTTGTTTGTATATTTTATCACAAAATGTATTTCAAGAATAAGAGAAAAACACATAACAAGTTCAATGTAATAACACTCAAATTCAGCAAATTTTTAACATTTTTGATTTATTTACTTTGAATATATTTATCCTATAAAATAAAACATACAAACTCATATGTGTACACCATCATATGCACCACTCTCACATTCTGTTTCCCAGTACTCTTGCACAATGGAAATCCGCTGTCCTTAATTTGGAGCTTACAATTCTATACACACTTTTATGGCGCTCTTACATATATATGTATCCAAGAAATATATGGTATAATATTTTGCAGACTTTCAGACTTATTTAAGTGCTATCATACTGAACTTATATTCTCCATTTTGTTTTTTTCATCCAGCAATACTTTTGCAAGATTTGTCCATGTCAATACAGGTAGTTCAATAATTTCTAGATTTTTGCTATTGTCGGATATTTAGTTTCCAATTTTTCACTAGAGAAAGTAGCAAATTTTTTCATTCATTTATAGTCTTGACATATATGAGAATTTCTTTATGATATTGATTCTTCGGTGAATTTTGATTCGTATGTAGGCTGTATGAGTCTTTAACTTTATTTGATATTTTGAAATATCTAGGGAAATTTTATACCACCACCAGGACTATACTTCTCAATTAATTTACATCCTTATAAGCCATCCCTGTGTTATACTTTTTCACATTTTCCCATTTAATTAAGCATTAAATGGAACAGAATAAATAACCTAGAATTAATGGGGAAGAAAAATATTTCCCACTCTTAATATTTTTCTTTTAATTTTTTCATTTTTTTAAAAAGGATTTTATTTCTATATTTTTAGAGAGAGGAGAAGGGAAGGAGAAAGAGAGGGAGAGTAACATTAATGTGAGAAACATTGATTGGTTGCCTCTTGATGGCGTCCAGACCAGAAATCAAACCAAACTGGTGACCTTTCGCTTTGCGGGATGAAGTCCAATCAGCTGGGCCACACAAGTCAGGACACCCATCTGCCATTTAACAAACATGAAACGGTACCTTAGTATTAGATTATTTTACACTTTCCTGAAAACTGATTAGATTGAACATATTTTCAAGCATCTAGTGATCTATATTTCTCTTTTATGATGTATCACATATCCTTTACCCACTTTTCTACCACTTTTCTTTCTCTTATTGATTTTTAAGAGAACTTTATATATGCTGTTTCTGAATTATTGTTAGTTTTATGTGTTTCAAGTATTGTTCCTAATTCCATATCTAGTTGTGTAACATTTTGTATGGTATCTTCTGTAATAAAGAAAATTTTAATATAGTTGAAGTCATCTATTTTTCTTTGGGATTTGCGCTTTTGGTATCTTAAGAAATCCTTTTGAATCATGGGTTTGTAAAAATAGTTTTATACATTTTTTCAAATTTCAAAACTGTTCCTTTTACTCTCATGTTTTTAATTCACTGTATTAGTGTGATTATGGAAGATCAACATGAGATAATAATTGAACTTTTGTAAAATATATTTTATTGATTATGCTATTACAGTTGTCCTATTACCCCCCCCCTTTATTTCCCTCTGCCCCCTCCATTCCCCACCCTTTAGTTTTTGTCCATGGGTCATACCCATAAGTTCTTTGGCTTCTACATTTCCTATACTATTCTTAACCTCCCCCTGTCTGTTTTCTACCTACCATTTATGCTACTTATTCTCTTTACCTTTTCCGCCTCTCTCCATCTCCCACTCCCCTGTTGATAACCCTCCATGTCTTATATAAGTCCCTTTAACATTTCATATAATAAAGTCTGGGTGATGATGAACTCCTTGAACTTGACCTTATCTGAGAAGCACTTTATCTACCCTTCCGTTCTAAATAAAAGCTTTGCTGGATAGAATATTCTTGGATGTAGGTCCTTGCCTTTCATGACTTGATAAACTTCTTTCCGGTCCCTTTTTTCCTGTAAGTTCTCTTTTGAGAAATCAGCTGACAGTTTTATGGGAACTCCTTTGTAGGTAACTGTCTCCTTTTCTCTTGCTGCTTGTAAGATTCTCTCCTTATTTTTAATCTTGGGTAATATAATTATGTTGTGTCTTGGTGTGTTCCTCTTTGGGTCCAACTTCTTTTGGACTCTCTGAGCTTCCTGGACTTCCTGGAAGTCTACTTCTTTTGCCAGATTGGGGAAGTTCTCCTTCATTATTCAAATAAGTTTTTAATTTCTTGCTCTTATTCTTCTCCTTCTGGTACCCCTATAATTTGGATATTGGAATGTTTAAAGTTGTCCCAGAGGTCCCTAAGCCTCTCCTCATTTTTTTGAATTCTTATTTCTTCATTCTGTTACATTTGGATGTTTATTTCTTCCTTGTGTTCCAAATCGTTGATTTGAGTCCTGGTTTCCTTCCTGTCACTGTTGGTTCCCTGAATATTTTGCTTTATTTCACTTTGGGTAGTCTTCATTTGTTCTTTCACTTTTCAACCAAGTGCAATCAGTTCTGTGAGCATCTTGATTACCAATGTTTTGAATTCTACATCAGATAGGTTGGCTATCACCTCATCGCTTAGCTCTCTTTCTGGAGTTTTGCCCTGTTCTTTCATTTGGGCCATGTTTCTTTGTCTCGGCACACCTGTTAAATTGTAAGAGGGCAGGGCCTTAGGTATTCACCAGGGCGGGCAACCCTCTTTGCTGCCTTGCAGTGCTGTTGGTGGGCAAGGGGTCAGAGAAGGAACAATGCAGCTCGCCTGCTGACCTCTAGCCCTACTTTCCAGCAAACTCTTGTGTGAGACTGGGAGCTTTGCCCACCATGACAACTCCTGCTGTAGTCCACAGTCAGCTCTGAGTCTCAGTTTCCAGTTCTACCAGCCCCACCCAAGCAGTCAGCTGCCTTGCTGCCGCTTCTCTCAGCCAGCCCCCGCCTCAGCGCTAGGCCTCACCATTGTTCCTTTTAGCCAGCCCCGCCCTCATGGTCCACTGCCTTGCCCCAGGTTCTCTCCATCCGCCTGTCTGCCCATCTCCCCCCTACCAGTCTGGTTGACTGTTTCTTTAATTCCTTGGTTGTCAGAGTTCCATGCAGTTTGATTTTCTGGCTGTTTATTGTTTTCAGATTGGTTGTTATCCTCCTTTTGTTTGTGCAAGGATGCGAAGGGTTCCTACCTATGCCTCCATCTTGGCCAGAACTTTTTTTAATTTTCTTTTTTTAAATTTTGGCATCGTTATTCAATTACAGTTGTCCCTATTTTACCCCCATTACTCTCCCCTGCCCTACCTACCCCCACCTTCCACTTTCAATCTTCCTCCCCACATTGTCTTTGACCCTGGGTCCTTTATATGTGTTCCTTTTTCTAATTCAATTTTTTAAAAGGTTTATTTTATTTTCATTCAAGATAGAAGGGACAGAGAGAGAGAGAAACATTGATGAGAGAGAAATACCAATAGATAAGTTGCCTTCTACATGCACCCCAACCAGGGGTTGAGCCCACAATCTGGGCATGTGCCCTGACCTGGAATCAAACCAGCAATTTTTTGGTTATTGGACCATGCTCCAACCAACTGAGCCACACTGGCCAGGGCTCTAATTCTGTTTTTTCCTTCAACATTATCTTCATTATTTTCAGTCCTTTGGAATTCCCTAGAAATTTTAAAATCAACTTAAATTTCTCCCCCAAAAAACAACCTGATTGAATTTGGTCAGGATTATATTGAATCTACATATTGAATTGGGAAGTAATTATCTATAAAATATTAATTCCTCAGAGCTCAGATGATGGTATATCACTCAATTTAGTTGACCTTTCCTTAAAATATTTCTTTTTTCAAATATTTTATTTAATTATTTTTAGAGAGAAAGGAAGGGAGGGAGAAAGAGAGTGAAACAAACATCAATGTGTGGTTGCCTTTTACATGCCCCATACTGGGGGCCTGGCCCACAACCCAGGCATGTGCCCTGACTGGTAATCGAACCAGCCACCCTTTGGTTTGCAGGCTGGCACTCAATCCACTGAGCTACACCAGCCAGGGCTTCTTTAAACTATTTCTCAAAAATTTTATTTTTAGTAAAAGTTTTCCATTTTGTTAGATTTATTTATATGTATTTGATATATATATGTGTGTATATATATATATATATTAGAATCATACAATATATAGTATTTATTGTTGGTTTCATTCCTTAGCATGATGTTTTTAAGGTTCATCCAGGTTGTAGCATGTATATTTACTTCATTCTTTTTTTTCATTTTATTTTTTTCTCTTTTTTAATTGTTGTTCAAGTACAGTTGTCTCCATTTTCCTCCTACTTCCCCTACCCCAGCCATATTTTTGTTAAATTATGGATTTAAGATCTACCTTAACAATTTATTCCTATTTTGATGAAAAATTTTAATTCAAGAGTAGATGTTTAATTACCAACTACTTTTTTCAGCATCTGTAGAAATAATTCTGTTAAGTTCTTTCTGTTAGTCTGAGATAGGGTATTTTGCAAAATGGCTGTAAGTGACCAGGGCTACAGGGATTGTAAACCTCCAACTGAGTTACAGTTTAGAACCAGCAGACATCAGCTCAATCCAACACAGTGACTAATTTCACCTTATGGTAACCCCTAGGCTCATTACATGCTCAGCGTAACATATTAGCATACTGAACAACACACCTGGCACTGCCAGATTGGAAACAGAAAGACTATAAAAAGTCACAAAATGGCTTACAGAGGTCTTCTGAGAAGTCTCTGCCCTTTCCTAGAAACGTCCTGAATACTCTTCCTCCTTAGCCCACTAGGGGAGGAGCTGTTCTGATATTTGTGGAGCACCCCATTCTCTGTCTCACTGCTTCACTGATAGTCTCACTTTGATTTTATATTATATGCTGGCTCGTGTTTAAATTCTCTCCTGCAGGAATCCAAGAACCGACAGGGGTCACAGACCATCTGTGTCCCCGACTCCCGGAATGCCTGGATCGAGTCTATTAATAGAAGATATATCTACTACATTTTCATATTTTGAACCATCTTTTAATTTCTGGAATAAATTCCACTTGATCATATTAATTATTCTTATAATATGCTTATGAATTGAGCCTGAAATTATTTAATTTTGGAGTTTTTAATTGATTTACACGAATGAGCTTTTGTGTACTTTTCTCTTATTGTTCCATTTTCATTGGATTATGACACCAATATTAATCTCATTTACAAAATGAATTTGGACTTTTCCCCTTAATGATCTAAAATGGTTTATAAACTTTTAAAATTCATATTTATTAAAGGTTTTACAGACTTATGAAATAATCTAGACTGCGAAGTTTTTAATTGTGGTACAGGGGTAAAATTGATATAAACACAAGGGTGAATTTTTAGAAATATCTATTGATATTACCAATGGACCTAAGCTTTGCATATCTACTCACTTTCCATCATATACTTTTCCATGTATGTTTTACCATGTCAATGTATAAGATTTGTTCGTTAGAATTTTCCACTTATTCTATTCTAGATATTCTGTAATTTCATTTTTAATTTTATATTAGTAAAAGTAAAAGAGCTGCTTAAGAATCTTTAAAAAATATTATTTTGCTACAAATTACTAGTGTTATTTCATCATAAGCATGGTACACTTCTGTTACTTTTCCCACTTTTTGAAATTGACTGTGGAATTTCAAGTGGCCATAGATATGGATAAGCTTTGAAAATAGTCTATACCTTGAAAAGAAGGTATATTATTTATTTTCAGTATTTGAAGATCAAAATATTTTAAGTAATATACCATTCTAAATGTGTAATTTCTTCTATTTGTTTCCTTACAAAAGGTGAGTTAAAATTTTAGAGTAGCATGTTTCTGCTTATTCGTGTGGCTCTCATAGTGTGATTTATGAAAGTGAATGCTATATTATTGAATGTATAGAATCATAACAGTTTATGTGTTATCATATATTATACTCTTTAGCCTGATACTTACTCTTACTTTTTCATTTTGTTTAAGGATTTTTGAATGAATTCAATGTTATGTATTAAGTTAGTTAACCTACCCCCTTTGTTATTTTATCTTTCTTGCTTATTATTGCCTTTTTAAAAAACATTTTAGTCACTTTGTTTAAGGTATGACATTATACAGAGCATAAAGGTGTGCTTTGCTTTTTATTTTTCCCTATCCATATTTATGTATAAACATTTTACTACAAGAATTTTCTAACAATTAATAAGATGAAAAACATTTACAGTGAATATGCATGGATTTTGCTTTTTATGCAACTTGAAATTTTTTATGTCTTAAGGAGACAGATTTAGTTCATTTGAAAATATTGATATATATGTCCTTTTAATTTATATTATTTTACAGTGTGATTTTTTTTATTTGTATCACTTAAAATATTTCAATGTGTACTCTTTTTTCTGTTTTTTTATTTTGTGATCTCTTTGAGGTTTAGGAAAGCTTGTAGTACTGCTAAAGGATGCTTTCTTATCTATAACTACATACTATACTCATATCATCTCCTTTTAGAAATTATGCATTTCTGTGATGGTCCCCTTTATATGTCGACTTGGCTAGTCTATGGTACCAAATTATTCCCTCACACATTACTATAGGTGGCTGTGAAAATATTTAACCTCTATAGTCATTTGACTCTAAGTACAGAATTATCCTTAATAATCTAGGTGGGCCAGATCCAATCAGTTGCAAGGTCTTAACAGCAGAAATATGAGGTTTTCCTAAGAAAGAAGAAATTCTGCCTGTACACTGTAGCACCAGCTCTTGTCCAGTAGTTTTCAGGATATTCTCCCTTGTGGTCCACGTTGAAAATCTGAGACTTACCTAACCAATCCCACGATGACATATCACATAAGCCAATTATCTGCTATAAATTTCTCTCTCTCTCTCTCTCTCTATATATATATAATAACTGGTTCTGTTTTTCTGGTGGAACCCTGGTGATATGATGTCCTAAAATGGGCAATAAATACATTAACTTATTTTATCTTTCTCTTCCTCCTTCATTGCTATTAGATTTTAGTTAATTATTTATTTTCTTTAGTGTTATTAAAGTTTAATATGTGTGTATACTGAAAAAAAATCTCACTTCTGTAAAACTGTTTCCTAATATAACAAACAGGCTTTGGGAGAAATAAGATTAATATCAAAATTTATGCAACTCTGTTATCAGAGCAAAAACAGTTATAATCCAAACAAAAACACTTGCCCACTAATAACATGTTGAATTTCTAATAAATAAAGGCATACTACTAGTATACTCACACACTCTTTATAGGCCCTTTCTTCTAACTGTGCCTTTCATGGACTGAAGGTTTCTATCTCTCCAAAACTCATATGTTGAAGCTTTAACCCACATTGTGATGGTATTTGGAGGTGGAACCTCTGAGAGGTAGTTAGGTTTATATGAAGTCATGATGGTGGGACTGCTGTGGTGGGATTGATGCCCTTATGAAAGGAGAGAGACAAAAGCTCTTTTTTCTCTTTATACCATGTAAGGACACAGCAAGAAAGCAGCCATCTGCAAGACAGAAGGAGACTCTGACCAGGAACTTAATCTGCCAGCACCTTGATCTTGAACTTACCAGTTACAGAACTATGAGAAATAAATTTCTGTTGTTACAAACCACTCAGTCTATGGTATTTTGTTACTGTAGCTTGAGCTAAGACAGTGCCTCTTCCCATGGAGTAAAGAATCTGCAAGAGCCCAGAGGAAAGGCCCACCCCAAGCTCACATACTCCCATATATACCATGATCTGATTATCAAGTACCATAGAGTTGTTTGTCCAAACCACTCACTTCTAGGGCTTGAAAGCAACCGATGTAAAGACACATAACCTTTAAAAGGACCGATAGCAGGACAAACAGCTGAAGCTCCAAGAGAAAAGATAGCAGTTGGAAGAAAAGAGAATGATATATTTAAAGAGCTGAAAGATAACAACAGTCACTTTACAATTCTATATGGAGCAAAAACCTTCAAAAGTGGAGACAAAAACAAAGACAACTTCTAAACTGAGAGAATTTTCTGCCTGCAAATCTGGGTAAATAAATACTAAATAGAATTATAGTAGAAAAAAAATATCTGGCAGAATCAAAAATATGCAGAAAGAAATAAAGAGTACAGTGGTAAAAGTAAATATGTGGGTATCTACAAAGACATTAACTTTACAACACAATGCCTTGTGGGTTTAATATACATACACAAAATTAAAGTGTAGGATAACAATACACACACACAAAATCACCAAATATGCTAAAGAGTAAGTGGAGGTTAAGTATTATAAACTCTTAGAATTATCTGGGAAGAGGTAAGTCCTAACTTAGATTAGATTTTAATAACTCAAGAACACATTTTGTAATATTTAGAGAAAACACTAAAAGAACAGAAGGAAAAAAAACCCTTTGTAATAAACAAGAAAATAAAGAGGAAAAATAATAAATATATTTGATTAATCAAAAAACTGTGAAGAAGAGTAAAAGAAACCAAAAGTAGGTGATAAATGAAAAACATTAAGATGGTAGACATAAGCCCAAATACATTAGAAGTAATCAAAATGCAAATTGTTTAAACACTTCAATAAATGACAGATATTATTATCCTGGATAAAAACCAAAACCCAATTATATTATACTTACAAGAGGCAATTTTAAGACAACTTATAGAGAGGTTAAAAAGAAAAGAATGGAAAAGGAAGAAAGAAACCTGCTGTGATGTAAAGTAAGGAATGAAACATTACTAGAGATAATCGCATAATGACAAAAGATCTATTAGCCAGGAAGATGAAAAAATTTATATTTGTATAGACATAAATATCACTTTAAAAATATATAAAGCAATAATTTATAAAACTATAAAGAGAAAGAAAGAAATTCATAAGCAAAATGAGAGAATTTAACATACCTGTCTTACCAACTAGTAGAAGAAGCAAACAAAAAATTAGTAAGAAATGTACAATCCATTAACAACATAATAAACATACACAAATCTCATCAAGAACACTGAATTAGTGACAGAATCACATTCTTTTCCAGTAGAAGTAAAACATTTACCAAAATTTTTGACAAGCTACACTTTGTCTTAGCAAATTTCAGGGTTTCATATCCTTAACATTCTTGACATTTTGGGGTAGATAATTCTTTGCTGTAAGAGGCTGTCCTATGCATTACAGGATGTTTAACAGTGTCCTTGCCTTCTATCCCTTGATCCCACAGATATGGCAACAATAAATGTCTCCAGATATTGCCAAATGCTTTTTGCAGGGGGATCATAACTGATTTAGAGGGCATTATTTTTTAATGGTTTAATGAAGGCCGTAATCAGTACTGAAAGAGTACTGAAAAATTCCCCACAATGTATATATTAAGCAATACAGTTATAAATAACCCATGAGGCAAAGAAATAATCAAAATGAAAATTAAAAAGCATTTTAAACTGAATTATTATAAAACATCAAACTTATGCAATGCAGTTTCGGCTCTTTTAGAAGAAAATACATACAATTCAATACATTATTAAAAAGAAAAAAGTATATGTCAAGAATGTGGTCAAGGCTTCTGGTTAAGGCCAAGTGAGAATCAACAAATCCTCTCTCTGAAAAGTAACTCTAAAGCTAAACTAAACTGACAGAAAATGTCATGCCATTACTCTGGAATTCTACCAAGTCTATACCAGTCTCAGATGAACTGCTGAAATTCGGGCTGGAACAGGGGGGATCTATGGCACTTAGACCCAGGCCTGAGCCTGCTCCCGGCAGGTGATGTGGAGGTTCTGCCAGGGTGGGGCAGGTCGTAAGGACCAACAGCTTCTCTGAAACAGTTGAAGGTGACTCTTTCCAACTGGGGTAGTATGTAACACCCATGTTCAATAGAAGTGACTTCTCTGAGACAAACAAGTATAAAAGTCAAATGGCTCCACTTTAGTAGCCTGAGGTTGTATGCCGGATCAGACAAACGTTTTCCTGGCTGAGTCTGCACACATGCTCAGTGGAAACAGAGAGCCTCTAAGCTATTCTTACACTCCTGGCTTACCCTGAGGCCACGAAAGTTTCAAAAGGGACTAAAGAACAGAAAATCTCAGGGAAGACTGAAAACAGCCTGGAATTTTAATGCTCCGTACTTAGAATATAGAAATAATTTCTATAAATCAATAATAAGGCAAAACTAATTAAAATAGTGGTAAAATATTTGAATTGTAATAGTACTAAAGACTATATAAAATAGCTAATAAGCACGAAAAGTGCTTAACATCATTAATTATTAGAGGAATGAAATAAAATAACAATAACATGTGACTACACACTCACTAGAATGGTATAGTCAAAAAGAAACACTATACCAAGTGCTGGTGAGAATATGGAGAAAGTTATTGCTGATGAGAATGTACAATAGTACAGAAACTTTGGAAAACAATTCAACACAGTATTTCTACTGCTAGCAATCTACCCAAGACAAATTAAAACATGTCCACATAAAGACGTGCACATTAATATTCAGAGACGCATAGTCATTCAGTTTTTATTCCATATTTGTAACTTACATGTTTTATCTTTTTCTTGATAAATCCCTCAGAAGATTAATCAAGTAAAAAGAAAAAAGGCACAAATTACAAATATCAAGAACGAATAAGGGAATAAAAATACAGACCCCATAGATATAGGAAGGAGGGTATATCAACAACTTAACCCAATAAATTTGTAAAAGTAGCCAGATATAACACCCAGAAATTTTTTAAAATTATTTTATTGTTGTTCAAATACAGTTGTCTGCATTTACCCCCCACCCCATCCATCCCCACCTCCCTCCCCTGATTCCAACCCCCTTTGATTTTGTCCGTATATCCTTTATAGTTGTTCCTGAAAACCATTCCTCCCTTCCCCCCAATTATCCCCTCCCACCTCCCCTCTTGTTACTGTCAGTTTGTTCTTAATTTCAATGTCTCTGGTTATATTTTTCTTGCTTATTTGTTTTGTTGATTAGGCTCCACTTAAAGGTGAGATCATACGGTATTTGTCCCTCACTGCCTGGCTTATTTCACTTAGCATAATGCTCTCCAGTTTCATCCATGTTGTTACAAGGGGTAGGAGCTCCTTCTTTCTTTCTACTGCATAGCATTCCATTGTGTAAATGTACCATAGTTTTTTGATCCATTCATTTACTGATGGGCACTTAGGTTGCTTCCAGCATTTGGCTATTGTAAATTGTGCTGCTATGAACATTGGAGTGCATAGGTTCTTTTGGATTGGTGTTTCAGGGCTCTTAGGGTATAATCCCAGCAGTGAAATTGCCAGGTCAAAAGGCAGTTCCATTTTTCGTTTTCTGAAGAGCTTTCATACTGTTTTTGACAGTGGCTGCACCTGTCTACATTCCTACCAGCAGTGCACTAGGGTTCCCTTTTCTCTACATTCTCTCTAACACTTATTGTTTGTTGATTTGTTTATGATGGCCATTTTCACCAGTGTGAAGTGACATCTCATTGTGGTTTTAATTTACATCGTTCTGATGGCCAGTGAAGCTAAGCATCTTTTCATATATCTCTGGGCTCTCTGTATGTCCTACTTGGAGAAGTGTCTGTTCAAGTCTTTTGCCCATTGTTTTTATTGGGGTTTTTGTCTTCCTGAAGTGGAGTTGTGTGAGTTCTTTATATATTTTGGAGATCAAACCCTTGTCCGAAGTATCATTGCCAAGTATGTTTTCCCATATAATTGGTTCTCTTTTCATTTTCATACTGTTTTCTTTAGCCATGCAGAAGCTTTTTAATTTGATGGGGTCCCATTTGTTATTCTTTCCTTTATGTCCCTCACTCTAGTGGACATATAAGTTAAAATATTGCTGCATGGAATGTCTGAGATTTTCCTGCCTATGTTTTATTCTAGTACTTTTATGGTGTCACGGTTTATATTTAAACCTTTTATCCACCTTGAATTCATTTTTGTGTATGGTGTAAGTTGGAGATCGAGATTCACTTTTTTGCATGTAGCTGTCCAGATCTCCCAACACCATTTGTTGAAGAGGCTATTTTTACTCCATTTTACTCTTCTTCCCCCTTTGTCAAATATTAATTGCCCATAGAGACTTGGGTTGATTTCTGGGCTCTCTATTATGTTCCATTGGTCTATGTGTCTGTTCTTATGCCAGTACCAGGCTGTTTTGATTACAGTGGCCTTGTAATACAGTTTGATATCAGGTATTGTGATGCCTCATACTTTGTTCTTATTTCTCAAAATTACTGCAGCTATTTGGGGTCATTTATGGTTCCATATAAATTTTTGAAGTGTTTTTTTTTATATCTGTGAAATATGTCATTGGTACTTTAATAGGGATTATGTTGAATCTATAAATTGCTTTGGGTAGTATGGACATTTTGATGATGTTAATTCTTCCAATCCATGAGCATGGTACATGCTTCCATTTGTTTGTGTCTTCCTTTAATTTCTTTCTTCAGTGTTGTGTAGTTTTGTGAGTACAGATATTTTACCTCCTTGGTTAGGTTGATTCCTAGGTATTTTATTTTTCTTGTTGCTATATCAAATGGGATTTTTTTCCTGATTTCTGCTTCTGATAGTTTATAATTGGTGTACAAAAATGCCTTTGATTTCTGAATATTGACTTTGTATCCTGCTGTTTTGCGAAATTGACTTATTAGGTCCAGTACTTTTTTGGTGGAGTCTATAGCATTTTCTATGTACCCTATCATGTCATCTGCAAACAATGACAGTTTTGCTTCCTCCTTTCCAATTTGGATGCCTTTCATTTCTTTTTCTTGTCTGATTGCTCTGGCTAGGAATTCCAATACTATGTTGAATAGGAGTGGTGAAAGTGGACATCCTTGTCTTTTTCCTAATAATAGTGGGAAAGTTTTCAGTTTTTGCCCATTGAGTATGATGTTGGCTATAGGTCTCTTATATATGGCATTTATTATGTTGAGGTATGCTCCCTCTATTCCCACTTTGCTGAGTGTTTTTATCATAAATGGGCACTATACCTTATCAAATGCTTTTTGCACACTTATTGATATGATCATGTGATTTTTGCCTTTCTTTTTCTTTATGTGATGTATTACATTTATTGATTTGCAAATACTATATCATCCTTGCATCCCTGGGATAAATCCCACTTGATCATGGTATATGATCTTTTTTGTGTATTGCCGGATGCAGTTTGCTAATATTTTGTTGAGGATTTTAGCATCTATGTTCATCAGTGATATTGGCCTGAAGTTTTCTTTCTTTGTTATGTCTTTTTCTGGTTTTGGGATTAGGATGATGCTAGCTTCATAAAAAGAGTTTGGGAATCTTCCATCTTCTTGAATTTTGTAACATCCAGAAATTTTTTAAGGAACTCACTAAAAGTGGTGCAAGAAGAAATAGTAAATCTGATTATTCATATATCTAGCCAGAATATTGAATTTATAATTAAAGTCTTCCCCAAGTGAAATCGTCAAGCTCAGATGGCTTTAGTGGTGAATTCTTCCAAACATAAGAAACAGAATCAATAACAATTTTACATAAACTTTTCAAAAGGGAAGAAAAAGTAGGCATGTTTCCCAACTTATGTTACGTGGCAAGCATGCTCTTCACAGAAACACATAACAAGGACATTACAAAAAAGAAAAATTACAGGTCAATCTTCCTGATAAGAAAGATGCAAGCCCTAATCAAAATATTTAGACAATGATATATAAAGATATAAAGAAATATATCACAAACATGTTGGTTTTATGCAACGAATGCAGGTTTGATTCAACATTCAAAAATCAATCCAATTGGAATGGCAATTCCTTAATTAAAGTATCTAACAAAAACTTACAGCTAATGTAATTTGCATTTATGGTCAAATATTGAAAGCTTCATCACGGAGATCAGGAATAACACAGAGATAGCCGGCGATCACTACTGCTATTTAGCTCTGTAAGCAAAATTGTAGCTAATGCAATGAGATGTAAATGAGGTAAGGTGTATGAGTATTTGGAAATTAAGAAATAAAATTGTATTATTTTCAAATGATTTTTTTAGAAAATTCAAAAACATCTACAGAAAAAATATTACTATTAAGAAGTGAATTTTATGCCCTGGTTGGTGTGGCTCAGTGGATTGAGTGCAGGCTGTGAACCAAAGAGTCACCAGTTTGATTCCCAGTCAGGGCACATGCCTGAGTTGTGGGCCAGGTCCCCAGTGGGGACCACATGAGAGGCAACCACACATTGATGTTTCTCTCAGTCTCTTTCTCCCTCCACACTCTCTAAAAATAAATAAAAATAAAATATTAAAAAAAGAAGTGAATAACAATACAAGAACCAAAGTTGATTTAAATATAAATTATATTACTATAACCAGCAACAAACATTTAGAAAAATAAAATTTTAAAAATATCACTTAACACAGCTTCATAAATCATCAAATTCTGAGGAATAAATATAATGAGTGGTGTGTAAGATCTCTATGCTGAAAAGTACAAGAAATACTGAGGTAAATTCAAATAGGTGTAAATAAAAAGAAGGATGGAAATACCTTAGTCATGTATTAGAAGTAGCATTATAGTGTCAGTTCTTGCTAAACTGATCTACCAATTTAACATAACCCAAATATAATCCATAAGCTTTTTTTAAAATTGAAATTAAAAACCTTGTTCCTACTTTTATATGGGATGACAAAGAAGTAACACCTATCCTTCTCAAACTATTTTGAAAACTCTAGGGGACTCCCAAGCTCACTTTCTGAAGCCAGCATTCACCTAATTCAAAAACCAGATGAAGACACTGCATAGATGCTAAACTACTCAACAAAATATTGACAAACTAGATTCCGCAATACACTAAATGATTACACGGTATGATTAAGCTCAATGAATATTAGATAAAGGATGCAGAGACCTACTATGGGGTAAAGACAGTCTCTCCAGTAAACAGTGTTGGGGAAACTGGACAGATACATGCAACAAAATGAAACTAGACCACTTTCCTACACCATATACAAGAACAAACTCAAAATGGATTAAAGACTTAAATGTAAGACCCAAAGCCATAAAAATCCTAGAAGAAAACACAATATTTATTCCAGGGACACAGGGTTGGTATAATTAATGTTCACAAATAAGTAAACGTGATACATCGTATAAAATGAGAGGTAAAAATCATGTCATCATATCAATCAATGCAGAAAAATCATTTGATAAAATCCAACACACATTTATGGTTAAAAACTCTCAGCAAAGTAGGAATAGAAGGAACGTACCTCAACATATTAAAAGTTATATATATCAAACCCACAGCCAACATCATACTCAATGGGCCAAAATTAAAAGTGTTTCCCTTAAAATCAAGAAGACAGGGTTACCCACTTTCACCAGTCATTCAAAATAGTACTGGAAGTCCTAGCCACAGCTATGAGAGAAGTAATAAAGATCATCCATTTGGAAAAGAAGTAAAGGTGTCATTATTCTCAGATGACATGTATGGAGACAAACCTAAAGATTCCAACCAAAAAAAAAATTACTAGAGCTGTTAAATAAATTCAGTAAAGTAGCAGGATACAAAATAAATACACAGAAATCAATTTCATTTTTATATACCAGTAATGAACTATCAGAAATGGAAACTAAAATACAATCTGCCCTGGCTGGTGTGGCTCAGTTGGTTATACTATCATCTGTAACTGAAAGGTATGGGTTCCATTCCCGCTGTGGGCACATACCTAAGTTGTGGGTTTGATCCCCAGTCTAGGTGCATATGGGAGGTGACTGACCAATGTTTCTTTCTTACGTTGATGTTTCTCTCTCTCCCTTCCTCTCTCTCTAAAAGCAATGAAAAAATGTCCTCATGTGAACATAAAAAATAATAATAAATAAAATTAATAAATAATGCCATTTACAATTACATCAAAAAATACCTAGGAATAAATTTAACCAAGGATGTAAAGACCCATACTCTAAAAATTATAAGATGCTAAACAAAGAAATTGAAGAAGATACAAATAAGAGAATGTATATACTGTGTTCATGGATAAAGAGAATAAACATCATTAAAATGTCCATACTATGCAAAGCAATTTATAGATTCATTGTATTTCCTATCAAGATATGGGTGGCATATTTCACTGAGCTAGAAAAAATATTCTAAAAATTTATATGGAACCACAAAAGACTCTGAATAGTCATAACAATTTGCAAAAAGAAAAACAAAGTTGGAGGAATCATGCTACCTTATATCAAACTGTATACAAGGCCATAGTAATCAAAACAGCATGGTACTGACAGAAAAACAGACATATAGATCAATGAAATAAAATAGAGAGTCCAGAAATAAGCCCACAACTTTGTGCTCAATGAATATTAGATAAAGGATGCAGAGACCTACTATGGGGTAAAGACAGTCTCTCCAGTAAACAGTGTTGGGGAAACTGGACAGATACATGCAACAAAATGAAACTAGACCACTTTCCTACACCATATACAAGAACAAACTCAAAATGGATTAAAGACTTAAATGTAAGACCCAAAGCCATAAAAATCCTAGAAGAAAACACAAGCAGTAAAATCTTGGACATTTCTCATAGCAATATTTTTCTGACATATCTCCTCAAGCAAGAAAAACAAAAAAATAAATTAACAAATGGAACTGCATCAAACTAAAAAGTTTTATACAGCAAAGGAAACCATCAGCAAAAGGGAAAGACAACTCACTGAATGGGAGAACGTATTCACCAATAATGTATCTTATGAGGGATTAATTTCTAACATTCATGAAATACTTATCCACTCAACACCAAAATAGCAATCAATACAATTAAATAATAGGCATAGCACCTTGAATAGACGCTTCTCCAGAGAGGAAACACAGATGACCAATAGATATGACTAGATGGATGGTCAATATCACAATTCATAAGAAAAATGCGAATTAAAACCACAATGAGATATCATCTCACACCTGTCAGAATGGCTATCGTTAAGAAATCAACAAAGAGCAAGTGTTGATGAGGATGTGGAGAAAAGGGAACACTTGTGCACTGTTGGTGGGAATGCAGATTAATACAGTCACTGTGGAAAGCACTATGGAGATAACTCAAAAAATTAAAAATGGAGCTGCCTTATGAGCCAGCAATTCCACTTCTGGGAAAGAAAGCCGAAACACTGATTTAAAAGAATATATGCACCCCTATGTTCATTGCAGCATCATTTACAATAGCCTAGATCTGGAAGCAACCCAAGTGCCCATTATTAGATGAGTGGATAAAAAAAGCTGCATACATTTATACAAGGAATACTACTCAGCCATAAAAAAGAAGGAAATGTTACTTTTTGTGACAGCATGAATAGACCTGGAGAATATTATGCTAAGTGGGAAAAAAAGTCAGAGAAAGAAATTACCATATGATTTTACTTGTGTGTAGAATCTAATGAACAAAATAAACTAAGAAATAAAATAGAAACAGACTCATAGATACAGAAAACAGAATGACAGCTGTCAGAAGGAAGGGGCATTAGGGACTCTTTGAAAGAGGGGAAGAGATTAAGCAAGAAAAAATTAAAAGAACTCATTGATACAGATAACAATATGGTGATTACCACAGGAAAAAGTAGGGTAGGAGGAGGTAGAAGAAAGTAAAATGGAAATGAATAGTGGCTAAAGAAGACTTGACTTTGGGTGGTGAACACACTATACAATATACAGATAATGTATTATAGAATTTTATATGTGAAATCCGTATACTTTTATTAACCAGTATCACCCTAATAAATTCAAAGCAACTTTTTAAAAACGTAAATAAGGAAAAAAATAAAACACCTTAAAATGAAATACTTAAAATGTCCAAATAACCCAAAAGAAAGCAGGAAAGATGAAACAGAGGAACAAAAAACAGACAAAACAATAAAATGGGTGGTTTAAAACTAAACATCTCAATTTCACTAAATATTAATGGTATATACACACAACTTAAAAGATCTACTTCATCAGAATTGACAAATATGTGATAAAACAATAAGAAACTAAAGACACTCTCTGGAAGTGTAGTATATAGGTAGGTTAATAGCTGAAAAAAGATATACCTTGCAAACTCTAATCAAAAGACAACTGGAGTATTTATACTAATATCAGGCAAAGTGAGTTTTGGAGGGAAAAAATCACCTAGAATAAAAAATCATTTACCAAAAAGACATAAGAATCTTAACTGCAACCAACTACAGAGCTCTAAAATGGACTATTATGGGCTGAAATGTATTCCTCCAAAATCTGTGTTGAGTGAGCCCTAATCCAATATAAATGGTATCCTCATAAGAATAAAGGAGACACAATATGACAATTCTCTTAATAGTTGTTACTTTTGAAGGGGCAATGACTACAATGGGCCATGAGCAATAAATAAAATTTTATTTTAAATTTCTAAAAATAAAGAATTAATATGCCCACTGTAACCAAGCCTACCTCATATAGTCCTAGAACTAATTTTGGCTTCTAATATTGTACCTAAAACAAATCAAAAGAGAGATAGATGATAGTAGATAATTGATAGAGATAGATTGATAGATACATAGATACACACATACATATACACATACATACCCATACATACATACACATTACATGTTTGGGGTAGGAGAAAATAATTTAATCTTGGCAAAAAGCAAGAATATCTTCAGCCACTCCTGGGAAGAGTGCTTAAAGTAATAGAGCAGACAACCTAAAGAGAAAGATGTCTAGATGCCCTGTGATAACTTTTTGTAAGTTTTATAAAATAAAAAATTATTACTGCAATTATTAGAAATTATTAATCTATGAAATATTGTAAGTCTATTACTGATCCTCAAAGGGGACTGATAAAATATAAAATATACTCACAAAAATGGGCAAATTGTTCAATTGATTAAATAATTTATGTGCTATATAATGTACTTCCCTCTTATTGTATAGTTCAAGTGATAATTGTATGCTGCCCAGATTAAATAGATGTTTAGAAAGCTAAACAAGACAACATAAAAGAAGATATCTTTATCATAGAAAATGTCTATATAAATTCTAGTTTATTATTGTACGTTTTATTTTATTCTATCAATTTGTCATTTTGTTAAGCATTACACCATTGTTGTAATTGGTGTAGCTTCACAATAAAATATATTTTTATAACAAACCAGCAAACAAAAAAAAAATGAAAAAATCAAACCAACTAACCAAACACAGAAACAAAATCTATTGAAATGATTCTATAAGGATATTTAATCGTAGGTCAGAGATTATCTTTCAGTATAGGCCCTATGCATGCTTGAAGCATGGGCCTGCTGGAGTTCACCATACCTGGAAAATTAACCATTAATTTATATAGTCCTTCAGCAAAGAGGACCATGCTGAGACATAAAGCATTTGTCACTTGCATCCAATGAGCAAGCAGGACCACAGTCAGAGAATTCATATCAGACAGGTGGTTTAGGGGAAGGGAAAGCAGGAAGGTATTTTTAAAAACAGGAGACAATGGCAAAAACAGTCTTACAGCTGTCTGGATCCTTGTTTCTTGGGGTGTTATCCACAGCAGCTGTTTGTTCTGAGAGGGATTTTGGAAAAGTGGAAGCCCCTCCCTATATCTGGTATCTGGAGTCAAGCTCTCATCTCATTCATTGTCTGAACATCACTTCTCAACCTTGATCATCAAAGAAAAGTCACATTCCTTAACCACGTGTGTTGGTGTCATGCACTCAATAGTATTGTCCCACTGGGCAACCATTCATGTAGACAAGTTAAACTGAGTGATCATATTGCTGCTTTGAGGATGTTGCTCTTTATATTAACTATAATGGGAGTTTATTGAATGATTTTATTTTGGATCAATATGATTATATGTAGGTTTCATAGTGAGTAATCTGGCTATGGGATGACATAAGATTATAGGTACTGATAAAAAGCATGGGTTTTTTTCTTTTTTAGGAAGTTCTCGCAGAAGTCCAGTAAAAGATGGTGTTGGCTTAGACACTAGTGAATTATTGACCCCAACTATGTATGTAAGGGGTCAGGAAACCTATTCTATAAAGGGCCAGGTAGTATAGGTTTGGTCAGCCCGTAGCAAATGGTAGTTTGGGTCTAGCAAAACTACTCTACTCGAAATAGCCATAGACAATTACAGATGATGTGTTAACCAATGGGCATGACTGTGATCCAATACTTGATTTATAAAAGCTGCATTTGGCTTTCAGACAAAGTTTCCTGACCCCAAACTTGGATTATGGTAAGAGAGACAGAGGTTTTAAGAGATGATTAAGAAGTAAATCAGAAGGTCTTTCTCAAAGATTGGTTGTAAAGAGGGAAAGAGGGGTGGGTGGTAACCCCTAGATATGGTTCAAATTTTTAGACTGAGGCTAGAGACCCTTAAAGTTCTATCTCTAGCCGATCCCACACCCCCAATCCATATTATTCATTAGTCATTATTTTTGGCTGTTCATCACATTTGAACACCTTTTCTAAGCTTCCAGTTTTACCATCTGTGAGTCCATACCACACTACATTAGATGCCAGAAACCCAGTTTGCCAATTTCCTTTGCAGCTCAGGCAAGTGACCTAGGCCTCACTGATCAGGTGTCCCCGTATGAGACTGATTCAGAGGCTAGAGACTTGGTGCAGCAGATGTCAGACATACTGTCCTCTGAGAGGATGGGGAGAGATGTCCTAGGGACAGCAGTGACTGAGACTGTAATGACATGTCCCGACTCAGCATCAGGGCTGTGTGTGAGTTCCAAAGTCTGGGCCACGTGGCATGATGTCTCTACTGACATAGCCTGTGATAAAGGAGGCTGTTTCCTTAAATAGCCTCCAACCCTGGCTCTCTGGCTCTTCCAGATATTCCGTGAGTCACATAATAGCCTCTAATCAGTTTCTGTCTCTCCTGAATCATCTAGACTGTGTCCTTCTATCCATAACTAACAACCTTCACTGGTACCCTACTTCATCTCTCCCTTAGACCTCTCGCTAGGCAAAAAAGGATTCTGTAGACGTTCCCAAACCATTTCTTCCATGAAGCATCTTTTGGTCTCATCAGGGCTGTAAAGGTTACAAAAGCAAAACATTTAAAAAAAAACTAAATAAATAAAGAAGAATCATTAATAATTAAGTGCTAAGTTGTAGAAATTGAGAGGAGAGAATAATAAGCTTGGAATGAAGTTTAAAAGCCAGATAATGAGAATGGCAGTTGGTAAGAGAAGATGAAGGCCCTGACATAGCCCATGATAAAGGAGGAAGAAGCCCATAACTGCCTGGTCTGGCTGTGCACAGCTGGTGTGGGGAAGGAGATTAGGAGGCGTATGAATGGGCAAGGCAAAGGCATGCTTTGGAGACCCTGCACCATCAGTGTGCAGGGAGAATTCTCATGCTGCGGCAGCCCCTCTAGCCTACAATTACTTCCCAGTCCTTCTTGCAGGCCTTAGCACGTGATGTTTCTTCTGCCTGGAAAGTTGTCTCGCCATTCTTCCTACTGCTGGCCCTTCGTGGGATAGGCTGCATCATAGGTAAGTTCCTGGGAAACCAGGCTCTGGGACTCTGAGATCTGCATGCAGGATTATCGAGGGGTACCCTCTGGAACAAGTTCTATAAGAGTGAGGGGAGCAGGACTGGATAGAGAGAGAAGTTGAGCTGGTTGCAGGTGCACCCAATCCTACTGGGGGCTCTGGACCTGGGACAGTCTTCAGGGTTGTCCTGCCCTGAGGCAAGAAATCAGGCCTTTGTTTCCCCAAGTGGACCAGTCATTGGATGCAAGTGCTTCAGGAAGGATGTGTCTTCTTGGACGGGGCACCTCTCTTCAGCTAAAGGCCATTCTCCAAGGGTAGAGAAGGTGAGGCTGAGCTCCCTGACGGGGACGTGAGAAATCTACAGGCTGACTATCACAGATCCATCTCAAATAGGCCCCATGTTACTCTTTTCTTTATAGTATGTTCTTATTTTTCTTCCTAGCATTTATTATGATTTATAATTACATATTTATTTGTCTGTACTTGATTATAGTCTATCTCCCCCAATAAACTCTAAACCAATTATTAATATAAGGACTATGTCAGTCATAGTCATAACTGTATCCTTAGCATCTAGCAGGGTGCCTTGCACAAAGTTGGTGCTCAACTAATATTTCTTAAATAAATACAAAAATAAAGAATTAATGTAAGAAAGCAGACATGGCTAACAATGGTAGTTGGATTAGAGCAGCAGGTGGTCTGGACCAGGGGATGATGGGCCAGTATTACAGTCACCTGAAGCCCCCCCAGGAACTGCAGAGGAAGAGACCACAGTGCAGTGGCTACCAGAAGAGAGTGTGAGCCAGAGACGCCCCTGGCCAGCCGATGTTTATGGAAGACCAGCCATCTTTGACTTTGCTTACTAATACTGAGGGGCTCAAACCAACAGTGTTTGAAGCATGAATGCTGGACTGGAGAACAATCGTGAGATACCCAGCAGAGGTTGGTACATCACCAACAAATCTCTAGGAGAATTTAGAGCACTTTCTGTCAAAAGATGGCTCATCTCTCATATCATGGTGCTGACAAGTAGTAAAATTAAATGTCAGCCAAACAACTTCCTGTGTGGGTGAGTGGTTTCCCAATCCATAATGCATGTTCGCTGGGTAATACATTAAGGGTGAGATTTGACATCAAGGCTAAGACACCAGGTAATTAATCAAAACCCTGATTCATTCTCACAAACCTATGAGCAACGCATTGGACTGCATGTTGCAGTTGATACAAAAACTTTCTATTCAAATGTGGCAGACTATATATAGCCCAAGACAATATGAGGTGGGAGTGTGAAAATATCATTAAAAGGGAAGTGCCTCGAAGAAGGACGGAGGCACTACGCCCCATTTCACACAAACTTGTGCTGCAAATTACAGATTCAGCCTTCCATCCAAGGACATGTTTAAACAAAATATTTCAATAAGAAATTTAACCAAGTTTATAGACTATATAAACTCTTAAGCACTATCAGTTTGGATATAAAGCAAGGAATGAAAAAGCGTTCTCTCACTGAACCCACTGCTCAAGTTACTGGGGAATAAATTTGGGCACTACTGGAAGCCTTTGGACCGGAAACAGTGTCAGCAGAAGTTCATTATTTATATCTAACACACAAGCCACAGGCTTACCCCCACCTCGTTGGTGTTTGTACATGTAAGTCTTCAGGGCGATGTCTGTGATTCACTGAATCGCCATCTTGGTGTCAAAAGAATAGATCCTGGTTGCATTCCTAAAAAAGCAGTATTTCCCAAATTTTACTTTTCTGTAGATGTTGACTTTACAATGAAAGGAACACAAGGCTGTGAACATCGATAGGTCAGGGAAAGAACTGAATTTTGAGGAAACAGTGAAAATATGTCAGTAAAAACTGTAGAAATGCCATTTAAGAATTTTATATGGAAGGTAACGTAGTATAGTGGAAAGAGCACAGGTTTGAGTCAGACCTACTTAAGTTCAAATGCTGTGTGACCTTGGGTGTATTATTTGACCACTCAGAGTCAGTTTTCTCATCAATATGACAGGGTATTAACACCAGCCCCAGAGGGACACACAGTTCCATTATAATGATAGATGTTGTTTTTGTTGTTACTATGGCCATCATCTTGCCTACAATATAAGAGCTACAGAAGTGTGGTCCACCCCTCAGCAGGTAGTCTAGACAGTGGGACTGCTCCAGTGTCCCTCGACTCTTTTGCTCTAACTGGTCGTGTTCTGCCCTCACATCTGAGTGCTATATGGCAACTGAATTTTCACTCCAAACTAGCTGCCCTTAACACAGTGCCCGCTTTGGACCCAGTCTGGGCTTGCCCTGGAGGAACGGAGAGAAATGAGACTTATGGAGCTCACGGTCACTCTAGGAAGAGACAGGAAACAGGTCACTTACTGTGATGCAGTTGAGAGGGGGTTTCAAGTACAGCCAGAGTGTGGAAGGGAAAACTTCACGAGGTTAGAAAGCACTTTCTGGAAAAGGATTAGTCAGAAGAGTGTCTAGATGTTAACACTGGCTCCTTTTTCCTCAGTGTCCCAGCAGATGCCTTTATTCAGCCCCTGCAGCCTTATCACTTCCCCACCTCTTCCTTCCCTTAGTGAGAGGGCCTTCTTCAGATCCCATTATGTCTTCAAGAGTCTTGCTCACAGAATACTTACAAATTAGATGAAAACTGAAACCTAGGGTACCCTAGTAAAGAGTGGTAGTGATGCAGGACTTGAGTGACTTGACAAGACTATGTAGGGGCCATGGGAGAGTCACTTGTCTTACAGGGTTTTTGGTTGGTCACACAGGGTCTTGGGTGTCTTGCCCATTGTTGGAACTTATCATGCACTCACTGTTCTAGCTCTTGGTCAGGCGTCAATAGATTGCTGTGAGAGAAAGTCTCCCCACCCCAACCATGGAGCCCTTGACTTGGTGGGTTTGCCTGGAAGAATGTTTATGGTGACAGGTGCCACGTAATACAAATCCCCCAGAAATTTCCTCCCCTCTCAACTAGACCTTAGATATCCTCCACATGCTATTTCCAGAAGGACCTCACTTCCCTTCTTCCCTCCTCTTTCCTCTCCTACTCCCCCCTCTCAGTTACAGAGTAAAGCCTCTGAATAGCTGGAGCCCCTCTCGTTCCAGGCTACTAATGCCGGTTGATGGATGGAACTTGACACAACCACATTTCTTATGGTTGTTGTCCCACCTTTTTATCTAAGATTATTGCTCTACCTATGCTTTTCATAAACTGGGATTCTAACATCCCTCATGGTGAGTGGCTTCATGCCATTTTAGGAAATGAATAATCACCGTAGCTTTGGGTATGGGAGGGAGGCAGCCAGGACTAAGGATGTAGCACAAATCCCATTGCTGGTTCCAGGGGCAAAAATCACCCCCTCTGCACACCCTCAACATAGTCACATTGGTCACATATTATAAAATGATATAGTACAATGTGGTTAAATACATCACTGATTTGCCAATAATAGGTATTGGTGTGTAAGTCTAACTGGCGGTGCAGCCGCCTGAGGTATTGATTTTGCTGTCTAATGGTTGAGAGAGATGTTATCTTGATTAATTAGAAGTCAAAAACAGATGCATCATCTGTTAGATCTCTTGTGGAATTCACCTGAAAAAAATTCTACATGTGTCTCAAAATGTTGGAAATCTAAAAGGACAGGGTGAGAGGGAGCAAACCACCCCTTCCACTATCTGTCCCGAGTGAAATAATGTCTGTGAGTACTGGGCAAGCTGGTGTGAGCTTATCGACAAAAAGGAAAGGGGATGCCCATCTTTCTCTTCTCTCCAACTGCAGCCTTAAAGTTCAGAAATTAGAAAGAGAAAGATTACTGAATACAGAGCTTTCCCTGGAGCTAAGTACTGCAGCCTTTCTGACCTTGGTTAGGTAAAACAATGCCCTTGCCCTGGCTCCAAAATGGTCAGGAATGGGATTTCCTCTGCAAAAGGCATTTTGGGAGAACCCAGAGGATAATTTTTCAGAAACCATGGATAGGGTGCTAAGTAATATTATTTTAAAGATGAAAAACTTATGCATATCATCTGCACAACTGCTAAAGTTCAGTCAAAGGATGCTTTTGCAGAAAATTCAAAGGCGTTTAAGAAAGAGAACTATTGCTTGGGACATCTAATGAAATTTTTTTAAAACTTGTTACAATCCATACAGCATGATAAGTCATAATATAACACAAAGCTATAATGAGTCTGGTTTTCTTTTTGATTTGTGAGCTAAGTTTATACAACAATCTCTATTGTTAGGTGGTGGTTGTTTTTCTATATTTTTCATTATTTTCTAAAACTTTTCTTCATTTTTCAACTTGAACACTTCCTGTATCAATGAAGCTGACAGTATATGTACCATGGCAAGAAGCTGAGTTATGAGCACCCCTGGAAAATATCCTGAACTCTGTGTCGAAATGTAACTGCTCTGCCATTTATGAATCATTTGACACTGGGAAAATGATATGGCATTTCTAAGCCTTAGCATCTTATTTGATGTCACTGATTTATTCTACAAATATTTATTAAGAAATATTTACTGAAGTGAAGAGAATACAGTGATAACTAAAGACACCTGGTTTCCCACCCTTATTGGAGCTTAACTTGCAGCTGTGCCTTTCTAAATGGGATAATTTAATGCATGTAAAACAACCTTGGAGTCTGTGATCTGTTTACTAACTGTAAAAGACAATGGATGTATTTATTGTAAGTGGTGGATGACCTCAGTCTTCCTCAGGCCTAAGCTTAATTAAGCCTTCCTACGTCATGTTACAAATGTTTATTTGTAAGTCTAAGCCACAGGTTTGAAAGACTGTTTGCCAAGTTCACTTTTTATTTTAAAGGACATTTTCCCAGTTAGAAGTTTTTACCTGCAGAGAGCAGGTGCCTGCATCAAGGTCACCTTGCCGGTGGAGAGTCTCCGGAGGCCGCACGCTCCTACAGCTTGACCGAGAAACTATTTTTCTTGCCAAGTGTCAGGACGCTTCTACTTCCCTAAATGCTTCCCCAATCTCTTTGCTACTCCTCAATTTCCACTTTAGCAAGACAAAATCAAACAGGATCTTGGCTTGAAGTTAATTTGTCCATTTAAGTGACAGTTCCTGAGTTTCCACTTTGGGCCAGGCTCCATGCCATGCGTCAGGGAACAGACTTGCACTCTTCTGCTCCTGAGCTCACCAACTTAGCAGAAGGTCCTTAGAAATATCATAATTTTGTGTTTTTGTGGAACTTTTGAGGGAGAAGCACAGAAATGAACCCTTGGCTGCCTGGGGATAGGGTGGGGACTTGCGTAATAATCCTCCTCCCCGTCTACTTATTTCAGTAGCTCTGCACACACAGTGAAAAAAAAAATGACCCAAGGAAGCTGCCCCCAGCACCACACAATTTAGGCAGAGAGTGCTTAAAAGGAACCAATTTTTAAAGCTTCATGTTAATATTATGTAGGTTTTTCCAAAGAGTTTACCAGGAAAAAAATAGAGAGAGTATAAAATGTCCAGTTTAGCTATTCAATTGTCCCCTTCCTCCTGATGGGGAAAAAAAAACTTCATAAAGGGAACTCCGACCCACTGAAATTATACACTGAAAATAAGAAGTACATATTCCTCCTAGAGAGGCCAACACATGCATCAGAAGTACTCCCAGGCAGGCTGAGGAGCCCTTTGCTGAAACTTTTCTCCTCTTACAATTCTTGGTTCTTGTACCAGCTGGACTGAAGTAATCCTCAGGAGTTACAAATATTTTGCATGCAAAATAAACCCTAAACACAAAAACAATTTACATGATTAGATCACAAAGGAACTTTTGGATGAAAGGTGGTCAGGGAAACTATCCAGCCTGCCTCCCTAAATTGGGCCGCTGCAGTGAGCATCCCCAGAATGAGCCTTACAGCAGCTGTAAAAAGTACAAAAGGCATTTCCCCAGCCTCCACAGCATCACCTGAGGCAGAGGCGGTTGATGGTTGAGAAAAGCTTGGCTAGTACACTGAGCTTGGCTCTCTCCACCCTGCTCTGACTGACAGGCCAGGCTCCGCTCATCCCTGAAAACTAGCATCAGGGAATGACATACAGTTTGATAACATAAGATGCTTAGGTTTTTTGGCTCAAGTGAGATGTTCAGAGCTAATAGCCCTGTGAGCTGAGTTTTAGCTGTGATCTGCACCTTGAGATATCCGTTATGTCTGGCTCAGGAAAAAGGGAAAAGAATGAGAGCTTATTTCTAGAAAGGTTTCCGATGAGCAGCATTTGTCATTGAAGGGGAAGATGGGTATAATTAGCTTGTCAGTCTAGTTTGGGCTGAGCAGGCTGTCTCTGCTAAGAAAGATGGACTAACTGCCAGGGCCACTGACAGGCAGTCGATAGCGCAGCAATTAATGTCATAAATAATTCCAGAACCAATTACATCAAAATGGACTCGGAGCTTTAAAAAGGTACAGAATTCTCTTATTCTTCCTGCTAACAGCAAGAAACAGCTTTCATTTTTCTCTGTAATTACTTTTCATCGTATATAGCAATACAGCTGAGCTTTTCTGTCCATATTTAAGCCCTGTCTCTCTCCCAGCCTCTTCCCCCACTGCCAGTCTCCCTCCTTCACCCCACAGGACAAGGCTGTTAAAGTCGATCTTCCCTGCCAGAGCAGTGGGGTGAATGCATAATCTTTTAACTGGGCTGTTGCTGGAGAACTCCAGCTACACCTAAATGATTAAGAGCCAAGTTTTAGCAAATGTCATGGACAATGACAGCAGAGTGCCCCAAACAATGGCATTTGGAAATGAAGACATTTGTGAAATAAATGGATTTGTCTTATTATTTTAAAGGTTGCTGCGACTTTGCTTTCACTGAATTTATTGATTTTTTTCCCCTTCCCTTTCTCCTCCTTCTTCTTCTTCCTCTTCTCCCCTCCTCCTCTGTACAATTGCCAAGCATGAACGTGAGGCCAAACTACTCCCTCCACACTGCAAACACAATTCAATACGGCTTGTGTGTGTTAATGGGCATTTTTTTTTTAAAGAAGAACTATCAGTTGCTTTAGCATAGTGTTTTGCTTAAAAGCTATTCTCTTGAGCTGTCTCAACTCTTCAGCTCGTTCTCTCTGCATTACAGTACTATGTAGATAACACAAAGGTTATTATACTCATAATGGCAACAACATACCAGATACCACTGGTGCTAATAGTCTCCCTCCCCCTTTCTTTTTAGCCCCATCAGTTGCTTCCATGGCTGGTACAGAGAAAAGAGAGGATTGTGGGAAAAGAAATTATTGCAGGATTCATTCACAGCTTTGTTCCAGGCCTGACAAACATTTCCAACTTTTCAACCATGGTCGCGTTCACTCCGGAGGGACCAGGGAAAATGGCTCAGGAAGTTCCCACCGCTTCGAAACCAGAAACAGCTGTTGGTGTCGCTTGCAGTTTGCTGAGTGTGCTCCGGCGTTGAGCTCCTGCAGCTGATGGCTCTCCCTTTAGCAGTAGGTGTCACTGCGGTGAGCGGTAATTACAGGGAAGATTTTAGAGGACATGGGATAATTAGGCCAGCCTGTGCAGGCATAAACACTGACATTTACCATATTAAAAACTGGAGATGTCGGCATTTTCCTCCCTCCTAAGGCCACAACAATAGCAACCTCACCAGCAAGGATACATTTTCAAGAGAACAAAGGGTCTATGCACTTGAAGGAGTCTGACTGGGTGCCTAAGCTTAGCATTTGAAGCTGAAGGGGTTCCACTGCCCACTTGGGAAAAGATCCTGCTGAGGTCATATGGCTCCTGTTCTGCACTCTTGCTCCTCGCACTTGGACACACAGCATGCACATTCTAGGTCTGAATGGTGGAGAGGTGGTGGGGCATGATGAATGACACCACGTAGACATCACCTACCCCCTTCCACTTCAGGCTAGAGGTAGTGAGACTCTTTCAATACCCCTTCACCTGGGACCTGGGTTATTCGAAGGCAATAAATAACCCAGGTAAATTTCCTGATTCTTTGGAAAGTGACAACCAGGCAGTAAGAAGGTAGGTGACATCAAGCTCTAGTCTTAAAAACCAAAATTACCCCTCCAAGGGCTGAAGCTGCAGGAATGTTCTTCACTCTCTGTCCCAAATAGAAATGAAACAGTGCCCGAAGACAAGTTCAATGATACCTAGGTTGGCACTGAAATCTCTGGAAGGGAGCCTCTTCTTGTTACAGAACAGGGCAGGGGGCAGTAAACGACATACTGTTACCAAAAGGACCCCCTTTGTGCTCCTGGGGTCCCCCCCACCCCCTACTAGGTTTGTTTTGCTCGCCGCCAAAGGAAAGACATCTCTCAATGCCAGAGACTGGTGAAAAGGAAAGGAATTATTTATTTACAAGTTATGCAGACTTGCAGTAATGACTTAATGGCTCCTTTAAAATACTAAAGTTCTTTAGAATACCCACAAATGTACACAGTCCTACCTTCTCCCCCTGTCCACTCTAGGGTACCATGTCTCAGGAAAAGAAGTAGAAGTCCATGGTTCAGGCAGACCCTCGGTTTCGGCACCATCCGCTGTGTCACCACTGCAATCTCCAGTTAATCCAAAACCATGTGGCCCCTCCTCATGGTCCACCAGCAAGAGTCCTTTCACCCTTTTTTTTCCAGGCAAAGTCTCTCCTGCTTCCTAAGCCATGTGGCAAAAGGAGGAACCCCAAAGCCGCGTGGTCCTCTCTCTTGCCCAAGCCTAGGGGTCCCCACTCCTCCAAAGCCTCATGGTCCTGACTTTCCTTCCTGCAGTGTCTCTCCTGCATTCTTCCGAACTGCTAAGAGAGAGCTCGGCATTGCTGCTACATCTTGCTTCCCAGCTTCCTAAGCTGCGTGACAAAGGGAGCCCCAAAGCCGCGGGATTCTCCCCTCTAGCCAAAAGCCATGTGTTCCTCCCCTTTGCCCAAGCCTCTTGGTCCCGTAACACCTGGATTTAAATCCCCGAACCCATCTTCCTCTGCAGCCCCATTTCTGACTCCTTCAATAAGCTACACCTGCCAGCATTGTCGTATTCTTCCCATTTTACTGGGCTGCCATGTTAACTGTGGGCAGGTGTGGTCCCATGGAATGGAGCCAATCATCTCCAAGCTCTCACACAGGTGCTGTGAGCAGGGGGGATTGCCTCCCAGTTACATCTTGGGTGGAAGTCCCTTCTAAACCTCTGGCTCAAAGCGTGGCCACAGCTATTTAACATATCTATAAAACCAGTTAAAGGTTATAGATATGTTAAATGACCATGCCAGAGGTTAGCTGCAAAGCTTCTGCTATACAAAACAGCTCTGAATGGTCCTGCTCCAGGAGTCCCATACCCCCAGTTCAGACTTATGGGGGTGAGGACACCCCATATATATTTCTAATATTTCCTGGACACCTTGAGTTCTGGACCCCATTACAAATCCCCATTTCCCCCCACCCCTTGGCTGCACCCTGTTACATTCTGAAGGGCACCAGCCTGCTGCAAATACAAGGCTATCAAACCAGAGGACCTGAGGTTGAATCCCAGTCTGGCATTTTCCTATTAAACTGCCCCGGGTAACTCAAATCCACAGTTTTCCCTTTTAAGAGATGTATACATAAAACTATCTAGCTCCTAGGGTTATTGTAAGGATAAAATAAATATAGACATTTAAAACATTGAACACACAAGAAGAGTTTGATAAAATGATACATAAAAGTGGTAGGAGGGGGTAGGATCAAGGGTAGGAAATGGGGATGGCTGGGGTGGGGAGAGTGAGGGGGAAATGGAGATAACTGTACTTGAACAACTATAAAAAATGTTCAATTAAAAAAAGTGGTAGAAGGGTCCCGGTTCGATTCCCAGTCAGGGCACATGCCTGGGTTGTGGGCCAGGTCCCCAGTGAGGGCCATGTGAGAGGCAACCATACATTGCTGTTTCTCTCCCTCTCTTTCTCCCTCCCTTCCCCTCTCTCGAAAAATAAATAAATAAATAAAAATCTTTTTTAAAAAGTGGTAGAAAGAATTTGATAAAATTATAAAATTCTTTATGATGGCAAAAGTTCATTTGTCCCAAATAGGGAACTTCATTGGAGGTTGATTTCCCCAAAGAAGAAAGAAAGGCCAAGTCCGAATTTTCTATGCTTGGAAAAGATAGCAATGACTAAATGACAGACCCTGGGTACTTCCAGAATACAAGACCTGGAGAGATGTTTGTGCCTGAAAATAAAGTGGTGGGAATCAGTTCTCACATTTGCTCCCTCACCAACCCTGCAAGTGTAGGGGAGGGCTTTCTCTGGGATGAGACTATACTCTAACCTTTTGGATAGAAAATTTTCAGTATGGTCTAGGTCCTAAACATGGAAGCCTCCATGGTCTACCCATATTTTACTTCTCTACAGGGAGGACACAGGGCCTGCATCCATTGACATGGGTTGCTGGGAATAGGGTCCTGGGGCCCTGTGGTCTGGGAAAGGAAGACAGAGGGGACCCATGGAAAGAGCTGGAAGCCAGATTCCAGGTGACTATGTGCTAATCCTGGACAAATTACTCCAACTATCTAAACTTGAACTTTCTCACTTATAAATGAGAGAAAATAATTCACCTCTATCCACCAGTGCTGTGGGAGGAATAAATAAGCCAGCTTGGGTAAAACGCCTGCCTGCTAGATACTAAAATGTTGCCGCTTCCTTTTTATATTCCCTTTCTCGTCTCCTGTCCTCCTTCACAAGGAGTTTATGAGTATCTGATGTCAAATGGCATCAGATAAATATGAATACTTTCTTGTTATTTTCATGATATTCTAAGCAGCTTTCTGGATGTGGTTATTCCCCTCTCCAAGATATCAGGCCCTGAGTTCATTGTTTTGACTCAGGAAGCAAGCAAACTTCTACAAGGTCAGGAGCAAGCAAGCTGAACTAGAGATAGACACTGTTCTATCAGCTGTATTTTGAAACCAAAAAATACGCCCAATAAATTTATTTCACCTATTTCTTGGTATAAAAGTCAACCTAAACTCTTAGGCTTTGGACACATACAGATTTGGATTTTCAGAAGATTTCTGTGGTTTGTGAATGAGTAGGACCACATATTTTAGATAGCGAATATCTTGGACAGTTTGGCCTCACCAGAGATATGCATCCCCACAGCAGAACCGAGAGGATGGTCTAACAGAGATCTGTACCAAGCAAAAGTTGATTTAAACTATGAGAGTCAAGGCAAGATTGGTGGTTAAGCCAACAAGAGCAGGTGACATATGAGCAGCTTTCAGGGCCAAGATAGTCTTTTCGGATGGTGTCTGAGATGGCCCCAGAGCCATGTTCCTGTGGGCCTCCTCGTTCTGCTAAGATTTTTTTTCTGCTCTTTAGGATTTTGGGCGACCATTTGTTTAATTTCCTTGACTCTAAAGGAGCTAGATTCTTATATACCTTTTAGATATTACGGATTGTTGAATAAGCCATTGATTTTGAAGTTGAACAAACCTAGGTTCAAATTCCAGTCCTACTACTTCTTTGCTATACAACTTTGAACAAAACAATAGATCTTAGTTTTGCTTTTTCTTTTATTTTTTTCTTTCCTGTTTGGTCTCCTTAGTATAATGGGTATAGTGATACCTACTTCATAAGGTTGTAGGGTGAATTATATAACATTCAAAAGGTAATCATGATAATAGTTATAGTAGTAAAAGTAATAGTTGTAGAGTAGTAGTAATAATAATAATAGAAGATATTATATTTTTCACTCTCACTCAAGTCACAGTTAAAATGATCATAACTGGATTTCCAATCTACTTTTTTTTTTACTTTAATTCCTCTTTGAAAAAAACTGTAGAACATGCATAAAGCACTGGGCACACAATAATCTGTTTCCTTACTCTTGAACTGGATGACAGTCCTAGATCTTCTAATTGAATTTTGGATTCATCTGAGACATCTGGATCCTATGTGTGCTCTCTTTGTTCCCAGGCTTTTCCAGAGTAGGGGGGCAGAGATGGAATTTTAACATCAGTGCCAACTTCCGGCTCTCTCTGCTTGGAGGATTAGGAAATGAGTTTGGTGAGATGATGTCTGTGGAGGCCCTGAAGATGCATAGAGGTGGGTGGAAAACTTAAGGCCTGGGGACAGAGATGCTGTAGAATATTGGACATTTTCCAAACTCTTCAATTTTTTTTTTATTTTCTGTGAAATTCAGAAAGTCCCCAGAGCCTATTCCCACCCCCACCTCAGCCAGTATCTCTCTTTTTCCTCATCTTCCTGGTCTGCTCCCACTGTTAAGTCCCCTGCTAGTGAAGGAGGTATTTCTTGCTGTATTCTGAAGTCACTTCATCCCATTCGATTGTGAATCCAAGAAGGGTAGGAACTTTTAGTGATTTTGTTTGTCAAGGTGTCTCTACCTCCTGGCACAGTGAATGGAACATGAAAACTATTCAGTAAACATTCATTGAAGGAATTAATAACTTTGATTTAACTAGAGCCCTTTGAAATTTTGGGCGCTCAAAAGCCTCTTTTCTCAGAATATAGAAAATAAAATTTTCAATAGAAAACAAACTTCAACCTCTATAATTTCAGGTTAAATTTAATTATCTCAAATCACCAACCTCTATTCCTATCAGAAGCAATTCAAGTGCCTCTAACCGTTAAGCTTACTATAAGCTCAGCATGATGGCTGACTTAATACTACTTTATACGGAAAAATAGAAAGAAAGAATAGGAAAAGGGAAGATAAATATTTCATTTCCTTTTGTTGTTTTGAAACTCATTTCTCTACATTGTATGTCATATCTATTCTGAATTTTGAAGACAATAGAAAAACATTGTCAATATCTCTTTGAATATAGATTCTTTCATCAAAGATTTGTGTCATCTATAATATTGATAAGTATGGTGACTTCATCGTCATCATTCAAGTCTTCATACAAAAAAAAATATCAACAAAACCAGTATGAAAAATTATCTTTTTCTATCATCTAAGATATAACACAATAATTTTTTAAATTACTTTATTGTTGTTCAATTACAGTTGTCCGCATTTCCCCCCCTCAACCTCCCCCACCCCAGCCAAAACCACCTCCCTCCCTTGCTTTTGTCCATCAGCGCCAACTTCCAGCTCTCTCTGCTCGGAGGATTCCACCCCTCCCCTTGGTTTTGTCCATGTGTCCTTTACAGTAGTTCCTGAAAAACCTTCCCCCCACTGTCCCCTCCCTCCTCCCCTCTGGCTATTGTCAGATTGTTCTTAATTTCAATGGCCCTGGTTATATTTTGCTTGCTTATTTGTTTTGTTGATTAGGTTCCACTTAAAGGTGAGATCATATGGTATTTGTCCCTCACCACCTGGCTTATTTCACTTAGCATAATGCTCTCCAGTTTCATCCATGTTGTCACAAAGGGTAGGAGCTCCTTCTTTCTCTCTGTTGTGTAGAATTTCATTGTGTAAATGTGCTGTAGTTTTTTGACCCACTCATGTACTGATGGGCACTTAGGTTGCTTCCAGCACTTGTCTATTGTAAATTGTGCTTATATGAACATTGGGATGCACAGGTTCTTTTGGATTGGTGTTTCAGGGCTCTTAGGGTATAATCCCAGGAGTGGAATTGCTGGGTCAAAAGGCAGTTCCATTTTTAGTTTTCTGAGGAAGCTCCATACTGTTTTTGATAGTGTCTGCACCAGTCTGCATTCCCATCAACAGTGCACTAGTGTTCCCTTTTCTCCACATCCTCTCCAACACTTGTTTGTTGATTTGTTTACAATGGCCATTCTGACCAATGATAACACAACAATTTTTACACACATAACTACATTAAATATAAATATTGACATACTGTGCTTGCTGACTAGACAAAAATCCAATTCTGTGGTATTATTATATATTTTAGATGGTAAATTTCCCCTTGTCAACATCACTATACATAAATAATCTCATAATAGTCAAGCATAAATAAATTTCCTTCTCTTCTAACAGAGTCAGCTCTCTAAATGGACACCCTAGAGTGATAGTTGAATTTATTAAGAAATGAAAATACCCTCAGGAGCAGCTTCCAAGAGCAAGAGATAGAATATCATTAAGTAATGCCTGTCATGATGTGTGTGTGTGTGGCAAAGAAGGAAGACAACCCCACTTTGAGCCCATCATTGATGAACAGAATTCTGGGCTTCCAAACAGTTTCTCTTCCAACGTCTTACTTGACTTGACTATACTGCTGTTCTCAGATTTCATCCTGATTTGAACATATATTTTCAAGACATAAGAGGACATCTCAAAAACTGAATTTAGAATTTTTTTTAATTTCTTATACTCAAAAAACTGTGGCCAGGTTTGAAAAGTAAAAGAGAATCATTTAGTTGAAAAATTTGTGAAAAGGAGTGCATACACAGGGTAGAACAAAATTATTTTCTTCTGGTCTTGTAGTGTGCAGATATTTTAGATTCCTCATGACGTCGTATGAACTCTTAACCCAGCAGTGTCTGAAGCCAGTCATCTGAGTCAATAAATTGACTTGAACTGTGTTTCTGTCACTTGCAGCTGAAAAAGACCAAATACAGTATCAAACAGTTCCTTTACATCATCTATCTTACTTCTTTTCTCTTTCCTTGCTCAACTCAAGGGAATTTCTCACTCTTTAACACCCTTAGGGCATTAACAATCTCATTTATCAGCATTTCATACTTTATAATATTGATTTTTAATGCATACCCTTGCTTTTTATCAGTAAATTACAAATTCATGGAAAGGAAGATCATACACTTCTTGGAATTACTCCTAGCAGAATTTCCTTGCTTGAACACAGTAGGTTCTTAGCATTTGGAAATAAAGATTAATGGCAGATTCATGGAAAAGTTCACATTTCAAATGGTTAATAAAGTCTTCATTCATCAGTTTATTCATCAAATATTTACTAGATATTTCTATATATTTGACACTCTGATAATGAAATCTGCCTGAACATATATGTGTTCTTTTCCAGAATTGCCAGATACCTGGCATAGTTTCATGGAGCAAGTAAGAGAAGGAGGAGACTTTGAAAGAACCAGTTTTGGTATAACTTTACATTCAAATACAACATACAGCTCAGCCTATTGGAGAAAATACAGCTGAGAATTCCCTATGTTTAATATCTGTCATTAAAATGACAGCAATAAAGTCTAAAACCCAAAAAGGGGAAATCATCTGGGTCCTTATAGATTGTCACAGCCAAGAGCAATAAAAACTAAATCAATCACAGATCGTGGCAATAGATAATTTAGCTAGTACTGGAAATTAAATGAAAGGACATTTCCAGCACTCAGCCCACATTGTGGGAGGATGAACATGCCCTCAGAATTCAGATGGGCTCGTTGAACAGTGTAGGGTGAAAATAGAGGGAAGAGGAAAATTATTTAAATGAGATTTAAATTGCTTTGTTTCATTATTCCTCTGAAGGTTGCCTTTGTTATTACTTTGCAATATTTAGCCATCAACATTTCTGACACACCATGGGTTTCCTGGCATTCTCATTCTTGTTCAAGGGGAGAAAAGGTGGCTTTCTTGAGAGTGGCATGTAGTCTGGGCAGCTGGAGCCCCATTACCAGCTTATTTCTAGGGTTAGTTTTGGAGAAGGACTTTTTTGACCAGAGGCAAATGTGGAGAGGAACACAGAGCATCCCCAGAAGCCTGGAGGTTTGTTCTAGGCCCGTTTCTGCTGCTATCAATTACAGATCAATGAATCAGGCCTTCAGAATTCTCATTGGCAAAGGGAAAAGATTAGATTCAATCACCTCTCAGATCTTGTCTAGTGCTAAGACTCTGGGATTCTATTATAAACGATTGGGATGAAGAACAGAGTCCCAGTCATGGCCTTGACCTGCATGAGTTTGGCTGCTAGAATTAATAAATGCCCTGAATGCAGTAACTCCTTTCCTGTTTCCCACCCCCAGCAAACATTATATCTAAAATTAATGCATGAATGAATGACCAATGGGCAGTCTTTCATTCTTTGTGGATTGGATCTAGTTCACTGAAATCTTCGCAGTGAGGGATAAATTTTCTTATTTCAAATACAATATTGCCTTCTCTTTTGGGCTGATGTATGGGGAATCACTGGATCCATTACCAACATTTGCCTTTCTGAAGAAAACTGACTTGTGTTTAGTTCTTGTTTGGGGGCTGTCCACTGGATGTTAAGCCACCTTCTCTGACCCTTGTCCACATAAGCCCTTCTTTTAGCATTATAATGTATGGGAAAGAGGATTCGTGCTACTTTTAGAAGTGGGTAGGGCAGAGGAGTATTAAAACAACCTGTGCAGACACTAAAGGTAATATTTTAAGGAACAAAACCTCTGTCTCCTCCTATTGGCCTGAAGAGTTGAGGTAGCCCAGGTAACTTAAATGTGAGTGAATGGCCTTAAACATAAAATGTACTACTACCTGTAAGGTTGGAAGTTTACGTGGTAATGGACTGTGACAACAACAAGGAGGGAAACAAAGACAGATTACAAGAGTGGTTGGGAAGGCTGCTTGTCAGCTGACCACGGTATGTGCGAGGCAATTCTGAAGACTTAGAGAAATGTCTGCGTTTCAAAGTAAGTGATATTTAGTGAACTATTGCTAAAGGGCCATTGATAGCCTTTTGGAAGGAGCATAGTTTGGGAAGAGACAAGGCAGAGTCGCAGACATTCCAATTTTCATCTCTGGCTCCAGGTTGTGACATGTTTCTGACAGCCAGCTGCTTTCTGTTCTTTCACGACCCCATTTCTCTATCAACCTGCACTATTCTTTTTTCCTTTTTACTCCCATGTCAAGTCCTTTTTTTAAACATGAAGATTTGTCACCTGTTCTCAGTAATCTCTTCATCATCTATTCACAAAACTTACAATAATGATGAACACTTGGTGAGTCCACCAGCCTCAGTGCTAGGCACATTGTATGTATTACCTCAATCAATTCACCCTCTCAACTGTCTCAAGAAAAAGCTACACTTATTATCTTCATTTTTAAAATGAGAAAGCTGAGGATTAAAGAGATTAAGTCCACTTGCCCAGTGGAGCTGAGACTCAAACTCATGCATAGTACATCTGGGTATATGACTTGAACCCACTACACAATACCGCATTATCTCTACAGTAACAGCTAGAACTAGCCCTGTAGAAACAATTATTCATTTGTTGCTTTTTACATAGTTTTTATTTCTGTATCATTGTAATGTTATTTAGATTTTCTTTTTTTTTTTTTGCCTATGGCTCTAAGCTCCTAGAGACCAAGTTTCGTGCCCCATCCTTCTTGCTACCTTCCTCCTTTGTCACCACTAGCCTACAACCGATACTAGCATGGTAGGTCTCTTCAAGCCCACTATACCCTTTGAACCCTGACTAACTGCTCATCCAAAACCAGTTTGCTTCAGAGTCGTCCTTTTGTCTACCTCCTTCTCTCTGTCAAACTGCAAGAATCCCAAGAGGCAATGTGAAGCGATTAGTCCCCGTGAATACACACAACCTCAGTGCAGCTGGGCTGCAAAGCCAGTTTATTATCTTAAGAAGAGGATCTGGTTTAGCCTGAGTTTACATCTCATCTGCCTCCCATTCATTAGATGGGCTCCAGGTCTCAGCTTACATTGCGTAAACTCCACTGGTATGTATACAATGCCAGCAATATGAAGGAGGCTAACATGTGTTGAATACATCTACTGCATCTGAGGTCTCTGAAGGTCACTCACTAAAGTAATATATGGTGCTAGTGTTGGTGGCTGAAGGTCAAGTCATCTTGCTTTTCATAATGCATAAACCTGAAACTCACTCAGACACCAATCATATGACCTAAACCTTGGAACAAATATTTTACTAAGTAAATCAGAGAGCATGCTGGCATTTCTATTAACCTTCAATGCACTGCTGACAGAAAATGAATAATGATAAATAATAACTCAAGCCTGTAAATCATGTTTAGCATCAGAAGCAAGAAAAAATGCTCGTGTGTGCTACCATCTGTTAGGAAGAGAACAGCAGGGACTAGAGGAGAGAGGTGGAAGAAGGGAGAGCTTGCTGCCATTGGCTGGGGTAAGCACCTTTTGGATTTAATAAACTGAGAAAGGGTAAGCCACCTCTAAGCAAGATTGATGGAGTAAGGAAAACCCCCTTTCCTCTCATCTCCTGTTTGATGGACATCAGTTTCTGGCTTTGATCTGCCAATCTTCGGTGTTTCCCTTTTTCCTCATTTTTTGCCTCATTAAATCTGTTTCCACTGTGCCCACTGGGTTTCAGGGTCATATATAAAGGAGTCCTCTAACTAAGAAAAACCTTCTTGGGGACCTACGTCTCCTCCCTCCACCCTCTACTAGTAGCACTCAGTTTTCATTGTCCTATAGGCAGGAATGGCAGCCTGAAGATCTATGCCTTCTCATAAACATCTCTGTGGAGGGAGGTCCCAGGCAGAAAGGCCTTCAGCCTTTTGGCACAGAATAACTCACTGCGATTCCAAACAATTTCACAAAATAGAAATGTGACTATCATCAGATCACCAAGGTGTGTGAGATGTGAGGTCTCCAATGAAAAGTTCCCCTTGTAAGGAACCCCCATCCATCCTGGTCAGAAGGAGTTTACCCTTTGTCGGTCAGTTTATTGAATCCGAAAGTGCCTACCCCAGCCAATGGCTTCTAGCAGCATCTCTTCCTGGGGTTGTGGACATGTGTTTGCTTTTCTATCCTCTCTCTCCTCCTTCTTTTAGTGAGGCCAACATTTGCCAAGTTGGCATTGCCTTCAGGTGCATTTTAGCCAAGAAACAGACAAAAGCAAGTTCTATGGTTACATTTTTTGGAATAAAAGTTCATCCCATTTTTTTTTTCACTAATTTTGTGAGCACCCGAAGTGCCAAAGCAGTTCAGGTCCCCAATTCATTGAAAAGTGTGACTTGAGGTCACACTGACCATTTCTTTTTTCCAGATGACTCCAGTTTGTCCAGTCAACAGGCTGCTCAAGAGGAAGCCAGGACTGTCAACAGGCTTTCCATCTCAGAGTCTGTGTCTGTTTCTCCATGAGACATGGGGGACAACTGTCCCTGAAAGTATGCCAGTTCATTATGTTGAACGGATATTGTTGTGTAGCCCTTAGGGTTCTGTCCATGCTGGCTGCTCTGTGACGATGTGTTCTTCTCTTCGGGAATTATATAATCAGAGAGAGAATGCATTCTTTTTATCATTTGAAACATGAGTCTTTTTTGAATGCCAGTAATTTAAAGTCATTCTGTACCCCTTGAGATCAGAGCTATGCTAAGTGATGATAAACTAGATATTGTAAATGGAAGAAAAGTAGTTCTAACTGCTTGCAGAAATTTGGTTTTCTTTACTGGCTGTTGGATCCATTTCCAAATTTGGATTTGGGGCCTCATTCAAAGAATTAGAAGGGAAATGAAGCCAAAGAGCATTGAGTTTACAATGGGAAAATTACTATGAGGTCCCCACTAGACTGAGTAACCATGACATTTCCTTCTGGGCCTCAGTTTTCCTACTATAAATTGTCTAACCTAGTGAATTTCCTTCTCATCAGCTTCATCTCCTCCCTTTCTCTTTATTTCTTTACCTTCCCCACTTTTTTAATTAGAGGGGAAATAGATGAAAGAAAAAATGAAAGGAAAAGCAGAAAATTAGCATTTTCTTGGCTGCACATTTCATTTATTAATATTGCAATTTGAGGTAATGAAATTCACAAAATGCTAAAGGTTTAAGGTTAGCTTGGTGGGGTGAACTCCATCACATGGTATATGGCTTGAATTTCAAGGTGAGGTTCATTATGCAGAATGCACAATGTGGGCAAGCTAACAATGCCATAAACCCTTCAGTTTTGCATTTTTGACTTTAATGTTGCATTAGTGTAGGTTTTGGGTTTTAATATGCTGTATAAATATGGAATACATATTTGTAAGTGCAGGTGCCAGGGAGGGGAGGATTTTTCTGTTTTAAATCTCTGGCTTTGAAAGCCCAACCCTATTTGCTGTCTGGTTGACTATGTTAGAAAGTAGGTGGGAAAAAGTAGGGCAGGGTGAGTTAACTAGGAACAATCCTCATTTATGCCCAAATCCATTATCAAAGGCAGAGGCTTGCTTTCAACCTCACTGCAGTTTGTGGAGGATTTAGTAACGGAAACCAAAGGCTCCTGGGAGGGAAGCATCAAGATAAAGGAAAGATTTTGCTTGGCTCATCCCTGGCACCTGCCCAGGCCAGAGCTTCCTCTGGTTCCGCTGATGGTCAGTGTCAGCTCCCTCCCTTGTTGTCTCTCCGATTAATGATGTTGCTCACCCTAAGTGGTAGGTGGAAGTCTCTAGGCAACAGAAAAGATGAGAATAGCTATACAGTTTATCTCTAGCAGAGGACATGGCAAATTCACTGCACCTAATATGGAGAGTCAGTGAGCTTGGGAAGGATGCCCTTTGGAGATAATGTTGCATCCTCACTGCCAAGGACTTTCCGGGCACCCAGCCTGCCTGACAAGATGCTCTCCATTGTCAGAGACAGCAAAGGAGCCACACTTTTCTCCCTTCAGAGTCATCACTGCCAGCCTCAGCACTCAAGGCTGTCTGATGGGCAGCCCTTTTCCACTGGCTGGGCTCCTGAAGTTCTTCCCAGTGGTCATGGACTGAGATGGGAAAGGGATTGATATCATAGGAGAGACTAATATTGTTGGAAAGGCAGATTTGGGAAAGAAAGGCAACATCTAACTTCTAGAACTCAAAGTGAAGATGCTTTAGACCCCAGGAGTTCACTTGTGAACTATTATGCAGGGCTCACAAAGCTGCCCCAGCACCGTCTGATCCCCCATGGTGACAGCATCTCTGCATCTCAGAATCACACAGGTCTGGAGCCAAGGGAGACTCTTCGAGGTAACACAACACTTCTCAGTTCTTTTTTCCACTAAAATGCCATAACTTTAAGACATGCACTTCTGTTAAAGAGCATGGTACTTTCTACCCTGCCTTGAAATTATTGATATAATCTCCTATTTCTTCTTCTTTCCAGTGAGGTAAGACTTTGTCACATCATATTCAAACCACTTGAGGATCTACCATGTACCAGGCCCCATGATAACTACAGTGTCCATATAGACAATGGCACCTGCCCTTACAATGCTCACCACCTGGTGAGGAAGGGTACTATGTGAATGAGCAGTGTTCACTTATTGGGACAGGTGCTGTGATAAATAAGCATACACATAAGGAAGGGAGCATTCTCTCTGCCTCAGGGAACAGAGGGTGTAGGAAAATGAAAATTCATACAGGTAATGTCAAATAGTTTGGTATGACTGTTACTTAGGACGAAAGGGTAATCTCAGTTGAGGTGAGATTGGAAAGTAGATTAAAGCTAGAAGGTCATGGGCATTTTAGGTCTTTGCCTAAAACTGCACAGTAACTCCTGGTGATGCCAGGGCTGGACCTAGAGGCCCGAGAGGATCCATTTCTGACGAAAGTCTTCATGAGATCGAACTGGGCCCTTCTAACATCTGAAGCTAAGCCAGGAAATCTATACTGTAGTTAGAAGAGTTATATAATAGGTTATCTGTGGTCTAAAGTCTCCCTCTTCCCGAAATAATTTTCTATATCTTAAAACTCAACATTTCCCCCGTCCATATTATTCATGTGAGTTCAGGCATGGTATCCTAAAGGCATATATGTTAAGCTCCAAATAATTTACCTGGTAAAGACAGTATGTTCTAATGTAATTTGTCATGAGAACCTCCATAGGACAACTGCCACCACCACAAATGTATCAGATTACACACATGTGTCTTGTGGCATCTGGGGCAACTAGAAGATATTAACCCCATGATAGGATGAGAGAAGCCCTCTTAAAAGTGGAAATTTAGTTCTAGAAGCAAAAATTGCTCTCTATCCTGGCCTGGCATATTGGAGGTGCTGTCACAGCTCTTCTTTCCCAACTCAGGACTGGGACCTTCACTAAACCACCCTAGGGAGTGTGTTTGTGTGCATGTGTTTGAATAGGAAGGAAATTATACCCCCAGTGCTGGGATACAGAGGTGCTAGGTGATACATTAGCATCCTGATCTGACATGACTGTAAGAAAAATTATCTGTGACCCAAATGGGGCCACTGTAAGGGTGATTTATCTTCTTACTTGGCTTAGGTTGTACTCTCCCTTGAGAAGGCCATGCCAATTAAGCAAAAAAATAAGGCAAATTGTGTGTGTTGTGGTGGCTGGTGTTGACTGCTCCCCTGGAGAGACCTACACATTTATTTTTTCATTGTACCCTTATTTGTAACCAGTTCCAAAACGGAAAGCTCAGCAGTTTATCTCCTTAATGTCTTATTCTCTTCATCCACTTTTATCCAAAACAAAATTAAATCATTTAACAACGATTTTAATAAGCACTAAAAAGTGTAACGAACCAAATAATGAAGAACTCATATTATTTTCTTTATCTACTTTGTACTTAATTTATTTTGTATGTTTCCCTTGCTTCTCTCTTCCCTGAGAGTGTTTCCAACATTAGGATTATAGGTAAATGTTTCCTTTAGTTCCACTGAAAACTAGTAAAAATCCCATTTGAAAGCTGAATGGACTCCTGTCCTGACCACCCGGGACAGGACTTCAAAGCTCATGCTTATGACCCAGTGCCCTTTTGGGGACGTGATGTCAGTTAGGCTCTGGTGAATTTCCTCTCAAGCCTCAAGCCAAATGGGTCCCTTCTAGGGCTAAGCAAGCCATGCTGGTTTCCACTTCATGTGTGGGGTACAGTCGCAGTGTAAAATGTGGCCCATACTGTACTTCTCCTTGTCTGTGGTTATGATACTTGTGTGTGAGGGCCCAGACTAGGATCTGGCTAAAGCAATGGGATCCAAAGCCCAAAGTCCAGGCACTCCGGGCTTCCAGGAGTTCTGCCTTGTGCCTAAGCATCACTCATCCATTCCATTCTCTATAAGATGTTTGTAACTATTCCATGGCCTAGGAAGCCTGTAGATTGCATAGAGGAATTAGGCAGGTATTCCTTCTTTACATCCGTCAGTGGGTCCTATAACAATGGCCCAGGATATAGGACCAGAAACGTAAACATGTAACTGAAAAAGTCATAGTCTAATGAACATTGTGCCTACATTCCTTATAACCCCTGGAGTGAAGTAGACAAATCAGCCTGGGGAATTTAGACTGCATGGGGAGTAGAGAATATGCACAAAAACCATCTTATGTGTTTTTTTTTCAAGTACATAGTATTTCTGTTTCCGTAAAAAATAAAATACAAGTATATTTTTAAACCCAATTCTCGGGTTTAAAAAGACATGAAGGTAAGGAGGAAGAAAGAAAAGAAGGAAGAAAGGCAGAAAGATTAAAAGAGAGAGAGAGGGAAGGCAACACATCAGGACATTTGTTTAAAAGAAAAATACATCTATTAAATGGCAACAAACATGACCCTATTTGGAATACTTTCTAGATTGAGATCAAGGGCAAGATTCCTGGAGACTCTGCATTAAGTCATTACTAGTGGCCCTGGAATAAGTATGAAAGGAAAGGAGATGAATGGAGGCAGATACTTGCCTCCCAGGAGAGGCAGTCTGAGGGTGAGTCTGAAAGGAGAAACAGAATCTGTGTAGGAGGATCCCTGAGCTCCTGAATTCTAAGGAGAAGTGTGGACTGAATTGTAGAGAAACACTACTCAGCACTCTCAGAGGCCCTCATGGAAGCCCTGGGTGGAGCAGAATGAGTTGTTCCTCCTGGCTGGGAACACTCATTCTGCCTTTACTGGCATGCTAACTTCTCAGAGCCTCAGTTTCCTCATCCGCACAACAGGCATGATAAAATAGAACCTATCACATGCGGTCATTATGAGTATTATATGAGATGAAACCTGTGACCCGAGACCGGAATGTTGGTGGGTCCTCAGAGCCACTGAGGATGTTTGTGTGCTTTCTTTTGCTTTGAGCTGCCCCTCTCATCCAAGCCTCTCGCTTTTCTAAAGCTCTCCTCTTCCCCTGCAAACTTCTGATGTCCTCAGCTCTGTGCTAACGAGAGGTTTTCCGGAGCTGAGATTGATTAAAATGTAGTGGCATACCCTCATTTTACGTCACCGTGTGTGACTAATAGCTGCGGAATTCATGCCACAGATAAATAATTGGCCCTTCAGCCATCTTCCATGTCTTCAGAGACACGCAACCATGATCTATCACAGCTGCAGACATCTCAATGAGCATCATCTCTAGATCATAATAGATCATGTTACATTTGTATATGCTCGGGAACATAATTTACTATTAAATGGGGCCAAGATCAGCGCCACAGAATTATCCTTCCACCAAGGCGAACTCTTCGACTGCATTATATGCACGCTGCAATGTTTAAAATATTAATTATATTGTAAACTAAAGGTTTACTTTATGTATCATAAATCTGGGTGTCTCTTCTTTCTGTGTGCCTAATAAATATACTTCTCATCAACTTTTAATTATGCTGTTTGCATTATTCTGTCCTGAGGATGAGAGTGTACACTAAATCATGGTCTTCTAATGTGGACTACAGCATAAGTTTAGTTAATTAAACCATATATTTTATTAGTTCTTGCACTTCTATCTTGTAAAACTATGCATTATTATGTTGAAGTTGGTGAGGGGGAGGACACATAAAGTAACATAGCAAAGGTGTTTTTATTATTATTGTTATTATTTATTCTGGAGATTCAAATAATTTAGGAAAAATTGAATTGCTTTATCTTTGTGTAGTTCTGCTGATCTCTGAACTCTGGGCAAACTGTCTCTGAAAGCTGGGGGAGGGGTGAACATGTTTTCAAAGGGTCAGGACACAGTTTTGAGACCAGTTCCTGGGCTAATGATGGAAACTCAAGCTGTGGTAGGCCCCAAGCCCTCTGCCAAGGAAAAAGCAGCTCCCCAGGTAGACTCATTGGACCCAACTATTTTCGTCCTCTAGGTTGTGTCATTAGGCAAATGGGCTTTGGTTTCTAGAACCATTTTTGTGCTCTTTAATTCAGACACAAAGCAGAAGAGGCTTTGAGATATAATAATTCTTTAAGTTTTAGAGAGGTTGGCCATGGGTTTTAGAATGGAAGTCTGAAGTGTCCCTCAAGGCAGGCATTTTGAGAAGGAGATGGTGAATCAAGGGAGAGATTCAAAGCCTGACTGGGTGACATTGCAGGTCTGCCCTTGCATTGCAGGTCACATGACAAGTGGAAGCTTAGATGCCCAGGGAAATTGAGTTGAAATCTTACTGTATCATTTACTAGTCACATGATGAAGAAAATATATACAATGGTACTAGCCTCAGTTTCCTCATCCAAAAATGAAGTGCATAAAACTACCCCGTCTAGTTAATGTGATGATTGAGATATAAGACAAGTGTTTAACACATTGCTGATATACAATAAATGTGTGCAATTGTGGTACCTGTTGTTGCTATTGCTGCTGCTACTCTGACTATTGACACTCACAGAATCTCTCAGGTCTGACAAGAGGATGCACAGCAATGAACTGAGCAGGGGTCCAAATCTACTGGGTTGGTCGATGGCTGCACCAAAACACAGCTTGTTCCAAGTCACTCTTGAGTGAATCTGAAACACTGGTAGCTAAAACTATTGTTTCTGGCAAATTCTCTATGTTCCCTCTTGTGCCCATGTTGACCACTGAGTTCTATTGTCCTGGAGGTCCCAACTGCTCCCCTAACTCTCTCCTTGTTATTGTCTGTAGCTATCCCCCAGACTCTCCCATCTGAACATGCATCCCAGGCCCCCCGATATTCTGTGCCTCACAGCTCTTCTCCACACAGGCAGAAGGAAGCCTTACACACAAATACAGGTGACTGTGATTCCATTCAATAGCAAGAGGGTCCTTTAGACATTGTGGGACCCTTTTGTTGCCTACTGTTTTATAAATGACTCACTCAAAATGTGCTGGCTTAATCAACTCCCTCATTCTCCTCTTCTTTCTCCCCACCAAAATGAATAAATAAAGAACAGAGACAAGATCTGTTTTGTTTCAACTTTTAAAAGTCTTTGAAGGCATGGTTATTTGAGAACACTAAAAAAAAAAAACCACTTTTGTTTCTTAACTGCTGCTCAGGTGGTGAAGCCCCCCTTGTTCTTCACATAGGGAAGATAGGGAGGACCCGCTGTGTTTTATGGTTGACTCAGGCAGTTCTCCTGCACCCCTTTCCCCAACCCCTTCAATTGTGCTGCCCTCCAGGATACAATTCACAGCAGAGTTTACAATAAACAAAGACAATGAGTCATAGCAACTTGACCAGGGTTGACTGGAAGAGTCTTTGCCTGCAGTCCCCTCCCCTGTGAGAGTGTGGGTGGGGACCAGATGAAGGAACCCCCAGAGGAAGACTTCTTGCCTGTAATGGATCCCATATGCCAAGGGCTGAGTTCTGATATTATCCAGTCCCAAAGCACCTAGGCTTTGATTTTTATTTTATTTTGGGTGGGTGGAAGGATAGAATCCGTATGCATAGGCTTCAGATTTCAAGCTGCACTAAATAAAGCATTAAATACAAGTGTCAATTTTTGTTTCACTGTGTCTGCGTGTGGTCTTACCTCCTCTCTGAGCTATGGTTCTCAACTCCCTTTCTTTAAGACTTTCTTTATCTACCAGTTTAAAAACATTATGAAGAGGTGTGTGCTCTTGACTATGAGAATGTCACTCACCCCCCTTTAATCTGAGGATACTGAAGGGAGGCTGACACTTTCCATAATTTATCTCCCTGTGAATGGGGCAAAACTAGAAAAGATACGGGGATGGCAGGAAAGGGACTTCAACAGAGGTCTCATCCCCACGTGTCAACATTTCTAGTCCAATTGAATAGTTCACAGCATGAAAGTCTAATTTTGGGATTTTGTGTGCATTGAACTACATATTACAAAAGGGTCCTCCCTTTTCTGTTGCTGCTTTGTAGAAAGAAAAGTAAAGAAAATTTCACCAAGATCTAGCCTATTGATAAATAGAAATCCTCAACTATGTCCTAAAAGTTCATAACTTCTACAGCCAAGCTATTTTTACAGTTTAATTTCAAAAAATCATTCCTTAGACCCTTCATGAGTCTAAGGAATTTCAGCAATCAATGGTTAAAGGTGGAGAACTTCTGAGACATGGTAAACTTGAACCCTCATAGACTGAAAAGCCCCCACAATCCATCTATATTTGATGAATGCAAGAGGACCCAGATGGAGCACAGACCTGCAGCATTTTACGTTTGATCTGATGGACTCTTCATCTCCACCAGGACAAGGGGCCTTTGCAGGAAAGGAGAAGCCAAACTGAATTCCAGATGGAAAGGAAATCCGAGTGTCACCCTGGGATGCCAATGATCTGGTTTAGTCATTAAGAATGCCACAGTTAACAGAAAGCTTCAATCTGAGTCATTAAGAATTTACTAGTTTTGTCTTTCAACCCCTACTGAAGGAGACCCCTGAACCTTTATTTCCCTTCGAGGCTGTCCTGGGTTTTCTTCTTTAACATTGTCCCTGATTTATGGTATGTCCACATTTCCCTGGATAGTACCATCTTTTGAGTTATACATCATCAGAGTGACTCATTCTGATGATGTATGGCCCCAATACATCATCAAAGCTCCTTGCTCTGCTGTTGCACTAATGATATGTTAGTGTAATACATCACTGGGCTGAGCTGCAGCCGTGATGGATGGCGCTGAGGGTGATGGGAGCCCACAGAGAGGGAAGCTGAGGAGCAGACTCTGGGTAAAAACAGGAGGAAAATCATTCAATCTCAAGTCTACCTCCCTTCCTGGTACCAATGCCCATACTGAATCAATACTGTGGCATGCATCCTGAAACTTAAAGAAATACAGAAGCATGTATTATCCCCCCCAAAAAAAGTATTAGCTCAGGGCTCATGTACCTTAAAGTTATGTTATAGGTTATATAGGTATCTTAGATCATAGGTACCTTAGAGGTTATACACGTGACCATAATTAAGAAGTGGAGGAGTCCATTGAATTGAATTGGGACAAAGAGAAACAAAAAAAGAAGTTGGGCTCTGGAATAAGGACTTCTTTTGCAAGGAGAAGAGTGAATGCTCAAAGAAGAATGCAGGGGTCAGAAATCTAAGACCCATATGTATAACTCCCCAGCACAGCTTGAATGGGGGTGTTTCCGTGGTTCTCAGCTGCTTTTCTCTTTCTGTCAGTGTTTATTCCTGCTCGGGGATTCTGACTTGCTGTGAACATTCACTTTAAGAGAACTTTGGAGTATTTGTTGGTAGATAGTCCAAGTATTAGACTGAACCCATATTACCCATTACTACTGTAACAACAGATGCTACTATACCAGCACTACTGCTACTACTATATTACACCACTCCCTGGCCTCTCTGTAAAATCAGAATTCCTAATACCACTCTCACTCTCCAGAGTCCTGTGTGTTTTCTTACTTGGAAGGTGTCAGTGAACTTTAGTTTGTCCTTACAGGTTTAACTATTCTAGATATTTCAAATGAAGGAAATTATACAACAAGTGACTTTTTGTGTCTGGTTTCTTTCACTTAGCACTTGAGCTGTTTCCACCATTTGGTTATTGTGAACAGTGCTGTTATGAGCAAGTATTAGTTTGGGTACCTGCTTTCAATTCTTTGGGGTATATAGCTAGGAATAGAATTGTTGGACCATATGATAAGTCTATTTTTAACTTTTTGAGAGCTGCCAGTTCTTTGAGTGAATATTTGTTGATGGAAATTTTCTAGAAATCTCTTTTTTATTTTTTATTTTAGAAAGATGGTATTTCTCATTATACAATTTAGCATTTTATAGATATTATCCATCATCTTTTGGCTTCAATTATTTCTCTTTCTTTAATGTCATATCATTTTTAAGTATCTGGTTTTCCTCTCTTGCCATTTTTCAAACCTTTTGTCTTGGTGTAATACAAATTTATTAATATATTCTTAATTATATTTGTTATTGTTATGTGTTTGTATGGGTTTCCTGCCTTTAATGGCATGCACTTATATCTGTTAATTCCATTAGATTAAATAGATAATACTTAATTCTATTGATATTTACAGAAAAATCATTTTATAAAATTAAACAACTGTTAACAAAAAGGAAACTAAATTAATAAACAAAAAATCTTTGGAATAGAAGTCTGCTTTCTAAACTTTACAGAAGATATTTAACAAAAACTACAGCAAATATATATCTATATTTTTAATGTCTCTGATTATATTTGGCTTGCTTGTTTGTTTTGTTGATTAGGTTCCTTTTGTAGGTGAGATCATATGGTATTTGTCATTCACCACTTGGCTTATTTCACTTAGCATAATGCTTTCCAGATCCATCCATGTTGTTGCAAAGGGAAGGAGCTCCTTCTTTCATTCTGATGCATAATATTCCATTGTGTAAATGTACCATACCTTTTGGATCCACTCATTTACTGATGGGTACTTAGGTTGCTTCCAATACCTGGCTGTTGTAAATTGTGTTGCTATGAAGATTGGCATGCATAGATTCTTTTAGATTGGTGTTTCAGGATTCTTAGGGTGTAATCCCAGCAGTGGAACTGCAGGGTCAAAAAGGTCCAATTTTAGTTTTATGAGGAAATTCCATACTGCTTTCCACCAGTCTGCACCAATTGGTGCACCAGATTGGTGGCTGCACCAGTCTGCATTCCCACCAACAGTGCACTAGGTTACCTTTTCTCCACAACCTCGCCAACATTTGTTGTTTGTTGATTTGGTTATGTTGGCCATTCTGACCAGTGTGAAGTGGTATCTCATTGTGGTTTTAATTTGTATCTCTCTGATGGCTAGTTATGCTGAACATCCTTTCACATGTCTCTGGGCCCTTTGTATGTCCTCCTTGAAAAGGTGTCTGTTCAGGTCCTTTGCCATTTTTTAGTTGGGTTGTTTGTCTTGAGTGGAGTCATGTGAGTTCTTTATATATTTTGGAGATCAAACCCTTGTCTGAGGTATCATTTGCAAATATATTTTCCTATATGGTTAGTTCCCTTTTCATTTTGCTGATGTTTTCTTTAGAGCACATATAATTCTTAATAGTAAAGCTAAAATTATTCTTTAAAAAGTTGGAGGGAAAAATAGCCCCAATATTACCATTTCTCTTAAATATTACAGTGGAGATCCTAGCTGGTACAGTAAGAAAAGGGTAGGAAATATACAGTACAGGGATGCAAATGAAGAAATAATATTGACATAGATGTATAATTGACTGCATTGAAGACTCAAAAGAATCTAAAGATAATTTATAAAAATTAATAAGAGCTTTCCAAGGTGAGTAGATATAATATCCATATTAAAAAAACAATTGCATGTACTATATCAAAAATAAATATTTAAAAGATGTAATTTAAATAAAAATACATTATTTGTAATTGCAATAACAACAAAAAATAACTAGGAATAAATGTAACAAGAACTCTGTGATTTTTTGATGTAGAAACATTTAAAAGATATAATAAGAGAAATTAAAGATCTTAAATGTATTCATTATCAATGAGTTGAAAGACAAAATACTTAAAGATTCAGTTCTTCTAAATTGATTTGAAGATTTAATGCAATTCTAATAGAAATCCTAACTGAGGACTTGTGGCCAAGACGGAGGCATAGGTAGGCACACTGTGCCTCCTCACACAACCAAAAGAAGGACAACAACAATTTAAAGACAAAATACAACCAGAACTGACAGAAAATCAAACTGTATGGAAGTCCGACAACCAAGGAGTTAAAGAAGACACATTCATCCAGACCAGTAGGAGGGGCTGCAGCTGGTGGACCCGGTGAGCCTGCGGCTGGCAGAGCTGGTGGTTCTACATTCGTGTGTGGATAAAGGAACAGCTGAGGATTAGAACAGACTACACAGCCCAGGGTTCCAGTGTGAGAAAATATAAGCCTCAAACCATCGATTGAAAACATCTGTGGGGGTTGAGGTCGCAGTGAGAATTACTCCCAGCCTCACAAGAGAGTTTGTTGGAGAGACCCACAGGGCCCTAGAACGTACACAAGCTCACCCACCCACCCAAGAATCAGCACAGAAGGACCCAATTTGCTTGTGGGTAGTGGCGGAAGTGACTGAAGGCTGGCAGAGAGTGGAGCAAGGACCACTGTTTTCTCTCAGACCCCTTCCCCACAGACAGGGTCACAACACAGTGATGTGGGTTGCCCCACACTGGTGAACACCTAAGGCTCCGCCCCATATATGTGACAGGGGCACCAAGAAAAAAAATGGCCCAAATGAAAGAACAGATCAAAGCTTCAGAAAAAAATACAACTAAGCCAAGAGATAGCCAACCTATCAGATGCACAATTCAAAACACTAGTAATCAGGATGCTCACAGAACTGGCTGAATTTGGTTGCAAATTAGATGAAAAAATGAAGGCTACGCTAAGTGAAATAAAGGTAAATGTACAGGGAACCAATAGTGATGGGAAGGAAAATGGGACTCAAATCAACAGTGTGGACCAGAAGGAAGAAAGAAACATTCAACTAGAAAAGCATGCAGAAACAAGAATTCAAAAAAATGAGGAGAGGCTTAAGAACCTCCAGGACATCTTTAAACGTCCCAACATCGGAGTCATAGGGGTGCCAGAAGGAGAAGAAGAAGACCAAGGGATTAAAAACTTATTTGAAAAAATAACAAAGGAGAACTTCCCCAAGTCCAGGAAGCTCAGAGAGTCCCAAAAGTTGGACCCAAAGAGGAATACACCAAGACACATCATAATTACATTACCCAAGACTAAAAATAAGGAGAGAATCTTAAAAGCAGCAAGAGAAAAGGGGACAGTTACCTACAAAGGAGTTCCCATAAGATTGTCAGGTGATTTCTCAAAAGAGACCTTATAGGCAAGAAGAAGCTGGAAAGACGTATACCAAGTCATGAAAGGCAAGGACCTACATCCAAGATTACTCTATCCAGCAAAGCTATCATTTAGAATGGAAGGGCAGATACAGTGCTTCTCAGATAAGGTCAAGTTCAAGGAGTTCATTATCACCAAGCCTTATTATATGAAATGTTAAAGGGATTTATCTAAGAAAAAGAAGATAAAAAATACGGACAGTAAAATGACAGCAAATTCACAATTGTCAACAACCACACCTAAAACAAAAGCAAAAGCAAACTAAGCAAACAACTAGAACAGGGACAGAACCACAGAAATGGAGATCACATGGAAGGTTATCAACAGGGGAGTGGGATGGAGAGAGAAGGGGTGAAGGGACAGAGAATAAGTAGCATAAATGGTAGGTAGAAAATAGACAGGGGGAGGTTAAGAATGGTATAGGAAATGTAGAAGCCAAAGAACTTATATATATGACCCGTGGACACAAAGTTGTAGCAGTGTTTTCCACAAGTGTGTTAACACGCATGTTCCGGAATTTACACGCTTTGAGCGCAGCTCCATGTAATCCCGTGTGGACAAATTTGGATCATGTCTGTGAAATGGGAATTCTCTAATAGGAATTTGGCAAAGATGTATCTTAAAAAATTCTGGCTTGCTGAGCCCTACATATTATATTACCCTGGTCCTGTCTGCCACCGGACCTGAATTTACATCCTAATGCCCTGCTAATTAGTAAAACTATCCCTGTTCTGCTTAATCCCATGAATAATCAATGCAATGTAAATATGTCCTAAAGCCTCTAATAAAAACCCCAGCAAAACTACCCACGGGGTCTTTTTCCCAAGATGGAGGTGATGGGAAAGACCCGTGGCTGCCGGATTCTCATCTCCAAGCGTGTCTCTGGGTAAGATTGATTCACGCGATCGGGGCGGTACCCCCACAGATTTTGCGGGTTGAAATCCGTGACAAATGGCGCCCAGACATGGGGCCAGACAGGCCTTAGAGCCAAAAGGACCGTGCCCCCCACTTCAATGTGGAGGTTGTGTGCAATAGTTCTGATAAATAAGGAACCAGAGACGGCCAAAAAGAGAGTCGTCAGGAGTGGGATAGGGGTAAGAACCGGTACGAAAAACATTTCATCGCCACGTTAATTTGATAAATAAAGAACGTTGCCACACAGATTCTAAGGAGCGGAATCTGTTTTGCTAGTAATATGAGGTTTAAATCATTCAGCATATGCTTAAAAAAAGGGAAGCTAGGAACTTCCAACCCAGCTAGTCTGCTGCTTATCAGCAAAAGACCATGCGCGACGCGGCGCATCTCGCCCGGCCTGGCTTGCCCGGGGCGGCGCGGGGTGTGGTAGGCCGCGGGGGCCGCCCCAGAGCGGTGCGCCCCGGGGCCTCGCTCCCATCCCCTGCTCGTGAGTCCCCAGACTGCAGCGCGACCGCGGGTGGAGGAGGAAAGTGCCGGGCGGAAAAATGTGGGAACACAGCTATTTTGACCTGCTGCGAAACAGGGAGAGAGAGTGACAGGCAAAAAGGGGGATCTGTAGCTTGAAATTCAGCTTCCCCTGACTCCGTAGGGGATTTCATCCATAGTACGCCTTAGCTAGCCCAGTAGAAATCTTGGCTCAGGCAGCAAAGCTTAAAATCACTGCTGTTCCAACCCAGCGTGAGGAAGGGGTGCGCGCCTGATGGTGCAGGAGGACTGGCGTGTCCGCTGGCACTTCCCATTTGGGTCAGTCAGTAGCAGAAAAGATCTCGCTCCCTGGTTTGCCCAAGGCCCTGCCTGCCGCTGGAGGCAGCAGCTCGCTGCTCTGGCAGTAGGGGCGGGGCAGGCTCCCTCCTCCCAGAAACAAAGAAAGACCTTGCTGGGCGCGAGGTGGAGGAGGGGTAGAAAAATTGGCAGCTTGTGCAGTGCCCTTCAAGAGAAAAAAAAGCAGTAACTTAAAAAATCCATAGCTTAAAAAATTCACTCCTCTGTCTCCCAAGCCAATTTTCTCCCAGTGATTGGCCCTAACTGGGCTCTGGGGGCTCTCTCTCTCTGTCCCCAGTCTGCAGTGCGCGGGGGGAGGAGAGAGGGCCTGATTTCTTTTCCATCTCTTAACAAAAGAAAAATAGCTAGCAGGAAGCAGCTCCGCAGCGCAGCAGTGGGCGCGGGGCACATTAGCCTAGCACGTGCTTGGGAAAGCGGTGCCCCCCCCCCCCCCCCCCGCAGCCCGCCGGCCCGCTGCCTACAATTAAAATGGCCGCTGCAAGCAGGAACTATGAGGCCGGAGGCCCTATCTGATGACGTCATAAAGACGCACCTCCAAGAAAGCCAATAGAACAGAGAAACCCAGAGTCAGGTCTATCTCCCTGGCAACGCCGGGAAGCAGGCCAGAGTTAAAGGCTGCTGTTACTGCCTCACCTAATGAACAGGAACAGCGATTAAATCTTTAAAAATACTTCAAATAAAAACAATCTGGCTTCCCCCATCTCTCAAAATTCACCCTAATCTCTGCATTTGACCCCCAAAAATTGTAACCTTAAATAATTCAAAGAACATATGTTACTGTTCATTTTTAAGTGGTTAATATATGTTACTGTTCATTTTTGAATGGTTAATAATCTAAACTAAAATTTTTGAAACAATGTTTTAACCTAACTCAGCTTCTCAAAAATCCTAATATAGGAATTTTCTGCATTTAATTAAAAATATATTAGGTAAAAATTAAAATAACATCAAATAGCAAGAAATAACATTCCAAAGCTACCATTTATTGAAATTAAGACTGATTGTTTCTATGGGGTTTAGATGGAATATTGAAGAAGCATGTGGCAGATGAATGGAGCCTGCATTGGTGAACAACTGTGCTATTTTAATACTACATAATTATAAAAATTATATTAATACCTTTATATGATACTCTATATATTGGATATATAAATGATGTATTATATATATATTACTTCATATATTAAATATATATGAATAAACCTTATGTATGTTACTTCAGATATTAAAACCATAAAATCATGGTATTGTAGCCTGTAATACCTTATAGCAAGACTGAATTATATATGTTGTAAAAAAGGTTAAATAGGTTGTAGATGGTCAGTATAGAAAGAATTAAGAGAGTAGAAGAAGGTATGGAATTGTAGATAAGGAAGGTTAGAAGAAAGAGAAAAGAAAGTTAGACAGAGGTTGGCGTATTTGCCAGGTAGTGTAAGATAGAATTGAAGGAAAAGAAGTTTAACAGACGTCCAGATTAGAAAGAGAGGGTTTGCCTGGCCATTTCTTCTACCACTCAGGATTGTCTCTTAATAAAAAATTCTAGACTGTAGGTAGAAAATCTGAATAATACCTTCCTGAATGCCCAGTATAACAGATATTTATAATAAACTGATATTCCTTTATAGAATTAAGTTTAAAAATGCTAGTTTGTTTAAGTTTCATCTTTGTTTCAAGGCATTTTCACTAAACCTCTAGCAATAGTAATAAAATCTAATGTTATTCTGTATTAATTGTAATCTGATTCCACAGTCTACTCCAGGGTCGGTTGCAACCATTCTTCTCAAATAATTGGAAAGCTCAGAAGGAATGTGTCTGTTTCCAATCTAATTCCTCCTTGCACCAAAGCCGTGACCTTTTTTATTATAAAAATGAGATGTATGTGTACAGTCTTCCAGAAAAAACTAGCCATTTTTTGCAGAAAACATGACACCAATTTTTAACTCAGTTATTGGGGAGACTGGCTACCTCCCCATAAAAAATTGGCTAATAATAGTCACAAAAGGCCCTTGGCAAGTAATATTTCACTGGAGGAATATGTTAGGTCCAAAAAACAATTCTAAAATTATAAAAGCCTAGGACTTTCAGCCAGGCATTAGCTAATTGTCAAAAATTTGCTTTTAATCTCCCATCAGAAATTCTTAAGCAAGCATATAAGAAATAATATAGCCTTGTCCTCAATTAGAAAAAATCATATTAGCTCACCGAAGTCAAAGTTATTTACAAACAGTTTTAATTAAGGTTCATAAAAATATAATTCTACATCTCTTTCAAGCCTTTTTCCTATTTACTTATAAGACAATATAAAAGGCCAGGTGTAGGTTTAATTTTGGGGGGAAAGGATATCTCTGTGTTTTTTCCACAGAATACACAAGACCCCCACCACTCCAAGATGCTTAGCCCCCTGGCTGCCTCAGGAAGCCACTGGCAGCCTGTCTCCAGTCTCCCGGCTACATCCCAGCCCCTGAAGGAAAAAACCCCGTGGACACAATGCTTTCTGCATCTCCTGACTACCAAAAAAACTCCAAAACACTCACCAGCCAGACAAAAAGGACTGTTTCATAACACGTGACTAAAACTCTTTTTACTATATCCTACTTACTGTCTTTAAGGAAATCTTATCAACTTATAACTTATTCTATTTAACTAATAAAAGGACATTCTCTGGAAATCAGGGTGCCAGATTCTAACCAATAACAATACTATTATCTCAATTTTCTCCCTATACTGTCTATAATTCTCTATAATTTTAATAAGTATGATATACAAGACTTCATACAATATAAACTTCAAATTTATTCCTATAATTTACAGTTAAAGATTTAGGAATTAATCTGACGTTATAATCTAGTTATTAATCTGCTCCTCAAAATTATCTTTTAAGGAGTAACCCAAAACTTAAGTAGAGAATATAATTAATATAATATATAAAGATATTTTCTAAAATATCATACAATTTATTCATTATGATCTTTGAAACATAATATGTTAATCTTAAACCGGATTACTAGAATCTTGTTTGTATCCCAGATTTATATAGAATGATATCTGTGATGTTGTTCAATAATGGGTGTCTACCGCAGCAGCTTTTCCCAGATAGATATATAAATCTAATATCTGCTCACAAACTTTGCCAGGGCTGAAATATTTTTTAATAATAAATAAAAATAAAACATAGACATGGGTTTTATATGCAAAACTGATCATTTTGCATAAAACACCCAGGTTGTTCTTAAAATCTATAACTAATCTCTCAAGAAAAACTGGCCAATTTTCAGAGAAAATCAATTAATTATATATAATTACTCAAGCCCTTGGCACTTATTCATCTTTAACCAGAAGTCCTTACAAACTTTAAACCCTATTTAATATAAGAAAATAGGGGAGAAGGTCATAATATATCCCCCAAAGATTTAAACATGACTCTTTTACAATTTAAAAAATTTTTTAATTCGCAATATTAGTCCAAGTAATCACCCATACAATTCAAGTCCCTAGGCCCACATCTTAGCTAGGAAGAGAAGGGTCTGTTTCTGTTTTTTCCACAGAAAAATCTCCAAAACTGCTGTGACAGAAGAAAGACTTCCCTGGCAGCGACCTAATTTCTCATCATCAAAAGGAAATCTGCTAATCCAGAATTATCCAAGCTACACATCAAATATCTTTGAAGCAACATTACCTAAAAAGACGTTTTGTCTACCAATCTACAAGGACTATTTAGTAAATTGCATTTTGAAATTGCTTTAGCAAAAGGAGGTATCAAAAAACCCTCTGGGACAATTTCAACGGACTTCACCCTAAAATTTAATTTAATAATTTTAATCTGAAAATATGGGTCTTCATAGCCACTTGTTGTTTACTAATTATGTTTATAATCTGTATGCTTCGCTACATATGTAATTTATTCTCCCAAGGTTGTAAAAGGGACCAGCAAATAGCGAACTTTATTAAGACAACCCAGCTTCTAAATTCTCGTAAGAAAAACAAGGGGAGATATAAAAATTCTTTTCACACGCATGAAGAATCGTAGCCCAGAAAAATCACGCGTGTCTGAGCTCGGCTCCGTGTGAAGAAAAATCATTCCTGTGTGGGCTGGTGTGATCCATGCCTGTGGAAAAGGATTTCATAAGAAAAAAGGGGGAGATGTAGCAGTGTTTTCCACACGTGTGTTAACACGCATGTTCTGGAATTTACACGTTTTGAGCGCAGCTCTGTGTAATCCCGTGTGGACAAATGTGGATCATGTCTGTGAAATGGGAATTCTCTAATAGGAATTTGGCAAAGATGTATCTTAAAAAAATTCTGGCTTGCTGAGCCCTACATATTATATTACCCTGGTCCTGTCTGCTACCGGACCTGAATTTACATCCTAATGCCCTGCTAATGAGTAAACCTACCCCTGTTCTGTATAATCCCATGAATAGTCAATCCAATGTAAATATGTCCTAAAGCCTCTAATAAAAACCCTGGCAAAACTACCCATGAGGTCTTTTTCCCAAGATGGAGGTGATGGGAAAGACCCGTGGCTGCCGGATTCTCATCTCCAAGCGTGTCTCTGGGTAAGACTGATTCACGGGATCGGGGAGGTCCCCCCACGGATTTTGCGGGTCGAAATCCGCAACACAAACTAAAGTGGGGGGAATGTGGGTGGGTGGATATGGGGCAGAGGGGAACAAAGCGGGGAAAATGGGACAACTTTAATAGCATAATCAATAAAATATACTTAAAAATAAAATAAAAATCCTAACTGAGACTTTTAAGGAGCTTGTTATGCTGTTTCTAAAATGTATACAAAAGAATAAATGCTCCCAAGTAGACAAGGCATACCTAAATAAGATGAATAGGATGAAGGGACAGTCTCTAGCAAATATCAGGACTCATTTTAAAGCCAAATAATTAAGGCACTTTAATTTTGTGAACAGAAAGTTAATTTAGAGCAAAATAAAGAGTCCAGATATAACCCTATGCATAAATGAACACTTGATTATATCATAGGAAACATGTGACATCACTAAGGGACTGGTAAATAATTGGTGTGGGAACAGAGGCTTCACTGGTGAAAAAATGAAAAAAGAGTATATATTTATCTTATACCATGCAATCAATTCCAGATGAATTCAATGCTTAACTATAAGTATAAAACAATTAAAATTTGGAGGAATATATAAAGAATATATTCATAAAATTGAAGCAGGAAATCATTTCTTAAACAAAACTCAAAAAATACCTAACCAAAAGAGCTACATTCAACTACATTAAAATGTTTTATTCCTCCAAGGACCCGTAAAGAGTATGAAAGACAAGCCATATACAGGGAACCGTATTTGTGTTACATGTTACCAACAAAAGATTGATATTTGAAAAACATAATGAACTCCAAATTTAAAAGCTACATATACTTATTTTAAATGGTGAAATTAAACCCCAAAGTTTCCATGAAAAATAGGACTGTTAAAACTAAGAAACAAATTCACCAAAGTTTCAGAACACAAAGTTGCAGGATACAAAATCAACACGCAAAAATCAGTTGTCTTTTTATACACTAATAACGTGCAATCTGAAAAAGAAATGGAGAAAACAATTCCATTTACAATATCATCAAAAAGACTAAAATACTTAGTAATAAAATTAACAAAGAGTGCAAAACACTTGAAATCTACCAAGGAGGAAAAAGACCTTAAAAACGACCAAACATTGCTAAAAGACATTAATGCAACACAAGTAAATGGGAAGACATGGTGTTCATGGATTGAAAGGCTTAATATTGTATGTCAATACTGCCTAAGGTAATCTACAGTTTTAATGCAATCCCTATCAAAATTGCATTGGCATTTTTGCAAAAATAGAAAAATCCATCCTAAAATTCAGATGGAATCCCAAGGAACCCCAAATAAGCAAAGCAATTTTGAGAAAGAAGAATGAAGTTGGGTCTCACACTTTCTCATTTCAGAACTGATTTAAAAGCTACAGTAATCAATAAAGCGTGGTACTGGCATAAAGACATACATATAGACCAATGGAATAGGATAAGCAGTCCAGAAATAAACTGTTTTCAACAAGCGTGCCAAGACCATTCATAGGGGAAAGGACACAATGATTGTCAAGATTATTGTTTGTCTTTTCCACAAGTCCAGTTGAGAAAACTGGATATGCACATCCAAAGGAGGGAAATAGGGACCTTCCCCTATACTATATATGATGAATAACTCAAAATAGATTAAAGAAAGACCAGAAACAATAAAACTTTTAGAAGCAAACATTAAAAAAATTTCATGACATTGGATTTAGCAACAATTTATTGGTTATGACACAAAAGTCACAGGGAAGAAAAGTAAATAGCTATATCTGAGTATGACTAAATTAAAACTTTCTGTATGTCAAAGGACGTAATCAACAGAATGCAAAAGCAGTCTATGGAGTGGGAGAAAATATTTGCACGTCACATATCTGGTGAAGGTTAACATCCAGAATATAAAAAGAACTCCTACAGCTTCAACAATAACAAAAAATAATCAGATTTTAAAATGGTAAAAATATTTGAATAAGGATTTCTTCAAAGAAGATATACAATGGCCAGCAAGCATATAAAAGATGCTCAACATGACTAATTGTTAGGGTAATGCAAAACAAACCACATTGAGATATTAGCTCACATCTATTATGATGGTAATTACTAAAATAATAATAACTTGGCAAGAATTTGAAGAAATTGGAACACTTGTGTCCTGTTGGTGGGAATGTAAAAATGCTACATCTACTATGAAAAACGGTATGATGGTTTCCGAAAAAAATATTTAAAATAGAGTTACCATATGATTCAGAAATTCTACTTCTGAGTATGTCTTCAAAAAAATCCAAAGCAAGGTCTTGAAGAGATATTTGCATACTATGTTAATGGCAGCGTTATTCACAACAGTCAAAAGGTGGAAGCTACCCAAATGTCCATTGACAAATGAATAAATAAATAAAACAAAGGAACAGTATTGGGCTTTAAAAAGGAAAAGAAGTTCTGACACATGTTATAGTGTGGATGAACTTTGAGGACACTATGCGAACTGAAATAAATTAGTCACAAAAATACAAATACTCTATGATTTCACTTATTTGAGACATATAGAGTAGTTGAATTCAAATTAAAAGAAAGTAGAATGGTAGCTGCCAGGGCTACAGGAAGAGGAAAATTTATTGGGTATAGACTTACAGTTTTGCAAGATGAAAAAGTTCCTGATATTAGTTGTACAAGTGAGGATATGAATATACCTGTCACTATTGAATTGTACACTTGAAAATGTTTAAGATAGTAAATATTATGTTATGTGTACTTTACCGTAATATTTAAAAATGTCTTAAAGGACCTGAAAAAAGCATTTCATAGAAAATTTATTATAATGGCACATAAAAATACAAAAATGATGAAATTAACTAGTAATCGGGGAAATTATCTCCACAGTGAGATACAATTTCATACCTGATAGGTTGAAAAATTAACAAGTTTGACAGTACTAAATGGTTATGGGGTTGTGGAATGCTGGGAACTCTTACACAAAACCACTCCTAGAGTGTGTGGGCTTCTAAAACATACATACATTTTTCAGAAATCGTGTCAATATAAACAATAAGAATCACCCCACATCAGCTTGTCTGCACTATTCTGGAGCCCAAGCTCACACAGTCCTGCAGAAGAAATATTCCTTAACCAGCAGAGGCAATGTGTTAGCCAACCAAACCCCTGGAACAGAGACCGCACCTTGAAGGCCATGACAACCTCATAGATGGGAGTCTGGGAACTAACTTCTTATGTGTGGATAGGGCAGGTGGGTTGGGGTAGGGGATTTGGGGGTCGGAGGGAATCCTAAAGAAGCTACACACGTCCTAGAATGCCCTACCCACAATTGATCTAAGCTAGTCTTAGATGCTGGAGGGAAATATAGAAACTTTTCAGGAAGGCAGCACAAAGAGCACAGTCGCCTGTGGTACAGGCCTAGGCAGAGCCTTCTTGCCTAGGTATAAAGGCAGCACTGTTCCTATATACTACTACTAGAGAATGCATCAATATAACCACTTTGGGAAACAATTTGCTTTTATCTTGTCAAGTTCAACATGCACATTACTTATGACTCTGGAGTTCTATTCCTAGATGTACAGACTAGACAATTCCTTGCATATTTATCATAGGAGTTATTTATGAGGCTATTCATTCCATCATTATTCACAAAATCTAAAAACTGGAAACAACTAACATGTCCCTCTGCAATAGTACAGATAAATAGATAGTAGGATTTTCACATCATGGAACATTAACAATTCCATGATCTACAGTTATATAGAACAACGTGAATGAATCCTAATGTACAATGATGAATGAAAAAGAACAAATAATTTAAGACAATGTACAGTATGATTCAATTTTTATAAAACATCAAAGCAAAATTATATAATATCTAACATATATATTCATATATATATATATATACACATAGTTGGAAGGGCAGGTGAAGGAAGCAGTGAGGAATTTACAAGTAGATTTAGAAATATTGACAATGTTTTCATTTCTAAGTTGATTGGGGATTTATGGATATTTATTTTACTATTAAGCTTCATAGCTTATATATGCCACGTACTATTTTTATGTATCTAATATCATATATTTATTTATATAAGTTAGAAAAAGAAAATAAATAAAGTTAAAAAACACTTTAAAAACTTCTCAAACATGTTTGTGCACAGGACTTTCTTTCTATGGGACCTTTATTAATATGCAGAACTAGTGCCCTTGGAATTTGCTGTAAGTACCTGATTTGAGAGTCAGTTGAGCTTTATTAATGTGGTTTCCCAAGAGAGTGAGCCAGAATGATGTGTGGTTCTGTGTCTCCTCATTTCCACAGCAATACCACCCAGAAGGGGACCAAGTTCAACCTTGTACTTCCTCAAAAAAATGGGAGAGGAAGATACTTGGAGCTATGATAAGTAACCCAAGCCTGATTATCCTCAATACTTGACTCTTTTGCTTTACCTTCCTTGTGAGTTTAAATTATATTCTATTCAGAGAAACATTAGTCCATTCTGAAATAATAAGCACTTTTAGAGGCTGTCTGCTGAAATCCAATCCATCATGTCCTTGCCCACAGACTATCTCTTCTCTCAAAATCTAAACTGTGAGTGAGAAATGATGTGTAAATTGCCCACTACACCTTCATGGTGAGCAGTGCTGGTGTTTGAAGACCCAGCGATGTCAACCCAGCGCTGGATAAGGAGCTGTTTTGGCTCTTTGATCAAAATGTAACTTAAGAAAGTAGTCGCACACATTCATATTTCTCCTCCACATGAGAAAAGACCTCCAGGGAATGTGGCAGTCATGTCTCTTGGTTGAACAGACTCAAAAATTTTGTTCTTGGCTGTGTAACTAATGCTTACTCATTCCCAATTCAAGTCAACAAATACTTATTGAGATTTATTGAGTGTTGGTTACAATTTTTGGATTGTGTGGCTGAAGATGAAAGATGAATTTGAAATTATCCCCCATCCTCAAGGAAGTGGGATGAGGAACAATGTTAAAAAGGAAAGAGGTTCTCATCTCAGCTCTGCCATTAACTTGCTGGGTGGGCCCAGACAATTCACTTCATCCATCTGGGGCTGTTTGCAGTTTCATAAATTAAAGCGGTGGGGCTGGATAATTTTGCATACTTTTTCCAAAGTTTAAAGTTGATGTTTCTATGAATTTAGTTGAGTAGATAAGACTAATCAGAGAATTTTATGATTCCAACCCATCAAGGTCATCTTTTTTCCAGTTCCCTAGGTTTGCGAGCATAGAAACCTGGATCCAGAAAATGATGAGATTTGTTCAAGATCACATGGCTAAAATATGGAAGAGTACTGGGGGTGTGGGAGTCTGGGGATATTTTGGATACTCTACAGTTTTTGTTTAGGTTGGGATGTGGTCTATGGGCAATGTTGGAATGCAAACAGACAATGGGAAATCAAGCTGACCCTCCTCCTTCAGCTATTTCTGCTATAGAGGGGAAGAGAAAATTGACCCTGTAGATGAAAGAGTTACATGGTAAATTGTGTCCAAAGAACCTTGTTGCTAGAGAGAGTTTGCTTTTAAGAACAATGAAAGATGTTGACAAGACTTCAAACTGAGCATGTATAGATATCAAAGCATTTACTATCCCATTAAGCACAGCTAGTGTGCATGCTCCTCTTTCAGGCCTTAGCAACTCAATAGCACTTCTATTACCATCTCACTTTCATTCTGTTAATGTTCTCTCCTGATATTAACCTGCATTAAGGCTTTACTTCCCACGAATCCTGCCTACAGTAATTTATCAATAGTGGTCTTTGGATGTGGAGCAAAATGGACCAGGTAAGCTCAGCACAGGAAACTTACATAATTCTGAAGGAACAATTTGTGGAGTTATACCCAAGATTTGTGTGTAGGGGACAGACATAGAGAAAATTTATCAAAGATTGGAATTAAGACCATGTCTGAATTGATAAGAATATCAGATCCCATTAACCTTCCCAGAGATTTTAGAGCAGGCCAGGAATCTCTCAAGTATTGGGAATTGGATTAGTTAGCTGTTGCTGTGTAACAAACTACCCAAAATTCAGTGGCTTAAAACAACAATCATTTGTTATAGCTTGCATATCTGTGGGTCAGCGTAACTGTGTTCCTGATGAAGATTACGTTTGCTTCTTTTCAGTTGGGCTTGCTTACGTGTGTGTTTTGGGCTTGCTCATCTTGGGTATTTTCTCTGAGCAGAGCTTAGTTGAGGAACCTTGATTGTGGCAGCTCAGGATTCCTCATCCTCTTCTTGGAATCAGCAGACTGGTCCAGGCATCCTTCCTATGGAGATGGCAGAAGTTAAATAGACAAAGCAGAAACATGCAAGATCTCCTAAGTCCTAGACTTGGAACTGCCACACTAAATCTCTTCCTCATTCCATTGGTGAGTCACAAGGCTGAACTCAAACTCAATGAGTAGGAACATAGACTCCACTTCTTTTGCAGCAAGAACTGCACAATCACATGATCAGTACGTGGAGAGAGGGAAGGTGAAGAATTTGAGACATTAATGGAATTCACCATAGGAACCTGAAAAGAGCAAAACTTTTAAAACGTTTTTAAAAAATCAATAGATCACCCTGGCCAGTGTGGCTCAGTTAGTTGGAGCATCAGCCAAAATGTTGCAGGTTTGATCCTTGGTGCAGTCACGTACTATCCCAATTCAGGGCATGTATGGAAGGCAACAAATAAATACTTCTCTCTCATATTGATGTTTTTCTCTCTTCCTTTCTCCCTTCCTCTCTCTTTCTTAAAGCAATGAAAAAATGTCCTTGGGTGTAGATTAAAAAAAATAAAATAAAATAGATTATTTTGAGAGTTAAATTTAAAAGAAATGCAATTTCTCTCAAAACAAATCCGTGGTATGTAAAATGTACTTATGTCCCTGGAGTTTATTAATCTTTTGGCATCCATCTGTGGAACTCAAGTTAAAATTCCTAGACAACGAGGTAGGGTGGCTGACTAAGGGGTGGCATAGAGAGAAGGGCACATGCCCAGTTCAGCAGGGTGCTCCAAGCCTGAGATATGCTAATCTACTGAGAGCAGAGATTTTTCTATCATAGGGTTAAGTCTTGAGATCAACAAGTATAAGATCCAGTGCCAAAGTAGACACAGAAGGAAGAGCTCTGTGTGGGTGGCTATTCGAGAATGTACCACACTAAAATCCTATCCTGGCAGTATTTTCATTAAATACAACACTTTATGAATTCCAGCTTTATTGCTTCATTAGCATAGTGACAGGAAGTTATATTTTACTTTTTAAAATGAAATTATTTGCCTCTCTTTAAGGTCCTACTGCTTCTGGAGAGGACAGAAGCGGTGAGAGAGAGTTAAGCCTGCAGATTAAGTGGCAGAGCTGGTTTTTAAGAAACATGACTTCTATAGGCAGAAGTCCCCCAACCTCTGCCAGCCAAGGAAAAGGTGGGCAGGCCCAGTTATCCGCCAATAATGCTGCTGTATGCAGTTGACAAAGGAAACGAGCGATTCCAATGAACTTGTAAGGCTACCCACTGAATGTCTAGCTCCCCATATACACATACTGGTTGGTTTATTTTCAGTACATTAATCCTCTGAGTAAAGTAAGTAAAATAATATCCATTAGATTTACTCATCTGCTCTTGGTTAATGAAGTCAAAATAGATGGATTATTTATGAAGATGCCATTTTTAAAGCTAAGAACCTCAAAAAATCTGACTTAGAAAAACAAAGTAGGAAAGACTACATGACAATATTTAGTTGTTTACCACCTTATATCAGCAATTGTCTTGTATGCATAATCAGATCTCTAGCTAGGAGTGCTTGCTCCCTGCAGCACGCATCATGCTTGCAATTCTTTTTTTATGTCTATCCTTCCCTGGATTCTGGGCACCAGGGAGAATTGAACCTGAACCTACTTTCATTCCCTGTTGTATTTCTAGTCCCTACCACAGTGTCTAGCACACAGTAGAAACTCAATAAATTTGTCGAGTGAACAAAAAATTCTTCCAAAGCACTTTGAATATTTCTTCCCACTTAGTAGGTGCCTTATTGCATATTAGCCCCTTCAAACAATAATGAGCCTATATTTATAATGAAGATCACTCTCCTTGGGTTTGGCTGCATTTTCAGGATTTCCTGGTAAGAAATAAGAATTTGAAAAGTGTGGTATTATAATGGTATAACTCCAAGTCAAAAAATATATAATGAAGCTGAATTCAACCAAGGATTTAAAATGCAAAATTTCAAAGCTGTTTTCCCACAGAGGCTTTATAATGATGCAAATATTTTTAAGAAACTTTTTTCTTTTGACTCCATGTTTAATCAGAAAATTTTAATGTGTTATATTTTACATAAAAACTGTAGCTTATTATTAACAATAGCAATATTAATTGATAGTCACTGGGAACTATAATACTGTCTAGCCTTTGGGATGAACAATTAATTATCATCACTTTTTTGTTTTTATTTTAATTAAGCACTTATGCAGCACTTTACATGTTTGATGTACTTTATCACCATTAATTACAGAATTAATGCACAAACATAAATTATACATGTTCAGAAAAAAGAATCATCTTTAAATTGCAAATAAAGGACTGTAAAGTTTGCATAGTTTTTGCTTTGGGAAGAAAATTCTGTTCATATGTAATAGGAGTTTCAAAAACATGCTTTTATAAAGAATGACAAGACTAGTAAATATTAACTAATGATTTTTAAGTAGCACTTGTGGCAGATTCTAAAAAGTGGGTGTGGTTTAACTTCTTTAAAATACCTGCTGTTTTCAGAAATACATATTTTTAGAAGCTTAATGCTTGCTAATTATGCCCAACTTCCCTTGTGAGGCTGGGTGACTAAAGGAGAAGTATTTTTGCATTTTTCTCTCTTAGCTCAGGACTTGAGGAAGGAGAATGAAGATGTCTTTTCAGACAAGGTGCACTGTGCCTTCAGGTGCAGAGGAAAAACCTGGCTTTGGAATGCAGAAATGGGCTTTGTGAGGGTTCTGAGTATGAAACACAGAGAAGGGGGGCTAAGGGCTGCTGAGCAAGGGAATGTTTGACATAGCCCAGGTGGCCTGCTCTGCGAACCCAGGGAGGCAAGGGAAGCTCTCAAAAGGGACTGTGCTGAGAAGGAAGGGTCCTCAACTGGTGAAAAACAGTCTTTGGAACCACCTTTTGTGAGCTAAAACACTGTGACAGGGTAAACGTGGCTTCCAGAGCAAAACTGTTGGGGTTCAGCTATAAAAATGACTTCAGGCAAATTCTTTCACCTCTCAGAACTTCAGTTTCCTCTTCTGTGACTTGGGAACAAGACATGTGTGTACCTCTAGGGTTGGTGTGAAAATGAAATGAGTTCATTCACGTGAGGCACCTTAAACAGCAGCTGATGTATACTAAATTTTCAACCAATGTTAGTCATTTTTATTTGTTACTATTTGGTCCATTATAAATGGACCTAGGGAATTAGATCACAGATGGAATTGAATTACTCATAACTTTACTTTCAAATTAGAGGTCCTGTGCTCCTATTTTCAGTACTCTATACTCTGTTTTAGAAACTTTTTAAGGGTAGTAAGTATATGCCCATGTATTAAAGAGAGAGGGGAAAATCTCTCTGATAATAATAATGAGTGCTGCCCTGGACAGAGAAATGATTATCAATAGCAGGTGCATCTGAGGAGGCATTACATCCAAGACCTTGGTTTTATGGGTGCTGTACTGTAACTACTAAGCTAACCAGCCACCGAACTAGTCACCGGAGACCAGAGGTAAAAAGAAATGAACTAAAAGTAGTTTCCCAGCAGCCATGAGCTTACCTTAGCTCTGGGTTGCTCTGATTATGGTCATTCCCCATGGAATTGCTATTTCCAGCACAGGATCAATGATAAACTCCTTCATTCTTTTATTGATGTGCTCATTAAGTTCTCCTTTGTGCAATAGACTCCAAGCCAAAACTCCTACTGCTGGAAGAAATCCTTTCATAAAACAGATCCAGCCAGTTCTAGGAAGTCCTAGACAACAGAACCCAGGCCCAGCATGTGAGGACACTGTAAGTAGGGTAAGGAAGAATTTCATTTCAGCCATACCAGGGCCACCATGTTGCATAATTCCAGGAAGTGTCATGCACATTGGGGTTTTGTGCTGCAGCATCCTGGACCAGCATAGAAATCATCAAAGTTATTACATGTCCCTTGTCACCAGCAATGGTCCCGTGGAGGCTGTGAGACCACAGAGTTATGAAGATTAGGTTAAATGTTGGCTCTCTTCAGTCCAGAGCTTTTGGATTGCTAAAATATTTGAAGATACAGCTTTTTTCCTCCTTTTGGGAACTGAACATTTTTTCTAGGGAGAGGACTAAATTAAGATGTAGTGCATGGCGATGATTCAATGCCATCACAGCTGTACAGGTAGTGCATCGCATATTATCTCATTTGAAATGAAACATTGTTTTCTTAATCTGGCCAAGGCAAGAAAGAGAGAGTTTACCAATGATACTGCAGTTTGTTTGGAGAGAAAAAAATGCTTATTAACCAAATCATATTCACAAAACATAAAATGGTTTGTCTTTCCGCATTTAAATATATGCCTTTTAAAATACAGATTGATAAGACTTGAGCAAGTGCAATCTGGTACACACAACTTCCTGGTCAGAATATAAGGGGAGCGTCAAAAATAAGAAGAAAGAAAAGATAAATTTGTCCACTTAGGCATATGTTAACCTGGAGAGCCAGACATGGGAACAGAGCCATGACATACAACAGGGTAGTTACTTCTAATACATGGACTTTATTTTGGGGGAACATTTAAGGATCGCAGTAAATTATGGGTGTGTGTATATATATATATGTATATATATATATCCATAGTTTATTATGTATGTATGGATACGTGTATATATATGGATGCACATCCATACATATAGTTATATATGGGTATATATGTATGTCCATATATACATAGATATGTATGTATTTCTGCACATGTAAATACCTCATCTATATACATGAACTTCATTCATGCACTATTACATACAGAATCTCATTCATGGACGGACCCTGGAATTCCTGGATTCCACAAAATGAACCAAGGTGTAGAGTAGCCTCCATTGCTTGGCAGTTGTGCTCCTGCTGTTTCTAGGGTGAAGATTTTACTTCTGCAACCTGTCTGGACTCTCCCCGAGAGCAGGAATCTCATTTTTCTTTCTAGCGCATCAGTACCTACTACAATGCCAAATATAAGGGTGTTTAATAACTTCAAGCCAAATGAGTAAATGTTGAAAGACTGATTCCAAAGTTAGACCCAAGACTAACATTTTCCCAACCACCACAGGCCTAAAAAAAAATCATGTTTTCATATGTCTTTCTCCTCTTGTTGAAGGTACTCACTGGACAAGCAAGACGTTTCAACACCTCTGCTTGAAGGAGAATACAAAATTTTTCACTCTGAAAAGAATCTAAAACCTGGCTCCAAAAAGGAGTTCTTGAACCCGGGAGAAACAGCCCCAAGCATGCAAACAAACATCACAAAGCCTCCAAATAAGATGACATTAAAGGGTGACTGTGCCAGGAGTTCCAAGGAGTTTAAGAAAGTCGCCTTGGGGAAGCCTTAGGGAAGTCTCCCTCTGAGTTTCCTGCAGTGCCTTAGTCCCTGGGCCTACATTTTAGAAATGTGTCTGCCTCCTTGTTCTTGGCCAATTGGGACACAAGGAATGTCTTACGAAGAAGAACCAGTGTTACAAAAGGGCCCTTTGTCAGCCTTCCTGGAAGTTCGTGGTGCTCCAGCCCCACGGCTGGGATTCAAAGCAGGGATGAACTTTTGACATGAACTTAGATGCACATTCAGGCCATGGCTCAGCCTCTGAAAACTGGGAAATGCCACTGAACTGGTTGGGAGCAGTTCAGAGAAGTCAGTATGAGAGTGCTGCTGTGGGCCAGACCCCTTCTGAGGAAGGACAAGCATGAAATAAGAAAAAAGGTGCCTACTGACTAGCTACATTGAGAACAATAGGCCTCTTGTGGTGAAGAGAAATGAAGGGAATTCAGCTTTGCAGCTGCCCAGATCTGCCCTTTGGGATCTGGGCCAAGTAAGACTTAGCCAGCCCCAGGCTGAGATGGCAACACTGGGCTCTCCATCAACACTTTGGAAGGCATATTTTTGGGTACTTGAGTTCTCAGAGTCTAGAAGACCAGGGTTTTGTGTCCCATATTAAGCATGAGGCTTTAGGCAAAGAATCCATTGAGCAATATGATTTATTCCCCACTTGTGAATTCAATCATTTATTTAACATTGGCTTTGAACAAAATGAATAAAACTAAATTATTTTCCATTAGGCAGGTAGAGTCTAGATAGGAGTGATGGATATGGACCCAAGCAATTGCAATGGCAGGCCATTGTGATGAGTATACAAAGACCAATGGAGGACACAGAAGAAAGGGTGCAAATTTCAATTATACAAATCCAGAAGGCTTCATGGAGGAGGAGAAGGTATGAGAACCAAGATGCAAATACAATCAAGAGAGAGGAAAATAGATAGTACATGCTCCACCCAACCTTCAGAGGCTCTGAGAATAAATATACACATGAGTAGACAGATGCAGTGCTCAGATTTAATTGGAAGAAAACCTTTGTACACTAAAGACCTTGGTCTTTGATAATCATGCAATGTAATGACAGTATACTGCTTGTCTGATATATCTCCACAGTCTTGTTTTAGCAACTTAGGGGGAGCCAGCTGAGGCCTGATAAATACCGTATCGTCCCCAGGAAAAGATGACATGAAGGTGAGAGTTAAGGGTGGTGACACTGTTTTTCAAACAGAAAGCTTCCATGGATTTGAGTCAAATTCACATCTTCTACAGCTTTAAGACATAATGTTTTGTAGTGGGACAGTCAGGCTGAGCTGAGTTTAAATTCTTGTTCTGCCAGTGCTACATGTGTGATCTGGGACAGGCTAACTTAGACTCTCTGACCCTGAATTTCCTCAGCTGGGAAATGGGAACACTTTTATTTACCACACAGGGTGGTTGTAAAGAGCAGAAACTGTGATGCTTGATGAGCCCCAGCACCTATCAGGTCCTCAGTACAAGTGCTAACTTGTGTTGCAAAATTCTGACTCTTGATAGGCCTAATTCAAGCTACCCCTCATGATCCTCAATCTATAGTGATTTCCATACTTTGTACTATAACTTCCATTTTTTTTCAAGTATAAACCAAACTTCCTGGACTTGTGTAAGTTCATGTAAGCCTTGGACTTATAGACAATTGAGCTGCAAATGACCACATGGAGGGTATAGCCAGTAGGACAATTAGCCCACCTCCTCATTCTCTCCCTTACCCATTGCCCATGGGGTCTTCTGCAGATATTCTCTCCAGAAAGCACTTTTACTTAGTTGACATAATACATTTTCACCATCTCTAACAACCCAAATACGAGGGTAAAGAGAGCCACTGGGAGCCAAAGCTTTTGGGTTTCATAGGCTTAAATCAAAAAAGACCAGAATTTTATATATATTTTTTAATTTTTTAATTTATTTTTAGAGAGAGGGGAAGGGAGGGAGAAAGAGAGGGAGAGAAACAGCAATGTATGGTTGCCTCTCACATGGCCCTCATGGGGACCCGGCCCGCAACCCAGGCATGTGCCCTGACTGGGAATTGAACTGGGACCCTCTGGTTCCCAGCCCGCGCTCAATCCACTGAGCCACACCAGCCAGGGCCAAAAAAGACCAGAATTTTTATAACATTGTTAGAGTCTACTCTCAGAGAGCTGGTTCTACATTGGCTGCCTCTACCCAGGTCACCTTGTTAACAAATGTACTAGTGCTGACACTGCTGGCGAAAAATAGGGACCTGATGGAGAGACCTGCAAACGAGCATCCGTGATTCTTGAAGTGTGGACCATGAAAAACTTTTTATCAAGCATGAAGAATCACTTGTGCTACTTGATAAAAAGATTTATGCGACTTGCTGCAGACCTAAAGGATAGGGCAATGAGTTGGCATGCTTGACATGTTCCTCACTTGATTATGATGCCTGTTACAGTTTGGTGTTTGCCACCCAGATGGGTATAACAGGTGCCTTCCACCAGCATCAAGTCATGGCCATCCACAGGTCTTGCATTTGTGGAAGGATGCTGTGGCTAGAACTGAGGCAGCCTAGAGGTGCTGGTGAGGTCATAGTTAGGGTGGAGCCATGATTCTGGAAGAGGTGAGTAGTATGGAGTGTGTTAAGTTGGGCACAGAGGGAAGGGCAGGTACCTAACGTCAAAATAAGACAAGAGGTAAGAATCATGCTGAGCTGACACAGCAGAGGTAACAAAGGTCCAGAGCAAGCAGTGGTAATAAGAAAGGGAGCCAGGCAAGATCAAGAAAACCATACCGCCGTTTCTAGAGGTGTCATGGGTCCTACAGGGATTCTCAAAGGTGCTTGCCCAGATCTTATGGTAGGAGAAAGTAAGATATAAGTAAGATACCCAATCAGAGAATAAGGAGCCAGGAATAAGATCATCCTTGCTTGTTTTAAAAATTCTCCAAACAATTCTGAACCTCAGGGTCCAGATCCTGTCTGTCACTTAGGATCATGGGACATTACACACCAACCACAGGTCACATTGGTGCAAAGAGCAGAACCACACATCAGACAGTGTCCTGCACATTTTGGATATTAATCCTGACAGAAAAATCTTTAGCATTGTATGGATTAGTCAATGTAAATTCATTAACTACTTGTCATGACTGTAATATAATCTGGCCTGACCGTAAAGATTCAACAGCACGGCGTTAATCAAATCTACACAGAAAACAACACATTCTGTTTAAAATCAACGACTGCTCTTCTTACCAGATAAGAGGATCTGGGACTTAATAGGGAAAAGGTGCTTTTTTGCACATCCCTGGTAGGGGCCCTCCATCAGCAGAAGAACATCACAAGCTGTGACAATTTGAAGGTACCTTCCATTTACGGCAAACCTTGCACCTTCCATGTAATGGAAGCCCGTCAATCTCCAGTCCCCATCAGCAAGAGGTTCACAGATAATAAAGCAGAATGTATTCTGCAGGGTTGAACATTTTCTCGTAGGATGAGTCATTATCAGGTTTTAATCATGCTCATTAGCCAGCCATTAGAGTCCTGTCCAGCTTTTTACTGCCAGAGAGGAGAGGAGAGAATGATTGTGGTGGGGAGTGCACCCTACCTGATGAAATACTCACCATCTGTTCTTAGCTGTAACTCCCTGTATGAAGCACCTTGGTTTACGGCTACGACAGTCTTAGATCCCCAGCACTGAATCTACTTATTTCTCTAGGTTGAGCCAGGACTGAGCCCACCAGGACATGAAACAGTAAGAATTTGACATTCACCAAAATCAGAGGCAAGTCAACACCTACATAACCAATCCAAGGTCTCCATTTCGGCAGATACGTGCATTTTAATTTGCATAGCTTGGTATATTAAGGAGCCAATAAGAAGGTGGCTTCGAAACAAATGAGTGCAATGGAAATTACTGTAAGTTTGTTTCTTTTCTGTCCTGAAAGCAACTGCCACTGAACAAAACAAGATGGACTTTTACAAATGCAGAAAGAGTATTTAAGAGTTCTAATAGCTTAGCATTTGTATACCACTCTCTATCTCTCCCAAATTGTACTTTATCTCAGATTGCACTGTTCTTTGTTCTTTTATCTTTGTAGAAATTCATGTTTTATTTGAGCCAAGCAGCTGAGATAGATACACAGTAGGTGTTTCATAAAGTTTTGTTGAATTGCCTAAGAATTAAAATACAAAGTGATTGTATTTATTTCCAACAAAGGAGTATTTTTTTGGTCTACTGCCTTAAAAAATTCCACTTGGCCCTGGCTGGGTAGTTTGGCTGAGCATCATCCTTACACCAAAATGTTGCAGGTTTGATCCCAGGTCAGGGTACACATGAGAGGCAACTAATCGATGTTTTTCTCTCACATCCATGTCTGTCTGTCTCTGCCAGCCCATTGCTACCCATCCCCACCCACCCCCAAGTTCTGATTAGAAGCTCTTGAGGGAGATGGGGAAAAGGCTGTGGGGATCATCCAGTTTAGGCATTGGATTCTGTGAGGGTTGTATTTATTTATTTATTTACCAGTGTTTCATTCATATTAATGATAGAATCAGAATGTTATAGGATGTTGAGTCTCTTCCTTTTGCTTGTAAGGAAAATAAGACACAGATAAGAAAGGTACCTTCTTGAGATTTTAGAGCAGATGAGATACAGAGGTAAGTCATGAACTAGTTTGAGCTCCACGAGCACAGGGATCAAGCCTATTTCATCATCCTGTAGTTTTGTTGACCAGCACAGGGTTGAAAATAGCAGGGACTAAAAACAAATATGGAAAAAGTGAATGAATGGATGGATGGGCGGATGAACGGTTGAATGAATGAATGAATTACTGTGTGATGAGTGGGGACTTTTTTTAAAAAGTGTTGAGTGTAACTGTTGAGGGTTCAGGGGAAAAGCCAATAGATGCAGTGCTATTCTGGGGAGACTCAAGTTTTGAATCAATTCCCAGAACTCAGATTCCAAAAGAGACGACAAGAATAATTATCTTTAAAACTCACATTAGGTAGTGTGACTTTTCTTGGGAAATTTTCAGTACATAATTTTAGAGATGCCAGTTGAGAGGTAGATTTTTTTTCTAGTAAAACAGTACAGACCATTTCAATTATCCCTGGAAAAGGGATGTTTGTTCTTCCCTCCTTCAGTCTTTCACTGAACTCTGGCTGCCCCATGAGGAACTCTGGGAAAGAACAGGTTATGTCTGATTTGTTCTTTTTCTCTAATAAAATTTGTCGTTTACTAAAAACTAAAATGCCATCCTCTTTCCTGCATTGTTAATGCCTGGGCAGCCTCTCCAAGCTTTGGACAGCCAAGCACCAGTGAGGAACAGAGCCCCATTGCCTTCCCTCCCCGTGGGGCTTGCCGCACATGTGAGGCCAGGCACACACACATGCGCACGTGCACACACGCCAGTCTGCTCTGTGCCAGCCTGGGCCAACACTTGGCTAAGGGAGAAGGGTTTTCATTTTTCCCTCCTACAGGTCCTTCCTGGTGGTTTCCTTGCTCTCTGCAGGTAGCAACCACTGAGATAAAGTTCTCTTCTTTGGGAAATCTAGTGAAATACAGAACACAGCCAAGCCAGCTGTCTTGGGTGAGAGGGCCTTCCTAGCTTGCCTAAAAGGACATGAAGACATGGCTATTCAATTTTCTTGCTGAAGCCTGGGCACCATCCTTGTTAACGCTGATGGCACTTAAGTTCCACAAGGACAGCAATGCCTCTCTGTTTTGTTTATTGATGTACCCTAGTTCCCTAAGAGGGTGCCTGTTACATAGTAGGTACTCAATAAATATATTTTGAAAGAATGAATAACTTTGGATAATTTTTAGGAAAATACATCATCTCTCTTTGCATACATTGCCTGAAATATGCGTCCTGTCTCCACCCCTTCCCCAGGCAAAGTCCCATTTATATTTCAAAGACCAGTTCAATGTCACCTCTTCAGCATTTTTGTATAATCTCCCCTCTAAGTGTAGGTATTTCTCTTCCTAGCCCTCATAGTACTTCACTTTTATTAGAGAAATGCGCAAATTGCGTTGCAATTATGTAGTTACATATTTGTGTCCTCCATTAGTAAAAAGGTTTTTCTAAGGCGACACGCCATTTGTTCACTTCTAGCCTGTAGCATATATTTAAATTGCTATGTCATTGTAGCACAGTGACGAAAATGTTTCTGGAGCCAGACTACCTTGGTTTGAATTCTACCTCTGCTATTTTCTAACCATGCAGACTTGGTCAATTTCTAACTTTGTGTCTTCCTTTCATTTTTGTAAAATGGTGTTATTAATAATATCCATGTGGTAGTAGTTGTAAGGGCTTTAATGAAGATATATAAAGCACTAAGAACTCTGCTTTTGCAAATTAAGCACTCAATAAACATTTGCTTTTATTTTTTATTTAGAATGATGCTTAAAGTTGACATTTAAAAAATAAACTGACTAACAAAATAGAAACAAAGGCATGGAAGCATGGAACAGACTGGCCGCTGTCAGAGGGGAGGGGGAAGGGAGAGCTGGATGAAAGAAGGTGAAAGGATTAGCCAAAGAACATATATGCATAGCACATAGACACAAAGGAAAGGGGTCCCGGATGGGTGGAGAAGGGCAAAGTAAACAATAAAAATAAAGTTAAAAAATTATTTAAAAAATGTATTTTTCTGCCCTGATTGGTGTGGCTCAGAGGATTGAGCACCAGCCTGCAAACCAAAGGGTTGCTGGTTCAATCCCCAGTCAGGGCACATGCCTGGGTTGTGGGCCAGATCCCCAGTAGAGGGCACACAAGAGGCAACCACACATTGATGTTTCTCTCCCTCTCTTTCTTCCTCTTTTTCCCTCTCTGTAAAAATAAATAAATAAAATCTCTTAAAAAATATATTTTTCTCCACAACCTCTCCAACATTTGGTATTACTTGGTTTGTTGATAATAGCATTCTAACAGGCGTGAGGTAGTATCATTGTAATTGTAATTTGTATTTCCTTAATAGCTAGTAGAGTTAAACATCTTTTCATATATCTGTTGGCCATTTGTATGCCTTCTTGGGAGAAGTGTCTGTTTGGGTCTTCTGCCTATTTTTTAATTGTATTGTTTGTTTGTTTGGTGTTGAGTTGTATGAGTGATTTATATATTTTAGACATCAACCCCTTGTTGGAGCATGTTGTTTGCAAATATCTTCTCCCATTTGGCTGGCTGCTTTTTGTTTCGTTGTTGGTTTCTTTTGCTGTGCAGAAGCTTTTTAGTTTGATATAGTTTCATTCATTTTTTGCCTTTACTTCCCTTTTTGGGGGGTAAAATTCATAAAATTTTTTTACTCATATGTGAGAGATAAAACTGAAAGCAAGAAATGAACAAACAAACAAACAAACAAAAACTCATAGACACAGACAATATGGTGGTTACCAGAGGGAAGGAAGGTGGTGTGGTTAATAAAGGGAGTTAAACACATGGTGATGGAAGAAGATTTGACTTTGGGTGGTGGGCACACAATGTAATATACAGATCATGTATCATAGGACTATACACTTGAAACCTATATAATCATATTAATCACTGTCACCCCAAAAAAGTTCATGAAAAAGAAATAAGAAATATGTAAATAAAGAAGTTGTCCTCTGATTGTTTAATGGTTCAGCAATCTTTTACCAATTGATTTCTGTTGTGGAGTTCATCTCACCCTAAATCTTAAATTTCAGTCTCAATAGTTCTCTGGGAACTACATTCTTTCCTCCTCAGTGCAGTGGGCTTGTGAATCAGGTCTGGCCAAGCATTTCTCTGGTACCAGGATGAGGTCAGAGATGGATACATGACCTTGTTATAGCCAGGAAGAGAATGTGAAACTTTTTGGGGGATGTCTGGGATAAAGGAGAATGCCCTTTCCATACTAGACTAAATCTGGAACTCTTTGGGTCACTGCTCCAGCTGTGTCATTCCTGGAGGGCAGAGCTTATGTGAGAAGAGAGTCCACAAGGAAGAGAACTGGACCGAGGGATATAGCAGGAAAAACTTGATCTCTGATGACATTGTGTGAGCTCCTGATCGATCTATGCAAGGAGCCAGCAATACTCCTGAACATTTCCTTTTATGAGCCCTGTTTCCCTGATGATTGCTGCATGACTCCTCAATTTAGTGGCTTAAAACAATGGCAAAATGTATTTTGCCCACAAATCTGCATGGAAGCAGTGATTCAGCAGTGATAGCTTGCCTCTCCTCCACTAGATGTCAAACGTGGTGGCCCGAGGGCTAGGGTTGCTCTCACCTGAAGGCTTGGTGATAGATGACAGTTGTCAGCAAGAGGCAGTGGTTCCTCTTCTTATGGGTCTCTTCAGGTAGTCCTTCCTCATGGGCTATCTGGGCTTCCTCACCTCATGGTGCCAGCTTTCCTCCAAGTGAGCATCCCAATTCCATCCGCAATAAAAGAGAGAGAGCAAGATAGAAATTGTATCCCTTTTTTTGAAAAGTCACTCAGCATCAGTTCTGCCATCCTTGATTGGTTGGAGCACTCACAAAACAACTCAAGTTCAAGAGAAGGGGAAAAGCAGTGCTCCAGAAGAGTGAGTGGGACTGGAAATATGACTGTGGCCATTTCTGAGAAATTCAATGTGCCATAAGTTAGTCTGGGTTAGACTCTCTATCACTCATCACAGAAAGAATCCTAACTGTACAGGGTTGATAAACATTTGTTGAATGGATGAGTTAATTGTTGAAAATCTGCTTTGCCTAAGCTTGTTGAGTTTGTTGTTTTCCCCTTCAAACAAACCACAGCTTTTATTATCTTTTGTTCTGTGTTGCATTTTGTTCAGGGGGAAAAAATCTCTTATTGTAGGAAAATCTAACAAACAGTGGCACATAATTAGATTCATTCAACTAATTGGCTTTGCCAATCATGCCAGGCTTACTTCTGCAAGCCTTTGGCAACAGAGTACATGAGACATATTCATACAAACATTCTAAGCCTCTCAAAATACTCGTACCAATGGCAATTCGTGGCCCATTATGCCAGGAGGGGTAGATATTGTTAACTTTGTCATCTGACTTGGTTTAAAGATTAACAGAGCTTGATAGCTAAAGATTATCATTACTATGTACTAGACTATAATGAGTTTAATAGAGGTTTTAAATGAAATGGCTACATGCTCGTATATATTTAGAGAAAACTGGGAAAAATCAGAATAAAACAAGGTGTATTTTTTTTTAATTTTACTCTAGGACTTTCAAAGTCCTTAAAGTTGTCATTTACCAATAAGGACTATAGAGCAGAGAGTATGCTGAGCCAATTGGACCGTAGAACACTTTCTTCAAAGACCTTCTTGCTCAATTCAGGTGTTCCCAGGATACAGTTTGAAAAATAATGACATTCCTAAGACAGATCCTGGAGGCAACCATAAACATTTTATATTTTTTCTACTTGTCTTTTTTTAGTTTATTTTTTATTATTTTCTTCAGCCTATTAAATTTCATAGTTTTCATATAAACACTCCACAAATGGTGTCCATATGAGGGTGACATCCTCTGATTCATGAGTAACTGCTATCTCCCTGGGTGGGATAATGTCTTTCATCTGTAGAATGTAAGACCATGTTACCACACATGACAGGCCATTGAGCAAGATAAGTCTTCCTGCCACCAAGAGAAGTGCCTTTTCCCAGTTTAGAGTGGCTCTAATTCTTTCTGACAGTTCGCGGGTGTGCTGTGTCTGGTACAGATTTCCTAGCTCTGGAAACAGGATCCAATCCTTCAAACCAGGACTTCCTTTTAAAGGCCACCCCATGAGCTAACACACAAATGGTGACTATTCACTTTTCTTCATGAACCATGTTGCTTTGCCAATACTCATTTGCTGTGTTTCTTTAGTTAGAGTTTGCTTGGAACCTGGCCATTTTGTGATTGGATATTCTAAGCAGAAAGGGGAGTGAAGCAGCTCTAGAAATGTTGGCTTCCTCTCCACTTTCTTTATTTCCCAACTAAGTGTCCTAGTACTAGCTGCTCCCACCCCCACCCCTAAGCATTCTTGTCAGGAAACTCCTCTATGGTTTCACGTAGTATTTGGTACCTATTGCTATCAAATATTTATAGGCTGTCAGCCTTCAATACATGATACAGACCAGACCCACATTGGATTGAGTGTCTACCCAGTAATTTACAGTTCTTTTGTTTTGGGTTTCTGATAATGAGAATATCACAAATAACAGAAGGAAAATTTATCTGCTAGAGGATAACACAGAGGGTGACTCTCTTCCAAAAATCTTTCTCTTTAAGAGAAAAGTCAGCCCCATAATACAGAGGTCATTGGAAAGAGATCATGATGTTTATTTGAGCTCATGTGATGGTCACATGAGCAATGATGAGAAAATGGCAAGGAGGTAAACAAACGGCAGAGGAGGCTGATGTTTGAGTCTGGCATTGCTCAAAGTATTTTCCAATTAACATTCATTCTGCAGAATATTAATAGTTATCAGTTGAAAAATAGATTGTTTAATAAAATGAATTTATGAAATCAGAAGTTCAGAACAGTTTTATACAGAACTTATCAGAGCCTTTGATGCTTTCACATACTTTGTGCATCTCCAAAAAGGAGCTGTTCCAAAAGGACAATGTTCTAGATACTTCACATGAATTAACTTATTTTAATCCTCACAGTTTCATGAAGTACATAGTATTATTACCTTCACTTTACAAATGGAAAAGTCGGGGCACAAAGACATAACATTCTTGCCCAAAGTCACTCAGGAAATAGGTAGTGTAATCAGAAATTAAACCCAGGCCATCCGACTCCAGAGCTTTTGCCTGGACCCGCAATGCTATACTGACTTCATAAATATTGAGAAAAGTATGACTGCATCATGGGAGTAATTCAGGGAAATGAAATGACACTGCCCATCTAATGATTTACTACATTTTTAGACTAGAGAATCTCTGATGGAAACACATTTGCGCCTTTTCATGTGACAGTCATATTCCTGACTCTTTCTAATGGCACCAACTTTTTGCACGCGCATTATGCTCTTAAGCATGCAATGAATGACAGATGTGAGGGTACTGTGAATCATGGGGTTATGTCTGGTGGCTCCTTCTTGACTTTGGAACAGTAATACTTTGGCTTTCCTGTTGCTTTATTGGGGGGGTGGGAATTGACTGTGGGAGTCAGGGGAATGGACTAGAGGAGAGCAATGGGGAAAAAGGCAGGCCAACCGTGACTGAACAATAAATAAATAAATAATAAAAAAAGATGTTTTTAAATTATATTCCAAAATTGTATGTGCTTTTTAAAAATGAATAGACTTCATTTTCAAAGTAGGTTTATAGAGAAGTTGAGTGGAAATACTGACCATTCCAACATACCCCTTATCCCCACTCCCCACAGTTTTTCCTATTATTAACATCTTGCATTGCTGTGGTACTTTTGTTACAATTGATGAAACAATATTGACATATTATTATCAATTATAGCTCATAGTTTACATCAGGATTAACTTTTTATGTTGTACAGTTCTATGGCTTCTGATAAATGCAGAAAATCATGTATTTACTGTGACAGTATTATAGAGAATAGTTGCATTGCCTTAAAAATCCCCTGTGCTCCGGTTACCAATCCTTTCTCTTCCCAAACCCCTGGCAGCTACCTTTCCAGAATGTCCTATGGTTGGTGTCACACAGTACATAACCTTTGATGATTAACTTCTTTAAATTAGCAATGTAAATTTAAGGTTCCTTTAAGTCATTCACTGCTTAGTATTTCATTTCTTTTAATTACTTAATAATATCCCATTATATGAATATACCACAGTTGGTTGTTCCATCCACCATTGGAAGAATATCTTTGTGCTTCCAAGTTTTGTTTATTATAATATAGCTGCTATAAACATTCATGTGCAGATTTTTCTGTGGTTGTAAATTTTCAGCTCATTTGGATGAATTCCTGGGAGTGTGATTGGTAGATTTGTGTCATTTCAGGAGCTAGTCAATCATCTCATCTTACTTTTCAAACTTGTGGGACTAGAGTTGTTAATAATATTCTTTTGTTTTCCTCTTAATTTCCATTGGAACAGTCGTGATGGTGCTTCTTTCATCTCTGATGTTAGTAATTTGGGTTTTCTCTCACTTTTTCTTGGTTAGCCTAGATAAATGTTTATTATTTTATTGATATTTGCAAAGTACCAGCTTTTGTTTTCATTAATTTTTGTCTTACTGATTTTCTTCTTTCAATGTCATTGATTTCTGCTCTAAATTTTGTTATTTCTTCCCTTCTTCTTACTGCAGATTTAATTTCCCTTTGTTCTGTTTTCCTAAGGTGAAATCTTTTATCTTTGATTTTGATCTGTCTTCTTTTCTAACATGTGCATTTGATGCTATAAATTTCCCTCTAAGTACTGCTTTTGTTGCATCCAACACATTTATTTTCATTTGGTTCAAGACACTTTAAAATTTCTCTTGACACTTCTTTGACACATGTGTTATTTAGATGTGTGTTGTTTAATTTCCAAGTACTTCAGAAATTTTCAACTCTTTATGTTATTGATTTCTGGTTTAATTCCATTGTGGTCTAAAAGACAATGGTCTCTAATTTTTATTCTTTTAAGTATGTGATGGTAAGTTTTATGGCTTAGAATGTGGTCCATCTTAGTTAATGTTCCATGTGTGCTTGAGAAAAATATGTATTTTTCTGTTGTTAGATGAAATATTCTATAAATGTCAGCTGGATTCAGTTGATTGATGCTACTCTTCTGTTCAAATCTATTTTTATGTAGTTTACTGCTAGATCTGTCAATTACTGTTTGAGGGACGGGTGTTGAATTCTCCTAGTAGCGAATTTGTCTATTTCTCCTTATAGGTCTCTCAGGTTTTGTCACATGTATTTTGATGCTCTATTGTTAGACACATACATAGGGTAAAGATTGTTATGTCATTTTGGAAAATTGATCCCCTTATCATTATGCAATGCCTCTATACCTGTGTGTGAAATTAATATAGCTACTTAAGCTTTGAATAGTTTTAGCATAGTATATCTTTACCCATCCCTTAATAGGTTTCAAGTACAACATAGAGTTTGCACTTGGTTTTTAAATGCACTCTCACAGTCTATTTTTTTTAATTACTTTATTGTTTTTCAATTACAGTTGTCTGCATCCTCTCCCTTCCCCTCCCCCCAACCCCTCCAACCCCACCTCGCTTCCCTGCCTCCCTCCTCCCCCTTGGTTCTGTCCATTTGTCCTCTGGTGTGGTTCCTGAAGCCCCTTCGCCCCCATTGTCCCCTCCCCTCTCCCCTCTGGCCACTGTCAGACTGTTGTTAATTTCAATGTCTCTGGTTATGTTTTTCTTGCTTTTTTCTTTTGTTGATTATGTGCTATCTTTTAATTGGTGTGTTTAGATCATTCACATTTAAAGTGACTATTGATAAAATTGGCTTAATAGCTACCATATTTTAATATTTTCAATCTGTTGCTCTTGTACTTTGTTTCTTTCTCATTTTTGTCTTCTACTCTTCTTCTGCTTTCTATGGTTTTAATTGAACATTTAATATGATTCCATTTTTCTTTCCTCTCTTAGCATATCAAATATAATTTTCTTCAAAAATTATAGTGGTTTCACCATAGTTTTCAATATAAATTTACAACTAATCCAAGTCCACTTTCAAATGACACTTTACTACTTCATGGCTACTGCAGGTCCTTTATAACAGAGTTTTCTCATTTCCTCCCTTCCCTTCTTTAGAATATTGTTGTCATTCATTTTACTTATCTATAATTATACTGAATAGATTATTACTATTATTATTTAAAAAAAAACTACCTTCTTTAAGGTCAGTTAAAATGTTAGGGAAATTAAAATTAAGAAAAAATAAAATTTTAATTTTACTCTCATTTATGTTTTTCTATAATACTTCCTTTCTTTATGAAGATATGACTTTCTCCCCTATATCATTTTCTTTTTCTCTAGAGAACCTCTTTTAACATTTATTTCAAAGTAGATTTATTGGAAATAAATTCCCTCAATTTTGTTTATCTGGGAAAGTCTTCAGCTGTTCTTCACTTTTTTGAAGGATTACTTTGCAAAATAAAGAACTCCATGTTGGTGGGGGTTTTTTCTTTCAGCAGTTCAAAATTTTACTTCAGTCTTTTCTTGCTTACATGGCTTGTGTAATTTTAAGCCTTTTTCTTTCATATGTAAGTTGCCCCTACCCTGTATCTTCCTTCAAGATTTCACCTTTTTCTTTCGTGGTCTATACTTGAATATGATATATCTGATGTAGGCTTCTTAGTATTTATCATATTTGGTGTTCTGGATCTGAGTTTTGTGTCTATCATTAATTTTGGAAATTTCCTTTGTCACCCACTTCTCCTTTGGTATTCCTATTATGCTCATTTTCTACCTTTTGTAATGGTCCCACAGTTCTTGGATATTCTCTTCCATTTCACTTTTGTGTAGTGAAGGTTTTGCATTTTGTTTTGTTTTTCTCTTTACTTTCAGTTTGGGAGGTTTCTATGGCTATATCATCAAGTTTACTGATTCTTCAGCTGTGTTCAGACCACAGATGAGCCCTTCAAAGGAATTCTTAATTTCTTTTAGAGTGTTTTTAAATTCTCATATTTTCCTTTTGATTATTTTCTGAGAGTTTCCATCTTTCTACTTATATTACCTATCTTCTCTGTAGTTCACTTGTTCCATTTGAGCCATACCATGTTAATAAAAATTATTTGAAATTTCTGGTCTGATAATTCTAAAATTCTGCAATAGCTAACTAAGTCTTGTTTCAATGCTTGCATTGTTTTCTAAAACTGTCATTTTCACCTTTTAGCATGCCTGTAATTTTTTGTGAAAGTCAAATATGATATATTGGATTTAAGAACTTAGGTAAATAACCCTGTGCTGTGGGTTTTCATGTTTTCTAAAAGTTAGGCTGCATTTGTTGTTTGCTGTAGCTGTCATTGTCAGAAGGTAAAATATCCTGTGGTGTATCTGTTTTTGCTTCCTCTATTGTCTATAGGTTTCACAAGGAATTTCTTAGCTAATGTCTCAGTCTTGAAATTCTTTTTCCTGTAAAACAATATTATTATATAGAAGCCTGATTGATGTGGTGGTACATGTGGGCGAGTGTTTTTCTTCTTCCATGTCAGTTGGTATCTAGTAAAAGCCAAGTCACTAGGCTCTAGTAAAATGGTTCCATTTTTTCTTTTTTAAAGCATTTATTTATTTACTTATTTACTTACTTACTTATGTATTTCCTTGAGGTATAATTGACATGTAACAGTGTATTACTCTCAGGTGTTTAACATAATAATTTTGGTTGTTTGTTTGTTTATATTGCAAAATCATCATCACAGTAAGTCTAGTTTTAACAATCTGTCAGTACACATAGTGGTTTCTATCCATCGCCATTTGTAGAGATACATAAAATTGTTTCTTTTAAGTGAAGTCCTTTTTTAAGGAGAATGGAATATTCTAGGTATATTTCAAAATAGTCACTTTCCCACTCTACTCAGCCCCTACCAGAAACACAAGGGGATTTTTTTCCTAACATATACCTTGAAAATGTTGTGGGGCTCCTGGAGGTAAAGCTTTGTAAGGTATGAGGTCTCTTCTAAGACCCTGTCTCTCAAATTGGACTACACTAGGCCTCTGAAATGTTTCAGTTCCAGTTTAACCAGTTCAGCTCCAATGGCAGTGTCTGCTCCTGAGCTTCTGCTCTCAGTAAACTCATTATCTGTATTCACCTCTCACCAACTGGAAAGAAAATGGTATACCCTATGACCTGAACTAGCTCATAACCCAAGAAAAATTGTTAATTTTTACTTTAGTAGATTTGTTGTTGCTGTTGCTGTGATGAAGGAAGTGACAGCTTCCAATATTTTTACATGTTGAATCAGAAACCAGAAGTCAATTTCATAAATAGTATTGAAAGTAAATAGCATTGATGATCCCCACACTCCATTTGCTGCCTATATGTATTAATTTTCCTGCTTCTGCACCTTCTCTTCTACAGGAAATTTTCTCCCCACCTCTAAATAATTATGAAAATCTTACTGATCATTTGAGGCCCTCCTCAGCTGTTCCTCCACTAATGCACAGTGGACTCTCTGCACCAAACTTCTGTAGCAGTTATTACCTACACCACCCTTTAAAACCAAACACTTATTTTGTTTTAACTTTTTTCAGATCATTTTGTGACCTGGACTTTTAAAAGAGAGACCAAGCAAAAACCCTTGGGGGGGAATAAAACAACCTGGGAATTGATGTAATTTATTTTTCCCTGAGAATTTCCTGAGGCCTTCGAGAGGAACGTCAGAGACAAGAGAATCCCTGAATGCTGACAATGAAGGCTTGTCTGTCCTGCCTCTGATTCTCAAAGACGACTTTGAAAGAGTAAGAAAAAGGCCTTCCTTCCTTAAAAAATGTACTTCTACTTCTCATATGTTAGCATAGTAATTTTGTGAGAGCAAGTTACTTTACTCCCCTCTGCAAGGAAATGTAGATGTAATATATCTACATCTATGATGCTTAAACTATGAATGGAGCCCTCTGAGATATGCATACAAGCAGTGCATCTGAACTGGAAAGACTTGCCTCTGATTGATTAAAACATTTGAAGTGATTCTCAATCAAAATTGGAAAATGGTAGACCTCTGAATCTCTCCCACCAGGTAGCTTACTTGGTTGGAATGTCACCCCACTATGGCAAGGCTGTGGGTTCAATCTCCAGTAAGAACACCTACAAGAAGAATCCAATGAATGCATAAATAAATGGAACATCGAATCAGTGTTTTTATTTATCTCTCTCTCTCTTGCTCTGTCTCTCTTTCTTCCTCTCTAAAATATAGATAAATACAAAAATTAAATTTAAAGCCCTACAACATTTAATTTCTTTAAATTTTCTTTTTCAATGCCTTGTTATATATGGTCTCTGTTCATTCAACTCTTATCTATTCTTCAAAACCCAACATAACTATTACTTTCTCTAAGACAATTTCAGTGACTTCTATCATCTTCACTGATCTTCCACATCTCTTAAATTCTACACTGTTGATGTAACCCCATAGAGTTCATTATATATTGCCTTGTTTTGTTCATTATTATCTCAGAAACATTAACCTTTTTTTTAGAAATGTTAACCTTTTCATCTAAGGAGGTGAGGATGCTCTGAGAGCCAAGCTAATGCCTTTATTTTTTCTAGCCTCCATTGCTTTTATTTGGAGGTACTGAGTGGTCTTTTTGTAAACACATTCTGTTTGGCAATAGTATCATTAACAGACAAATGGACTGTAGGTTCTCCTAAACTTTTATTGCTTCAGCCTTTGATGGTTGACTACCTGGATATCAGCTATAGTTAATCCTCTCTGCTTATTATTAACTTCAGACTTGGATAAAGACATAAGCCAATTCTGAACAAAGAACACAACCGTAGATTGAGAGTGTGAAAGTAAACAAAAGGTGGTTCATATACATTTTTAATAAGTTTTAGTAGTTCTCTTATTAAAGCTGCTTCTCACTCTATCTTCCTTTCTAGACATCCGGAGACCAGTATTTGTGAATTCTGTGCTTTCTGTCAAACAATCAATCATTCAGTCAGAATTGTTAAGCACTACTGTGCTAAACCCTGAGAGAGGTTATATGCAAGAGATAAAAATTAATTCCGTATGGTGTTTGCCCACAGGGAGGCTCAAAGTCTTGCTGGTGCACAAAGACAAAGTCATAAAGCACAGTGCACACAGGAGAGTGAGTGGGATTGAAGTGCCATGCGAGAGCGCAGAGGAGAGTGAGAGCAGGTGAGCTAGAGAAGTCAGAGGGGGTGGGCTTTTACCTGAATTGTGAACCCGAGAGGATGTTTGAAAATAAGATAAAAAGAATTTTATACTGGGCATGGAAAAGATATAAAAATCAGTGACACAGGGAAGGGGAGGGGGTAATGTTCTTGATTCTGATAGAGGGTACCACTAAGAAATCAAAGGAGATTTTGGAAGGGGTCATTTATAGATTATAGAAACTATCTATTAGTCAAAATTCTATTTATATGAAATTTCTGGAACCCCCAACTCAAATTTGCTTAAGCCAAAATAAAATGGTGGGGTGTGCAGAAAGGGAGAGAGAGTAAAAAGAGGAAGAAAAGGAGGGAGGGAGGGGGAGAGAAAAGAATTCATTAGTGTACATATCTGCAGGCATACCTAGATACAGGTGTTCAACCTCATCAGAAATGTCCTCTAATTTTAATTGTATTCTCTGCTATATTGAACTCATTTCTCCAAGGTGTCAAATGGTCACCAGCAATCCACATTTCCATCCTATTAACTGAGCAATCCCAATGGAAAGGGAGCTTCACTTTTATAATGACCCCAGCAAATGATTCCCTGAAAGCTGCATGGGATACACCTGTGCCATGTGTCACTCTCTGCAGTACTGAGGCCAGAGGGATGCAGTGCTTTGCTTGGCCTGTTCACAGTGAGCTTTCCTAGAGTTCCAGAATGGAGTCAGCTGTTCCCAAACCACTTGAATTGAGTACAGGGGAAGAGAAGAAATAGTTCTCCAAAGAAAACTGGGAAGCTATTATGGAAAAGGAAGTGGATACAGAGCAGAAAACAGTAAGAGAAACCAACTTAGAGGCCTCAGAAAATAGGCAGGTGCAGCTTTGAAGCAACATTGGGTAAACAATAGATAGAGATCAGCAAAAGCTGTTTAAAGGTTACTTGGAGGAGCACAAGCTGGACCAGAGCATGCAGAGAGCTTTAAGCATAGAGGCAGGTATCCCTTAAGGCAATCCAGGCTAAACACCAATATGCTGACAGCATAGTGACATGCAGTGGACTTTGCTTTAACTGTGCTCTTATCTGTGCTATCCATTACAATAGTCACTAGCCATATGTAGATATTTATATTTAAATTAAAATCAAATAAAATTTAAAATTCAGTTTCTTACTTGGACTATGCACAGTTCAACTGCTCAATAATCATGTGGCTAATAGCTATCATATTACGTAGAGCAGATTAGAACAATTCCAACATTGCAGGAAGTTCTATTAGGTATCATTGGATTGTACTATTGTTTCCATCATTTTAGTTAATTTTCCCAAGAAACAAATGTGCTCAGACATCACACTTTTCTTTTGCTGGTCAATTTAAAATAATGAGAAAGAAGAATAGAATTATTCTGCTAATGATAGATCCAATATAGAATCTTCAATGAGAGGCTTAAGCTCAAATGTGAAATTCAATTAAAAATGTTGATTATCTATACATTGTCATACCTACCACCCTGTGTGCTCTCCTTATTTCTTCCTCTAAGCATGCCCTGGCAGGTTGGAAAAGTTGTCATTATTGAAAGCCAGTCGGATTGATTAACAGACACCAGTGAAATATCTGTTGAAAGGAGAGAACATGATGCTGGTTAATTCTAGCTTTCAGGCTCCATGGTCCTCAGTTGGTATTATGCAGACTTCCAGCTGGGTTTTAAGAAACAATTTTCCAGTTCCTCTGTCAGCCACCCACAGGGTACCCCGGATGGTCCTGACAGTATCAAGAGAAGCCCGGGGTTTCAAAACTGAATCCTCCTGTAATTGATGAAAAAATATTTACAACTGCCACATTCCGAAGTGGTAATATATCTTTCCTACCTTAAAAGAAATGTTATTGTACATAGAAAATGTCCTTCGGGTTTTATAAATATAATGGAGATAAATTTGGAGTGTGTTTAAGCATTAGTCGTCAGAGAAAAAGCATGAAATGGGATAGTAACCATCATTTACTGAGTAGTGCTAAGGTGGCTCTGTTCCAGAGACATAATGGCAAAGACCTTTCATTTGAATATCACAAGAACCCTATGTTATGTAGGGATTATGCCCACTGTGACTGATGAGGAAACGGAGTCTTGGTGAATTCAAGCACTTTTGCAAACATTTCAAAAGCTGCCACTGAAGTGGCAGAGATGAGACATGAACTCATCATTATCTGACACACAAGTTTTTCACAACCTTGCACTCCTGCAGTATTTGCTATACACATAAGAAAGCTTGGACCTTGGGCTGCGACCACCTACTCTGCTTCCTCAGAAGTCCACACAGACTCAAGACTCAAGGTGCGAAGTCCTAAGACTTTGTGCAGTGTTAAAATTGGAGGTTTTTCACCCTTGCTATATACATGGCAAGAGTATATATATATATATATATGGATATACACACATACACATATGTTTTTACATATATAGAATTCAGATTCTTGGTCCACTCTTGTATGCATGTATTTGTTGAACTATTCTGCTTAAAAAAAAACAGTTATTGAGAAACTATTATATATCAAGTGTTGTGAATAACAGAGATGAACAAATAAAGCATAGGCTCTACTCTAACAGCTCATAATATCCTCTATATGATAGATATATCAACAAACTCTTAGAAAGCAGGGTAGCAGATATAGTGAGAGAATAAAACTTAGGATGCTATGCAACAGTGTTCCAAAGCTGAGGTAGTATGGGATCAGCCAGAAACAGCCAATGAGAGGATGCATTGTGGAGAAATTAAAAACAATAATAGAATCAACTAAAAATTAGCCTTTTTTGTTACCATTGTGGGATAATTTCAAACAATTTCTGTGATAAAATTCTCCTTTCCCTGACAATCATTTTTGGGGCTACATTCTAAATAATTGGAATTACTGTTCAGTTTGAATAGTATATACAGAACCAGGAAATTAGCACATTTTTGTCCCCCATCCTTTAAGAAACATTCCTCTCTGTGTAGAAGTTAATTCAGAGAACTCTCTGTTATACAGCCAGTCCTGCACACATCCAGACCTGACCATACTCATTTGTTACCAGAGTAAGTTCACAATGGTACACTCAGGTAATTTCATAATCAGTCATTGTCTCCAGTGTCTGTAGTACTATGTATTCCTGAGTGTAAATCATAGATTCAAAATAAACAACAATAGCACATTGTTAGAGAGATGACAGAACTGGAGTTACTTGATGGAAAGTGACCGCTTATTTGTTTGTTTTTTTTAAGTAGCAGGCATGCAGAGGAGAAAAAACTGGGGACATCTGTAATAGTGTAAATAAAAATAAAGTTAAAAAATGTGGAAATAGGACTTCTGGCTGAGATGGAGGCATAGGTAGGTATACTTTGCCTCTTTGTACAACCAAAAGAAGGACAACAACAAATTAAAAAACAAAAAATAACCAGAACTGCCAGAAAATCAAACTATATGGAAGTCTGACAACCAAGGAGTTAAAAAAGAAACATTCATCCAGACTGGTAGGAGGGGTGGAGACAGGCAGCTGGGATGGAGAGAAGGTGGCGGCTGGAGAACCAGGTGAGGTGGTGGCTGGCAGATCAGACAGTCCCACATTTGCATTCAGATAAACCAGGAGGAAAAACTGGGGAGCGAGGCACACCATGCAAATCAGGGTACAAGGGCAGGGGATGAAATAAAGCCTCAAAACCTCTGACTATAAAAACCTGTGGGGGTTGCAGCAGCAGTGGGAGAAACTCCCAGCATCACAGGAGAATTTGTTGGAGAGACCCACAGGTCCTAGAACATACACAAAGCATACACAAAATTTCCCACCCAGGAATCAACACCAGAAGGCCCCAATTTGCTTGCGGGTAGCAGGGGAAGTGATTATAAGCCATCCAAGGGCTAAGCAAGCAGCATTGTTCCCTCTTGGACCTCTCCCTCATGTACAGTGCCACAACACAACAAAGCGGATTGTTCTGCCCTGGCCAATACCTAAGGCTCCACCCTTTGCTATGTAACAGGCACCCCGAGACAAAAAAAAAAAAAAAAATGGCCCAAATGAAAGAACAGATCAAAGCTCCAAAAACAGAACTAAACAGTGAAGAGATAGCCAACCTATCAGATGCAGAGTTCAAAACACTTGTTCAAAACATCAGGGTGCTCACAGAAATGGTTGAGTATGGTTGCAAAATAGAAGAAGTGAAGGCTATGAAAAGTGAAATAAAGGAAAATGTACAGGGAACCAACAGTGAAGGGAAGGAAACTAGGACTCAAATCAATGTTTTGTACCAGAAGGAAGAAATAAACATTCAACCAGAACAGAATGAAGAAACAAGAATTTTTTTTTTAAAAGTGAGGGGAGGCTTAGGAACCTCCAGGACAACTTTAAACATTCCAACATCCAAATCATAGGGGTACCAGAAGGAGAAGAGGAAGAGGAAGTAATTGAAAACTTATTTGAACAAATAATGAAGGAAAATTTCCCCAATCTGGTGAAGGAAATAGAATTCCAGGAAGTCCAAGAAGCTCAGAGAGTCCCAAAGAAGTTGGATCCAAGAAAAAACAGACAAAGACACATCATAATTAAGTTACTAATGATTAAGGATAAGGAGAGTGTCTTAAAAGCAGCAAGAGGAAAGGAGACAGTTATCCACAAAGGAGTTCCCATAAGGTTAACAGCTGGTTTCTCAAAAGAAACCTTGCAGGCAAGAAGGGGCTGGAAAGAAGTATTCAAAGTCATGAAAGGCAAGAACCTACACTCAAGATTATTCTATCCAGCAAAGTTATCATTTAGAATGGGAGAGCAGATAAAGTGCTTCTCAGATAAGGTCAAGTTCAAGGAGTTCATCATCACCAAGCCCTTATTATATGAACTTTTGAAGGGACTTATCTAAGAAATAGAAGAAGAATAAAACTATGAACAGTAAAATGATAACAAACTCACAACTATCAACAACTGAAATTAAAAAGCAAAAACAAAAACTAAGCAAACAACTAGAACAGGAACAGAATCATAGCAATGGAGATCACATGGAGGGTTATCAATGGGTAGAGGGAGGGGGAGAACCGGGGGGGGAAAGGTACAGGGAATAAGAGACATAAATGGTAGGTACAAAATAGACATGGGGGAGGTTAGGAATAGTATGGGAAATGGAGAAACAAAAAAACTTATATGTACGATCCATGGACATGAACTAAGTTTGGGGAATGCTGGTGGAAGAGGGGGTACAGGCTGGATAGGAATAAAAGGGAGAAAAAATGGGACAACTGTAATACCATAATCAATAAAATGTATTTGAAAAAAATAGGGAAATAGTACAAACTACAAGTTGTAATAATTTTGTTACAGGTAGAAAGAGACTTTAATTCATAAATAAAAAACTTTACAGATACTGCAAATATCTTTTAAATTGACATTTGAAACTCAATTTTTTTAAACTAGTGAGTGAAGAAATGAAAATAATAATTATTATTAATTATGTGATCTCAATGGAAAATAACTTTATCTGTTAGATGAGGGAAGTGTTAAAAAACAATCTGTTCTGAATGCCTAATACCCTACTTCCAGCCCCGATGCTGTGGTTCAGAGAAAGATGCCCCTGACGCCCATAGAGTTGAGAGACCCTGATGCTCCTTAGAGTTCAGGATGTTGGGAGTATAGGTGTTGGTCATGACAGAGCTGAATGAGGTGGGCAAGGACCAGGTGAGGGAGTCCAGAGGCTTAGAAGATTTTCAAAAGGGAAGAGAACTGGTGATACTTGCACATTAGAAAGTCCACTGACATTCTTATCCACAGGCAGCAGATTGTTTTATGTCACCTTTTTTAACGTTAAAATTTTAAACAACTTTTCCTTTTTTTTTTTGTAGGGGATAGGCAACAAGCATTTACTTGAAATCAATAAGAATACCTATATGAGAAGCACTCATTCATGCAGAAGCTTGAATAGTTTACCAATTAGTAGACAGACACAATAGGTATTTGTGAGAAAGGGAAGGGGAAATTCATCAAGGAGAAGGTATTTACTTCTATTGGTATAGATAAGCTAACACAGTGAATTAACATTATAAAGAATGTGTTGTTTTTCAGTCCAATAGCCACCAGTAATAATATATGCTTTCTTGTTATTTTGCAAACAGTTCTTTGGGGCACAATGTTGCTTTAGGCCCAGGCCAAAGGTTATTTTCCCCCTGTTTTAATATCCAAAGTAAACAACCTTTCATTTAAAAATAATTTCAGGCTTACAAATAAAAGGTGCAAAATAACTTTTCAAATATCCTTCACACAGAATTCCCAACGATTAAATCTTAGCATGACTGATATAACACTACTGATACATTATTATCTAATCTACAAACCTTACTGGAATAGCATCACTTTTCCCATGAATGATATTTTTTTGGTCCAGGATTCAATACAGGATTCCATGCTGCAACTCAGTTAACATGGCGTTAGTTCGTATGTCCTCCAGTGCAGAACAATTCCTCAGCTGGCCTTTGTCTTCATGACCTCAGCACTTTTCAAAGAGCATTGGTCATTTATTTTGTAAACTGATCCTCAATTTGAGTTTGTCTAATGTCTCCACATGACTACATTCTAATTTAAATTTCTGGCAAAAATACTGAAAAACTGATATTGTGTCCCTGTCTAAGTACATATCATGAGGCTCCTGTTAATTTGTGCCCTTACTAATGATTAACATCACTTCATTTAGGGGCTATGTGCAAGGTGTCTTTCCATGGTTAACATTTTTCCAATTTGTAATTAAGAAGTATATTGTGTAGAGATATTTTAAAACCATATAAATATCTTGTTTCTCATCATACTGCTACCCACTAATTCAGCATCTACTGATAATTCTTGTGTGACACAACGGTTACTGTGACATTTCTCAAATGGTGACTTTCTATTTTCACACTTCCTTCTACATACATATTTGGGAATATTCTGTAAGGAAAAGTTGTCTCTTTCATATCATTTTATAAGTATACATTTATATCAGTATCAATATGTAAGTTTATATCCATATAAAGCCATGGATTCTTATTTTAATCTATGGGTTATAATTGATTGATTTTATTCCTCAAAATTTTCCAGATTTGGCCATTGGGAGCCTTTTCATGTTGGCTTCTGTGTCTTTGTAACATGTTCCTCTTTTTTTTTTCTTGCTCAAAGCTGTGGTATGTATATTTTTTAAAAAAACGAAATTAGTTGCCCTGGCTGGCATAGCTTGGTGGATTGAGCGCGGGCTGCGAACTAAAGGGTTGCGGTTGGATTCCCAGTCGGGGCACATGCCTGGGTTGCGGGCCAGGTCCCTGGTGGGGACCACATGAGGGGCAACCACACATGGATGTTTCTCTCCCTCTCTTCCTTCCCTTCTGTCTAAAAATAAATAAATAAAATCTTTAAAAAAATTAGTAAATTAGATATTTTTCCCTTTTCTTGATATTAGATCCTTTGCTATTGCCTCACAGCTTCAGGATGCTGTGTCCTCTGTGCCCCCTTCCTACTCCCAGTCTTTCTTCTCCTTCTGTTTCAGTTGAGATAATTTCTATTGACCTATCTGCACATTCCCTGGTTCTTTCCCCAGCTGTGTGGAATGTACTGATGAGCCCATGAAGAGCCCTATTCATACTCATTACCATGGATTTTTATCTCTAGGATTTCCATATGGATCTTAATAGTTTCTTTCTTTCTCCAAAAATTTCCCACCTGTTTACTGTTTGTGAATGTTGTCCACCATTTTTAATGGAGCCTTTAACATATTTACCATACTTATGTTTAAGTTCCTGTCTGTTTCCAACATCTGGTTCACCTTTGAGGCTGATTCTGCTGATTATTTTGTCTCTTACTAGTGGATTTATTTTCTTGCCTTTTAGCACCTTGTCATTTTTAACAGAGTGGCAGACATTGTGTGCAGAACAATACCAGCTGAACTACATAATATTTATGCCTGGAAATAGGCACATTCTTTCTCTTAGACCATTGGAGTGGATGTTTAGTTGATCTAGTTAGGGCTGAAGCTGGGTTTAGGTTTTACTGGTTCTAATGTTACCCATAATGTACACTGGTTTTAAATTTCTTAGCATTACCTTGTGTTTAGTTTGGGGTGTCTGGCGTGGAATAGTGTTTCTCAATTCTTCTGCTCCACCCTCAACTGTCAGTCTTCCCCATGCACCTGTGCCAGGGTGGTTTCTCGCTATGCTCTTACCCAATCTCTGCTTCAGTAACTTCTTTTTTTCTATTTGTTATTCCCTTGTGTATATTTATACTTTATTTTCTTACACTTCTTAAATTTTTGTTAAGCTGATTATTTAATTTCTTTTGCTTCATCTTTATTTATGAGTATTTTTAAATGAATTATTTTATTGTTGTTCAAGTACAGTTGTCTGCATTTACCCACCTCTCCCCTCCACACCAGCCATCCTCACCTCCTTCCCCTGATTCCACCCCCACTTGCTTTTGTCCATGTGTTCTTTATAGTTGTTCCTGAAAACCCTTCCCCCCTTCCCCCATTATCCCCTCTAACCTCCCCTCTTGTTACTGTCAGATTGTTCTTAATTTCAATGTCTCTGGTTACATTTTGCTTGCTTGTTTGTTTTGTTGATTAGGTTCCACTTATAGGTGAGATCATATGGTATTTGTCCCTCACCGCCTGGCTTAATCCACTTGGTGTAATGCTCTCCAGTTCCATTCATGCAGTCAAAAAGGGTAGGAGATCCTTCTTTCTTTCTGCTGCATGGTATTCCATTATTTATTAGTATTTTTGGCTTGGTGCTTTCTTCCAATCATTGCTTTAAATGTATTCATAGATTCTGATTTCATTATCATTAATTTTTATTATTCTATATTTTCCATTTGTATTGTCCTTTATATGAGATTATTTTTTATTTATTTATTTATTTTCAGAGAGAGGAGAAGGGAGGGAGAAAGAGCAGTGTATGGTTGCTTCTCACATGGCCCTCACTGGGAACCTGGCCTGCAACCCAGGCATGTGCCCTGATGGGGAATCAAACCGGGACCCTCTGGTTCCCAGCCCGCACTCAATCCACTGAGCCACGCCAGCCATGGAGTATATGAGATGATTTTTTTAATTTTAGGGATTTTTAAAATTTTCTTAATGATATCTAAGTGTTTATTTTTGAATAATGTCCAGATATAGTATTATTTATAATATTCCTACATTTTGAGACTTACAGATAATTTCGTTGTGACTTAACATAGAATCAATTTTGTGATGACCCACAAGTGTTTAGAAGAAGGCAAATTTCATGTGTTCTGTTGTGTGTCTGTGAGTGTTTTTGAAGCTTCAGGGTTTTTCCTTTATATTTAAAGTCCAATAGTCTTATATGATGTGTCTCAGCATTGATCGTCTCACTGTTAATTTCTGAAGATTCTGCTGGGCACTTTCTTCTGTGTGTTTCTGGAAAATAACATTGGATTAAAGTTTTAAATATTAGATATGTCCAATTATTTTACTTTTTGTTCTGGCCTTCAATTATATGTATGTTATTTCTTCCTTGCCTGTCTTTTGTTACTAACATTTTTCTCTGTCTTTTCTTCTTCTTTACTTCATTTCCATTATCTTGCCTGTTTGTTATCTTTATTCAAAATCATTTATTAAATTTTTATTTGAATCTATTTTCTCCTGAAATAATTTTGAGTATTTTTCCTTTTTATTTTTTTGGTTCCATAAATTATATTTTTATTTTTTCCCATTTTTCATATTTTTTCTTTTGAATTTTTGATTCAAGGTGATTTTTATATTTCCAATGTCTTGCTTATATATATTTAATTAACTTTGCAATGTTGCCTTTCAAGTTATTTTACTTTCTAGTTATTTTTAAGGGAGAAATTTTATAAGCTGACATGTGTTGACTCTTTTTTCTATTTTTTTATAACTTTAAATTGACATTTTAACTATCACATTGATTTTTAAAGATTTGTTGATATTTATATTTCTAATTCAATGCTGCCCTCTTCTGCCAGTATTGCAAAGTCTATTCCTTAGCGGAGTGTGTGTGTGTGTGTGTGTGTGTGTGTGTGTGAGAGAGAGAGAGAGAGAGAGAGAGAGAGAAAGAGAGAGAGAGAGTAAGAGAGAGACAGAAAGAGGGATGGGAGAGATGTTCTGTTTCTTCTACTTTTGTTCTTTTGTTAGTTAGTTTGCTTTTTTATAGAACCCTAAAATTTTTCATTTTACTTCTTTTCTCCTTCATATTCAATTGTCAAGGGAATCTTCTCCCTTCCTTTCCACTGGTTTCTCTTCCTGAAGCCATCCCTTTCAAAACTGCCATGACAAATTATATGTACTTTAAAGCACATTTCTTGTCATCAATGATCAAACTGGTCAATAGATTTTTTTAGTACTTTCACACCTAAGGTGAACTTTCTTTTTCTGGCTGTGGTTTTAGAGAAATTATGTCCACCTTTAGCTCCCATCTCATTTTCTCATAGTTTCTCTCAAACTGCCCTGTTCATCTTGAACAGTTTTTTCAAGAAGAATGAGTGCCAGCCCACTAGAATTTGGTAATTTTATTTCTGCAATTATTTTAAAGTTTGGTAATTCCCTGTGTTCTAGTTATGCTGAAACTGTCATTTTATGTGGTTTAACCCATCCTCTTGTTGTTCTCTATTATATTTTTACAAGATACATGGAAAGTGTAGATCTAAACAGTTGCCATTGTTTTCAGCTACCCAGAAGTCCTCCATATATCATTGTAATCAAGGATAAAATTGTCAAGGCTGTAGGACGGTATACCCAAAATCATGCAGCTAGTCGGTGACATAAACTGAGAACACTGGAGTGTAGCATAGCAGTAAGAGCCCAAATAGTAGGATAAGATAAATGTTCTTCTAGCTGTGAGTTTATGTATGGCTTATTTAAATACTTGTTTTCTAGCTGTGAGATTATGCATGACTCATTTAACTACTCTAACTCCTCCATATCTTCATCTAAGAAAGAGGGATTATAGTACTTACCTCATGGTTTTTTAGTGAAATTAAATGAGATAAATTTTCAGTCTGTAGTACATTCTTTAACATGATATGTCTCAATATGCATAAATGGAAGCCCCTCTCCCACCCCCCAAAAATTCTCTTTACAAAATTTTTCCAGAGTTCTACAATATCATGCTACCTAATCAGAAAGAACTTTGAACAACCCAGTCCTGACTCACTCTAAAGAAGAGTTGGTGACCAAGATATTTCAAAACATCATAAGTAATGTCTCAGAGTCAAATGGAACTTGAGTGTCTTATCTTCTGTTGGATGCTTTATCCTTTCCACAAGATCCCCACCAATTGATTATTCATTTCATTTTATGGGTATTCAACTGCAAACAAAAAATCACCACAGTTGACCCTTGAGCAATGTAGGTGTTAAGAGCATCAACTACCAGTGCAGTTGAAAATCTGCATGAAATTTTAGTGAGCCTTCTGCATATGTAAATTCCCAATGGCAAGTTCACCCTTGAACAACACCAGTTTGAACTGTGCAGGTCAATTGAACTTTGATGGTTAATGGAACTGAGTGAGCCAATTGAAAAAAAGTTTGTGTGTAAGTGGATCCATGCAGTTCAAACCTGCATTGTTCAAGAGTCAGCTGTATCGCCTGAGCAGAGTTTGTTTGTTTGTTTGACATCTGTGGTTGCACAAATACATTTTCTTATGTTAACCTGACTTCTACCTCACTTCAACTTTAATCCACTGAATCCAGTCTTGCTAACTAAAAGTCATTATACTGATTCTACTTCCCTGGACTCTGAGGGCCTCAGAAATAGGTCTGGCTCACTGGAGTTGCTATTTGACACCAGTTGTTCCATTAAATCTTTCTTCACCAACTCTGGAGACTTCATTGTTTCGGTGGCTGGTTCTCCTTTGTTTTCACGATTGTCCCTAAGATAGATTGTAGAATGTTTGCCCCTGGCATACCATGAAATGCCCATTTCGGATCTTCTCTAGAACCCATTCCTGCTGTCTAGCAGAGTGTTGTGGCAGTGATTTCTTTTTCTGGATGTTAGAATGCGTTGTGTATTTATAGGATATAAACATGTGCCCAGCAGGGCACAGGACCAGTAATGAAAGTGATTATTTCTGATTTTCTCTGATTTTCTTTTTTTTATTTTTAAGACTTTTTTTGGAGTGGATTCTTTCCCTCTCACTCTCATTCTGCCCATTCCTGGTAGCATTTTATTCTATTTGATTGAGAAGGTCAGTAATATAAACTGATACATTGCATGGAAACGAGATACAAATAAAAAGGCAGCTTTCATCAAGCTTAGAATGGCCCCAAGTGTTAAAAATAGTTACAAATAAACTTTTTGCGGAGCCTCATTTTAGTGGCAAACCTGACAACAAAACAGTCAGAACATCGTCTAACAGACTTGTTATCTGTAGAGCTACCTTATCCACCATGCCCGCTCTAATACCCTGATTTCAAATAAAGTATTTTTCACCACTTCCTGCCATAGGTCATAAATTTTTCATTTACTCCATACAATCACCAAACCAATAAAATGTATGATATGATATTCTCATATCTCCAAATCAGTGATTATCATCAACAATTTTGGTATTGTTAATAGAAGTAGTAATAATAATAATAATGATAGACAGTTTTACTGAGTACTAAGAATTAAGTCCATAGGGTTAAATGCTTTGTGTTCATTATTAACTTAATCACCATAAAAATTCTCTAAGTATTCCATGCCTTTTCCTAAATTTACTATAAAATACCTCTTTCTCTTCACCAAACTTCTTGAAAGAGTTTCTATTTAGTGACTTTCCTTTGTAGACATTAGAATTTTGCTTCTGCCCTCATCACTTGATTTAAACTTATCACCAATTATCATCTTACTGACCAATTCAAAGCCTCCTGTTTATTTATCATAGTTGCCCTTACTAAAGCCTTTGACATTGTTGACCACTCCTTTGGTCATTAAATTTTCTATTAAGTATTATTATCTCGATTTTACAAATGAAGACCTTCAGGCTTCCAGGGGTTGAATAACTTACTTGCCCAAGGTCACACAGTTAGTAAATCAAAGAGACAGGTTTGGTAAATCCAGAGTTCAAGCCCTTTAACCGCACAAGGCAATTCCGCATTCCCAAATTCAATCTTTATAGTTCCAGAACAAACTTTACTACAAAGATATTTCTTTTTACTTCCCCTGGGAAAGTCATTTCGATAGCTACACTTTGTGGGCTTAAGGCTCCAAGATTATAAACATGATCATGACATGTTAATCACACCAGTCCCCGGGTAACCATGTTTCCTTCCTGAATGATGCTAGTACAGTTCTCTTCAATTCCCTCGATTCTGTTTTCTCTGATCACACTGCTGCATTCTCCCTGCCAACCCCAGCATCAGATAGAGACTCATCCAGCTTAAATTTCTGAATAGTTGCCCTCTGCTGAAAATGGGTATCGTTTCAGGAACACATTGAGTGCTCTTAAATCTCATATTCCTTACCTTTTCCCTAAGTCCAAAACTGTGCTTCTGCTTCTTCGATCTTAACGGATCGTGGAGACTTTTACTTCTTCAATATAATAGAGGCCATGGAGATGTGAGGCAAACCTATTTTCCTCCCTTCGTTCTCCAAATGTATTCACTTATCCTCACTCTCCCATATAGACACCTCAAACTTAGTTGCATTTTAGAATCCCGTTAGAAAATTATGAGATTTCTAATACCCAGGCAGAACTCTAAAACAAATAAATCAGCATCTCTCACGGTGGTATCCAGGCACTGATATTTTTTTAAAATTCCTCAGTTAATTCCAATAACCAGTCAAGTTTGTAGACCACTGCTCTACTCTCAAATATTCCCAGAGTAACTTCCCAAACCTGCATGATTGTAAGATCACCTGAAATGTTTATTATACATTGAGATTCCTAGTCCCTCTGATAGAAACAAAAATTAAATTTGAATGTCTGGGTTGGGGCCCAGGAATATATCTGAAAAGTACCACAGGTAATTTTTGTTTACAGGTTAATTTAGGAAATAATATTCTGGATTTTCTGTGTCTCTTCTTTGATATTTTCACACTCTATTAGGTTTCCTCCTGACCTCAAATATCTTCTATTTTAAATCCTCACTTGAGGACATGCTTATTGATTTTAGAGAGAGGAGAAGAGAGGGAGAGAGAAAGGGAAAGAAACATCAATTGGTTGCCTCTCCCCCAACCGAGACCTAACCAGCAACCTAGGCATGTGCTGTGACCAAGAATCAAACATGTCTGAGGGATGATGCTCCAAACAACTGAATCACACTGGCCAGGGCAGACCTCAAATATCTTTAAATATTTCTCATTCTTAAATCATGTTCCCTCTCTGGGGAGCGGAGGAGTGACGGGAGCCCGCGGTGATTGGAGGTCGCCATTGCTTTCTCCCAGGCCCCACCCCCAGAGGCAACGTCACCCAAAAGCGACCCAGGTCGCAGGCACCTGCCAGCTGACAAGTGCACCAAGATAAAAAGAATGAAAATGGCCAAAATGAAAGATCAGAACAAATTACAACTAACGGATGACGACATAGTCAACTTATCAGATGCACAGTTTAAAATGCTTGTAATCGAAATGCTAACAAAACTGGAAGATAGGTGGACGCAAAATGAAGAATACGATAAGGATAATGGAGGAAGATTTACAGGGAACCAACGGGGAAAAAAAGGAAGTTGGATCTCAAACCAATGGGGTGGACCAGAAGGAAGAAACAAGAATTCAAAAAAATGAGGAGGGTCTCAGGAACCTCAGAGACATCTGTAAACGACCCAACATCCGGATCATAGGGCTGCCAGAAGGACAAGAGGAAGTCCAGGAAATTGAACGTATTTTTGAACAGATAATGAAGGAGAACTTCCCAGATCTGGCAAAGGAAATAGGCTTCCTGGAAATCCAAGAAGCTCAGAGAACCCCAAAGAAGTGGGACCCAAAGAGGAACACACCAAGGCACATCATAATTACATTACCCAAGGTCAAGAATAAGGAAAGAATCTTACAAGCAGCAAGAGAAAAAGAGACAGTTACCTACAAAGGAATCCCCATAAGACT